>JAWZYV010009509.1:0-600000 GCA_038373885.1 Cheiracanthium punctorium
CCCAAATATTTATGAAATTCATGCTTTAAAATGTAACAAGTAGCCCAGTGGTTAAGGCGTTGGACTCGTAACCGGAAGGTTGTGGGTTCGATACCAGCGTACCACTAAAGACCACCGTGTACATGCGGTGTACGTGCACGTTAAATCCGTGGTTCCGAAAGTCCTCTCGGCGGTCGCTAGCAGTTTCCGAGGGGTGACAATATTCAGAAGCCCCCCACCTTCTGATGAGGTTCCAAATTGTGGTGGGAAATTCCGGGAAGGACGTATATGTAGCTCTAAGCGACACATTCAGTGACGCGAGCTGTCCTCTCCAGGCAGATAGAACTCATTGTTTAGCCATAACTGTCTTGTCAGTAAAAACGTATTAAAAATTTGTTTCAATTTAATATAAAAGAAAGACATAATTTTCCGGTGCGTATAGTATATATATATATTTTTTAAGTATCAATTTTTTTAAGTATTCTTTTTTAGCTATCTTTTTTAGCAATCTTTTTTAGCTATTGATCGAAATTATTGATGAAATCATCAACGTTCGAACATTTTCTTATTTTAAATAATAATTATCAAAGTTTTGAAGACCGAAAAATACATTTAATCTATAACTGCTTAACCATTCTGAATAACATTTTCTGGATGCTCTTTTCTGAATAGCATTCACAAAATGACCTTGAATAGAGAGATTGAAGATAAAAATTGCTTCCATTAAAAGATTTTTCAAAACCTGAGATATACATTCAAACTAACTTGTAAATAGCAAAGTTCAACATTGCAATTCTTTATCGGTGTATAATGTTTCTTAATGAACAGATATAGATAACTTTATATCGAAGTACTGAATTTCAAGAGGAAAAAAATTCACATATTCAAAAATTTGTTCCAAGAGAGGGGTGTCGACAAGGTGGTAAATGAGAGGACTTGCTATACCCCGTGAATCATAAAAGTTTGTTAAATTTCTCCTGCATTTTATTGATTTTCAGTAGTAAATAAATCTAAAATGATACTAAATAATTTCTCACCCTCCTTTTTTTTTTTTTTTTGTGTGTGTGTGTGTGTGTGTGTGTGTGTGTGTGTGTGTTCGCCTCTTCTTTCTTTTTTCTTCCCTCGTATAAGACACCAGGTTATTTACAAATCCATCATTTTTGACAGCTCAATCCTTACGGACGAAAGTGCATTTCTTTGAACGTTTCTTGGGTGGCTCGTTGCCACTCTCTGCTATGGCTGAGTGGGTAAGACAATGAAAATGGTACACGACAGATGGCTGAAATATGAAGTTACAAGGTTCTGGCCTACCGCGCAGCTGTCGATGTAACCGTCTGGAGTTGTGGATGGTTTACTCTAAGATGTAATGCGAATTCGCGTTAGAACTCCTTAAAAAGGTCCTCCGCGAAGGCAATCCCCATAGGCATCCGTTAAAAAGTGCTTTGTTGAATTTCACAAAAGTTGTTTGGTTAAGTAGTATAGTAGCTTCGTTTTGCTGCTTTAACAGAAGTTTGTTTAATTTAACAAAATGCCTCCTTCGACTTAACAAAAAGTTTTGTTGAATCTCTGAACGAATGGCATTTGAACGTTGTTTTTGTGTTATTGTTGTGTTACGGAAAAGCTACGCAAGGGATAGCTTCCAAGGGAGGTGACTTGGACGGAGGACCTTCTAAGAGGTTTTAACGCGTATTCTCGTTACAGCTGGAGAAAAACATCCAAAACCCCAGACTGTTAGATCGACAGCCGCAGTAAACCAGAACCCTGGACCTCCACACTTCAGCCATCTACCATATTCAGTGTCATATTCACTCACACATGATGGGTCCCAATGACATTTGAAATTGTTCAACATTCAATTTATGCATGCGTTAAGGACATGCACAAGATTGTGCAAGCCAGAGACAGAGAACAAAATTCTCGATTACGCGAAAGCAGAACATTTGTACTAATGTCTGCAAATACATATAAGTACGTTAAGTTGATTTTAAAGTTTCAAAGTTATAAAAACTGTGAAACTTTAAAACAAACTTAACGGACATTCTAATCATTTGTCTTTTCTTTCTTTTTTTAATTTACTGTACTTTTTTTATTTCATAAAATTTACAGGGGATAGAACATTAGAATAGAATCTGTAATATTTGAAAATTGGGCTTACGAGCCTAAAAATGACATTTAACTATTTTAAAGCTTTCGGGCCCCCCTCGAGCAGCGGGGTTCCTGGGGTCCTTCGCTGCGCCCCTGCGTAATGACGTAAGATTATTGGGAAATAAATAATCCAATTACTCTGATGGATATATATATATATATCAAATTACACTAATTATAAAGCAGTATATCCATTTTAGGGGGGCCTCTCCGGCGCTCCCTTGGGCCGGGGGCTGTTGGCAATGGCCGGCCATCTGGCCTGGCCAGTCCGGGCCTGATTTTGATTAAAAGATGGCGCAACACAAGCTTGCTCTGCTTGGATTTTGCAAAGGTTCAGCCCAGACTGACTTCAGTTGAGTCTTATCTTGTAAAACATTTTAAAATAATACAAGTTTCGCAAACCACTAAGAACCTTTAATAAAACTACTGATTACAGAAACTCTATTATATAATCGTAATTCAAGGTAACGAGGACTCCAACTACTAAGACCATCTCGACTCAACCTATGAAAGTGCGTCCGCTATCTTTTCTGGAAAAATAATCGAGTTTCACAAAACGATCACGCGATGGTGGCCGCGGTGTCACATGATCGAAAAGCGTTTGACTTGTTTCGTTTGAATACGAAAGATTGTTTTCCATTGCAGTTCTCCGCGAGGAAAACGGTCGAATTGTGTTTCATTTGAATCGGTTCCCTTAATCCTTCCCCTTCATGCTGTGCGTACTTTTGGGGACACTAGGTTTATGCAAATGGAGAAATCGGCCATTACACAACGCATGCATGCGTGCCTCGATAAGACCTGCGGACATCTTGAGCATCATTTTATATAAACATATGCAAAACTTATGTCTGTGCTTCCAATAAATATTTTTATGCTAGACCAGATATAACGTAATTACTTTTCGCATTTTTTCTCGAAAACTGTGGGATGTAGAGGCATATTTCTTTGGCAATTTTTTATGCATTTTGTGAGTGGGGTATCTGACTGTGCAGAGTTTATCTGTTCTTCTTGAGACACCCGTATGCATTGTGCCTTAATATAGTGAAGGCATGTGCTGTCCTAAAGGTCATGTGGAATCTATCAGTGTAAATCTAACTAATAAAAGCCGTTTGTAACGATTCCGGGATCGACTCATCGCTCCCGGTCATCTGGCGGTCATGTTGAAATTTTGATGAAAACGACATTTTATCTCTAACTAAAAGCAAAAACTTTTTGTACAGTTCGAAAGATCTCTAAAAAATTAACCTTTTTCAAACTTGCAGCTACTTTCAACTCTAAACATCTAACGAGATATCACGCCTTGAAAAAGTAAACACAAGCGAAGCAAAGATCGATGAGAGAAAAACGAGATCTATGAGAGGTGGCGACATCTATGAATTATATTGTTAACTAAATCATTTAAAACGTCCGTCGCGAAGCGGCGTGTGTGGATTCATTTCTTGATTCTTTGAAAAAAATTACGGAACATAATCCCTGGCGTAGATCGATTAGATGACGTCATCTACTGGCGAAAATACTCCTTTTGCGTGACAAGCAATGCAAGGACAGTTTTATTTAAAATCTCTGGAGTAGATCGATTAGATGATGTCATATGCCGGCGAAAATACTCCTTTTGCGTGACAAGCAATGCAAGGACAGTTTTATTTAATATTTAAGTTCTTCGGGGACAGTACCCAATTTCTGTGTTTTTTTACGATTTATCCTCACAATGTAAAAAAGCAATTGGGGACAATTTTCAACTATTACATTGTTTTTTAATTAGATTACGGTTAATTATTTCATTAATCAGAAAATGCCCCCAATTTTGTTTCAAATTTGGGGGACATGTCCTCAATTTTACGTTCAAAAATATGGTCACCTTAATTTAACTGAAAATTTTGATAGATTTTTGGCAAAGTTATTGAGAATGTGTAAAATTTTGGTTGCACAACACTTAAACACCTATTTGTAGGAATTTTTTTTTTTTAGAAATTGGCAACACGCTTTGAGATGAGAAAGAACGTATTTGTTGTTGTTTGTGGAAGTCATGTTTTTTTTTTTTTTTTCATTGCTCTCAGCCGAATGTTTTTAAGTGTTAACGGCGCGACATTTGTGAAATCCCATTTTAAAAGTGTTTGAGTGTTTTAGATTGTTTTGGTGACAGCGTTTGTTTAATTTTGAATTCGCTTAAACGGATGCATTTTGATTTCTGTTGTATCGTAACTTTTTTTTCCGATTGTTTTGGGACATTTGTTTTATTTTTGTCATAAATCCATAAGCGTTTGCTTAATTTTGAAGTTTTTAATTGAGTGTTTTAGATTGTTTTTGGTGACATACGATTTTGTCATAAGCGTTTGTTTAATTTTGAATTCGTTTAACCGGATGGAATGTGATTTCAACGTTATTGGATTTCATAGCTTTTATTTAGGTTAATTTGGTGTCGTTTATTTTGTTTTTGTCGTAAATCTATAATTACTAGCCGGCGGACAACCCGCAGGTTGCAAATTTCGGTTGCGAAGAGGACCATGTGCCGTATGTTGCACAAGCCAGTCGTGAAGTGGCAGTGTGCTCTAGGTTGCAGTGCAGTTACACATTTTGGCCGCGAAGCGGCCATCGACGGCCAAAACTGGTCGCCGAAGGCGGCTAGTTTGTAAATAATTATTTATGTGATGCTTAACTTTATTACCTATTTTTAAGTTTTCAATTTCTTAGTCAGATCTACGAAAGTCTTTTGAACTGTACATTCAATATTATCTGATATAATATTCATACCATTAATAATAACTGCTTTTGGAATATTTATAATATTATATTTTTTCGTGTATGATTCCTAAGTTCAACGTAGATGTGCCTTTGATTGCTTTCGTTACTTTTAATAATATCTGACGTTGCATTCTAATGAGTTTTTCTTCGTTGCTTTATTTAATGATAAGTACGATACTACTGATGCATAATCTGATTGTGTTTCGAAAACTATTTTATAAAGTTTTTAAGAATTTAAATTTGATACTCCATTTCGGATGTGTTGTGTGTACCAAGTTTTTTTTTTTTTTTTAATTATTTTTTTTTTTATGAAGCCGAAGATTTTCTGCTGCATGTGATCCAAATGGGTTCTGAGATCCAACAAAACATTTTGTTGAGCCAAAAAGGCATCCTGTTAAATTATATTTGTTTGAATGAAACAAACTTTTGTGGAATTAACAAAACAAAGCTACCGAGCTATTTAACTAAACAAGTTTTGTTAAATTCAACAAAACAATTGATTTGAAAATCGATTCATTGTAAAACACAAAAGAATTCACTTCCTTCAGCTGATAGGTGTTTGGGTTCTCTTTCAGGTCTGACTGCGTTTTGCGTGGAATATTGGCAAGCTGCCAGTAATTGTGAAAAGGTGAATTCAAATGAACACGTCGAGGAGGGGGGTAGGGGGGAGTGAGTGGAATGAATGCAGTGTTTCGATTTGTTCATTTATATGTGATTGTACGTGGTTATTGAGATTTTATTATATTCAATGTTCATTGGATTTGATAATATCCTTCTGGATTTCTTGAAAAGTCTTTTTGAATAATTTAGTGGAGAGCTCACATCTGACTACCACTCAACCACTAATGGACTTACCCGCTTCAGCCTCTAAACCGGATGTTTACGTTTTTATCTTATTGGTAGTCAAACAGTACATGGATAATTTTTAGACCTTACTGCAAGGAAGGTTTTCGACCAAGAAACAATATCTGATCTTCGCGGTTATCAATCACTGTTCTCTCCCCAGACCTACAAACAGAATCCCCATACATATTTCCCGGGGAAAAACATACAGTTATGAGAAATTTCCTTTCCGTTTCGTAATGGTTTTATGTATTTCATAAGATAGCAATAGATATAGATGCTCAAAACAGGTTTTTAATCATGATCATTGAACATTTAGAATGATGGTAATCATATTCATACAGTTGCATGCATAGAAAGTGCTTTTCCAAAATTCTACCGTCCTAGAAATGCTGCCTCTTAAAAAGAAAAGTTTGTCGTAGAGACCGCAGCTTACGTTAGATAAAGACACATGGAAAAAAACACAGATAGGGTACCCGTTTTAGAGAAAAGATTGAGTGACAAAAACAAAAATGTAATGTCACTTCCAAAAACTGTTGAAATGGGCACTATATTGTGGACATTGGAATATCGAATGCCAAATGCTGTCTGAGAGTAAGAAATTTGAAATTTTAACAAGGATGAAAATTCCATGACCTGACTATAATTACAAAGATGGTAAGAAAAATAAGAGACCTTTCCTGTATCAGTTGCTAGAGCAACAATCATTGTTAGAGTTTCAACTATTTTTATAGCATTTACACACAAATTATTCACCTTCAATAAAATTCAATTATTAATAATAGGATCCTTATTTATTCATTTCCCAGTCGATAAAAGAATTATTACCTCAAATAAAGGCAGTAGCGGATCCAGGGGAGGGGCTAGGGGGCTTCAACCCCCCCAAAGAGATTGCTAAAGGGTAACATTCTGCTTTATTACACACTTTAATTAGCTAAAATCATCATATTTTATAACGTAGCCCCTCCCAAAAGCATGCACATTGGTTTAGACTAAAATTTTGATTTATAGTACACTTTACTTGGGTGAAATAAGCTTTTTTAAAAAACTTAGTCCCTCCCAAAAAAAATTTCTGGATCCGGCACTGAATAGAGGTGCAAAAACACTTAAACTCTTTTGAAGTATTAAAAAATATAAAAATCATCATTTATATGGATAACCCTACAGATAATATTAAAAATGTAGCTTACCATAAAAATAACGTATGTCATGATGCGTGAAATTTGCACGACATACCTTTCAAATAGCTTACTGTGTGAATAAGTGATTCTCACACAAGAAGATATATAATCCTCTAAAACGTATGGAATGATTTTTGTGTGTTATAGAGAAATATTAAAGAAAAATGTACAAGTTAATGAAATAATTCACAATTAAAACTCTTCAAAATTGAATTTATTTTTCTCTTTATATATGTATAAGTAAATATCACATAATTATAAAATATTTATTCCTGAACATATTTTCTGTAAGAAAACAGTGGCGTTCACAGACTTGGGAGGGGGATTATAGATACAATCTTTATGTTAGAAAGCATGATCGTTATGTTAAAAATTATAAATTTATGGAGTTTTCTCTGCGTGGGGTGGGGGTTAACTCCCACCCAACATCCCCCACCATTTGTATACACGACACTGTGGGTAGGGGAAAATGATGCGATCTCTTAAAAAATAATAACCATTTCCCGTATGATTTATACGATTCTAAACAACAGATAGCATTTTAAAAGCAGAAAGAAAACAAGTCATCTGTGTTCATCAAACACCAAAATCTTGATTTCGATTTACAACACGGTTAGAATTTAAAGTTTTCCTTGAGAACCAACAACTGCTATTATTACAATCCAGACGCCGAACAACGAAAGCCCCACAGCCATTGCGACGGTTTTGTAACGTGCCCATGGTTCTAACTGTATATTCTTCTTCTTTATGCCGCATTCACAATCACCAACATCGATGGTACAAGAGCATGACTTCGAGGACTGATTTATTCCTTTCACTTTGCTTTCAAAGGAACTCTCAAATTGAGAAGGATTATTCTCACAGGTACTCTTTGATTCTTCACAGCAAGGATTAACCTAGATTGAAAACAAAACAAAAAATGTAAAAACGAACTTGCATAGTTTTTCTTGTTTGCAATTACAGCTAAACACTTTGGAAAGTTCAGAATAATGATCTGATACAATTTTCTTTTGACTGCAATGTATAATAAAAGATTAATTTTGAAAAATGGTTCCTAAAACTGATAGATTACTCAAAGGTTATGTAACTGCTCTTTCCCGAGCAAAATATTGGTATCAACAAACTGTAAAGGTGTATAAATATTGCGATTGCTACATTTTTAAAGAAAAGATATTTATAATATATGAAATTTAAAAAGTAAAATAAAAACTTAGCAAAAAATAAAAATGATAAAATGACTGTCGAACGTCATTATGAGATAGTTCGAACGCAAGTAAATATCAGGAAAGTGAAGTCTGATCAACTAATATCTATTGCACTAGAAACAAGGAATGTCTTCTACCAATGTAAGTAAAATTATTCATAAAAATTTGCAATTAAAAACGATGTTTAAACCGTATGTTCAAACGCTTTTGAAATTGCTTAAAGAGAAACAAGCATTCGATTTGTGTTAACATTCGATGAGGCGTGAGTAAATTTAAGTTACAGAAAAAAAGAGCAATTTTCTGCTGCTCATCTAACGAAAATGTAATTTCGAAATGGCTTCGTCACTGATTCGTGTCAGTTGCATTATTTTGTTAGAAGAGTAAAAATCAGTAAATAAATGAAATTAAAATTTAAAAATATATCCAACATTAAGTAACTAATATCAGCAAAATATTTTACAAACAACTTTTACGGAAAGAATTCCAATCTGATATGAAGACATTTATGAAATTAAGTCTCAAATGGACAAAGCCTCTGGTCACACAGGCTTTGACTGTCAGCTGCCGCTTACTTAGCAAGAAAGAATCCGAAATAGGAATAATGTGAGTTCCATTTAATAGAATAACTGCAAAATTGCTAGATAATTCACCAGTGGATTTTTTGATTCTCGATTTATTAAAATGAGCGTTTGGAAAACAGCATCCGAGAAAACTGATCTGACTTTTGTTGACGGCCCAAGAGAAGTACTGTAAAACTGAGATGACGGCACTAAGGAAAAGCTCACTTTCTGGTAAATTTCGAGTTACAGCTATTGTCAAAAACTATTACTATTCAGAGAAATGCAAGTAAGTCCTTCGCCCAAGAAACCCTTCCCCCTAAGGCAGATGCCCATCCTGTAGGCTTGTCGTTACACAAAATACAGATAAAAGCAAATCGACACAAAAAGAACGGAATTTATTCATAAGAGTTAACTATCAACATCGTTTATATGAAGCGCGGACTTCTGTAATTTGTTGTTGAAGCTTTCTGACGATGTTCCTTGGTACTTCCAATGTTTCAGTTTGAGAATTTTGAAGCACGCGTTTTACATACAGCAAACAGAGTTTTTAGACACACTTTGATAGTTATAAAATGGATACTTCAATAGTTATAAAATGGCTAACTTTGATTGCATTGATTGGCTTTTTTGTTTAATATTTGTGTCTACGAAATTCTTTTATTTTGTAGAACTTCAGTGAAACATAGTCAATATTTCATGTTTTTTTCCCCTCTAGTAAAGTACAAAATTTTTTCGACATTTCTTTGAGAGACATTAAACTCTCGTATCATGATCTAGAAATCTCACAGCTCGTTAAGGAGTAAGCTGAAAAAATGCTGCTTCGAATTAAGCCGTAATCCGAGCAAAAAAAGGTCCTACAGTTACTAAAATAGCCATGTAACTACAGATGTAGGAAGAGGGGTCATGTAGTAACCACGGGGGAAGCATGCCCCCTCAAAGATCTCTCTAAAACTTTTTATTTAAAACTTTTGTTTCAAAACTAACAAGAAATTTCCGTTTTCTACTGAACTTTTCTATTCTTGAATTCGACATGTGTCCTATGGGATTTCTTATAGAAAAAAAGGGGAAAGAAAAGAAAAAAGGTCCTTGTACGCTATGCTTATGTATGTAACTCAGAAATATTCATAGAAAAGTTTTTGTCTTTATATCGGTGTTTCGCAACTATTCGGCGGTGGACGGCGCGGATTAGAGAAAAATCAGCTTTATTAAAAAAGCATAAACATTAAGTCGTACCAAATAAAAAGTGAATTTCTAGAACATTTGATTCAGTTATCAAAATACCTGTTTATACAGGGTGTCCAGTGCTAATAGTGCCCAAAGGCTACTTCCTAAACCGTTCACACAGAGACACATAGTTCCGATTGCAAAAGTGATTTAAATTGTATAATCTATTATATCAGAAGCAATCGAAGTCAATAAATCAATTTCTATGAAAATTACGAAATTTAAATTTTTATACGGTCCTCCGGTCCTGTCAGTTATATTTAGAAAAAAATTCTTTATACTATTTCATGCACAATAAAAAAAAATTCGTCCTTCTACGGCCAAAATTCATCGATTTATGAAGCAGCAAACATTGTGACATAAGTCACTTTTCCACGTTTAAAAATGTCCCATCATGGTAAACCGTTAAGGGACCCTATAAATATTGAAATTTTAAATTATAGGTTTTAATTTCATTTTCAGGCATAATCCGAAAAAAGAAGCAAAACTAATTTTAGAGTACTGATCTTCAAGCAGACAGGTCCTTATTATCGCATGGGCAAATCGGGACCTTGCCCAGGGCCTCCGGCTTGAAAGGGCCCCCAATTTCAAATTCTGTTCTGAAATATTTTTTATATCAAAATTTTATTAAAAATAAAACAAATTTCATCGATCGCCCCCCAAATTCATCAATGACCGGGGCCCCTGTTGGTCATAATCGGGCCCTGCAAGCAGAGGGTTATAGTCAAGCTCTATTAAAATTTATCTGAGATCAGACTTACTAAATCGTATATGTGCAGCATGCAGATGTGTAACATAAGAGTGTGCTACGGAAAGTATTGGAAGAGTTTCCTTCTTTTTAAAAAAAGTAGCCTCTAGTACAAGAAACAAAGATTCAGAAAAGGCTGCACTAGGCGTAGAAGGTTCCGCGTCGTGGCGGATACAGGTAATTTTTGGAGAGGGGCTAACTTTTGAAAAATCTTATTTGATCTAAAAATATGCACAAGAAAGCAACATGTAAAAATTTTTGGGAGGGGCCTAATTTATAAAAAAGCTCATTTCTCGTAAACAAAGTGAAACTGTGAAAACACCCCAATGTTCATTTTTTTACTCTTTTAATTAAGCACTTTTCTACAGGTGTCAAAAGACACTTTTTTTCAACTTTAAAAGCTCGGTAATATTATTTTCCTTTTTAGTTAATAGAAATTAAAAATAGAATGTTCTCCGAACAATTTGTTGCCATACAGCATGAGTCAAAAAAAAAAAAAAAAAAAAAAGTTTTGTAATACAGTAAACACCCTCTTAACCGGCTTAATTGGGACCGGGGAGTGAGCCGGTTAAACGAAAATCCGGTTAAAGCGGAGAATGAAAAAAGATGTATAATTAATTGATGGAACTGCATTATAATAAATGCTTTAATTTATTATGAAAATTTTATAGATCATTAGGAGGAAGGTTTTAAAAACATCAGTAGTTTTTTCTGCTGAAGACTGAAAATTCAACAACTTATTGCACAGTTTCGTCATCTTTTTTAAAGCATCACATCGATGGAGGAAGCTGATATTTATTGTTCTATATAACACAAAGCCTTTTTCCAGTACTTTTGCTCCATCTGTATGTGATAAGACGGAGGTCGGTGTCATTTACTGTCGGAAATTCTTAATTTTTTTATCTTTGAAAACTTTTTTTAAAAGTCAAATACAGCCGATTAAAGCGGAGATCCCGTGAAACGGAGGCCGGTTAAGAGGGAATCTACTGTTGTGTTAAAATTCAGGGGTACGCACTGGACTTACCTCAAAGTCAATATTTTCTTTTATAATGAACAACTATACCACAAACTAGACAAAACTATAACAACAAAAACATTGTTTAATATGTGGTGTGACATCTTACTTTTAAAACAAACAAATAATGAAACTAATTTTGGATACAACATACAATTTGTGTAAAAAATTTAGAAAAAATCACAAAAATAACAATTACTCAAAACGTTTTTGATAGAATATATCCAGTTTGGACATAAATTTAACAGCTCAAATTAAAGAACAATCGCATAAATGTTTTTTAAAAAACTATTGTACTTAACAACGACAAGTTGAAAGCGTATTTTCAAATAAGTTTTCGAATAAAAGCCTAATTCCCAATCTCTGTTTCAGTAGTAAAAAGTTGTTATCACCCATAAACGAAGACTTTCAAGAAACTTTTAAAGATAAATAATGTCCTACAAGCTCTTTTCAGCTACATAAACTTTGAAAAAAAAATCGCAAATTGAACTTACGAAATTTCAATGACATTCAAATATTCTTTTGTGTAACGGCAAACAAAAATTAAATGTATGCTTCAGCAGTGTGCAGAATTTATACATGCTTATGAGTTACAATCATTCTATTCAAATTAAAGCATCCAAGGATGTGTACGGCAGTTTAAAACTACAAAAAATCTTAAAGTGTACTTTTATAATAATGAAATATTTATTTACACTTTTAACTAAAAACATACTCTAGATTCAAAAGTTACAAAGAATTATTACAATTTTCTTAAAAGTCATTAAGTTAGAAACATTTGAAGTCCGACTTCGACTCTACTGATGGAGATCGAAATTTTTTGGATAGAAACACGTGTTATAGCTTATAAGTGCCTTTTATGTGTGTTACTTTACAAAGTTAAGTTTTAATTATTTTATCTTTTAAACACCAGTTCTTTTGAGTATTTTTTGTTGTACGTAACCTAATTCATATTTTGTAATAAATAATTTTTAGTATACGAAACCAACGTTGGAAGTTATATTTTTACTCTGATACTTTTTGAGAGTGTGTAGATCAAAATGTTGTTCAATCTGAATGGCCTTGAAAAGGGAAAAAGAGCACAGACACGGTATCTATAAAAATGAAAAGTGTTACTGATGCTACTTATATTAGATAACATTCAATAAATATCTAGTTCAATAGAAAAGATGAGTATACTAAAGGATAAATGACACACACTGAAAAAAAAAGAAAAAAGCATTCGATTAGAAATAAAATATCTCAAAACTTTGAACTCTAAATTATCAAGAGGAAAAGCTTAATAAATATCTCTTCTGTCTTCGATTATCTAACTTACTAGATTTTATCATGTCAAAGTACTTACGAGATTGAATATTTTTTTACGATGAAAAGAAAATTCTTCGAGTGATTTTAGAAATACGGCCGATTATCTACACGAGGGATCTAAGCCGTGGGAGAGGGGTGGACTCCGTAGGGGTCTTTACCCGTATTTATGCTAAGTTTCGGAGAAAAACAGGAAA
This sequence comes from Cheiracanthium punctorium, assembly GCA_038373885.1. Lineage (NCBI taxonomy): Eukaryota > Metazoa > Arthropoda > Arachnida > Araneae > Cheiracanthiidae > Cheiracanthium > Cheiracanthium punctorium. Next base: position 13,145 of record JAWZYV010009509.1, read on the forward strand.
ACTCCGAACGGCTAGGTCGACAAACGCGACCTGGGTTTGAACTAAGCACAAAATCCTTCGAGGATAACGTATGAGTATTTAGGAAGGTACATACAAGCTTTATGAAAGAATTCAAGTTTACACTATAGCATGAGAATGTTTGACGAAATTTAATGTCAATTCATACCTGATATAGACATCAGGGATCGAGCAGGGAAAAAAAAAAAAAAAAAAAAAAAAAAAATGGGAAATCCTCAAAAGTTTGAAAAAGGTAGAATTTCTAAACAAAAAATTTTACTTATTGACATCCAATAAACAGAAATCTAAATTTTGGGGTCTGTAGGCCACCCACTGGCTATTTCCCTGATAAACATACAGCGAGTAACACAAACAATATTGTTGTTCTTGCTGTGGTTTCTGATGCCCCCTGACAACCACAAACGGCGATGCCAGCTCCCGCCTAGGTAGGGAGGCGATGGGCAGAGGGGGTGAGCCTTCCATTTTTTGGGTCCCAGTGGGAGGAAGTACGATTTAGCCAGTGATCCCCAAATTTTGAACCAATTCCAGAGGAGAGACCAACCCCCTGAAATCGGCACCCCCAGAGAAATCGTTTAAAAACTTGGAGGACATTGGAGCCACGACAGCTTTTACGTGCACCAGCTCCCATTAGCGTACACGCTCCCATAGTAGTCGAGCCGAGAGGAAGTTGACCCTCCTAAGCACTGGCCACGACGGATGCGGCTTCACTTGCCGTGTTCTAATGGGAACGGAGTTTAGCGCCCAGGCCACTGCTGGACCACAAACAATATTGGTCACTATGCTTCACTTGCCGTGTTCTAATGGGAACGGAGTTTAGCGCCCAGGCCACTGCTGGACCACAAACAATATTGGTCACTATTAGTCAAAGCTGAATCGATTAATATCTAACGGACAAACTCAACCTTTTCGGGAATTGAGCGATATTGTTGAGCGTATATTCATGTTTACCCTATATTTCTGTCGGTTTATACGCATTAAAATATTTGTACTTATGATTCCTCATCTCATCCTTTTGGAAAAAAAAAAATCCAACTTTAAAACTTCACTATCGAAATACCAACATTGGGCAAGACTGGATAAAATAAGTTGCCACCAATAAAACTGTCGAGGGCCGATGCATGAAATATTGAGGCAATATTGGTCAATAGTATAGTGATACAAAGAAAACATCGTACCAAAAAATTTTCAATGCAAATGTTATTTTTTTGAAATCGTAAAGCTTTAATTTAATTAATGAAAGAAATTAAAAATATTAAGTACAAATCTTTTTCTTCAAATTATGTGACACCCATTAGTACGCGTGAGAGAAAAAAGAGTAGAAGAAGCGCAATAAAATTAAATATTGATTTTAACTAATCATAATTATTTTCTAGATAAATTAAGCACCCCGACACGAGCTTTTAGATGAAAAGCAGCCATTCACAGCAAACTATTTATGAAAGTTTCTTATAAGCATAACTTACAAAAGAAAAAATGAAAGAACTCACAAAAAATATATTCATGCGGGTCTTGAAATCTATATTCGATTTACAATGCATCTGCCCGGAAATTTATATAATGGATTTAAAAGAGATTTTTTACTAGAAAGGGAGTGTGAATATTTCCCAGAGGTGTACTTTTCTGCTCGTATCAAGGCTCAATTAACCTCTGAAGTTAGAAAAGCACAGTCTCATTTTCGGACTCCCTTTATATTTGAGAAAAGTTTACTAAATTCTAATAACATTGAAACGGAACTCATAAATATTATTTCCAATGCATCTCATCAGAATACAGATTAATGTTCATATTCCCCCACCCCCAACCACCACATTGATAACATAAAAGTATTTTACATTATATACAGTGGGCCTAAAAATACGGTCAGTGGATTTTTTTAAAAAATAGTTCAAAAAATGATGCAATGATCACGATAAAAATAATAAACCTGTGGAATATAAATTTATTACAATAAAGAAATAATACGCTTTTGTCACAATTTTTTTGTAAACAAATCAAATCCAAAACAACCTGGTCCCAAATTTATGGGCAATGAAAAGAATCGATTTTATAGCAATCGCATCAAAATAATTTACATTCTGCATTCTGTACGTGCGACGTAACCTCTTTAAAATATAAAAAATCACTATTTGTTCTGCATTTTGGAAATAATTAGAAAATGCTATGTAACATTCTCTGTAGCTGACATAGCTAAAATTGGGCATTTAAAAGCCTCAAAAGTTTTTTTTTTTGTTGTTGTTGTTTGTTTGTTATTGCTGAACAAATAAAACGTGGCAGATCTAGAATTTAAATTTTATCGAAAGGTGACAATGCGATTACAAAAAAAAAAGCGTCAGGCTGACCAAGAAAAAATCTCAGCTACAAGATAGAGAGATATTGCAGCAGTTTCAACCTAAAAGAAGCCTGTTTGTGAAACTGCAAGGACAGTTCTATTCAGCGTTATCTATTTTGAGCTCACAATCGCATACAGGAAAGCAAATTTCATAAATAATGCAGACTATGTCGTAAACCTATACTGAAATCGCACCTTAGAACGGCACGTGTTCTTTCAGCAAAAAACTCATTCATTCCACGAATGATTGATTAAATATATTCTTTAGTGAAGAAAACAATTGAATTTAGATAGTCTGGGGCTAAGTGCTCTATTGGCATGATTTACGATGAGAACCCCCACGAGTTCTTCAGTGGACTACTATGATATGGGACATGTTCTGTTGCAGTGGAACAGCGAATATTGATTTTCGTAAGTGTCAAAAGTGCTCAGATTTTTATAAAAGTATCCTAAAAAAATAGTGTGTACTTCCATTTGGAAACCCCTTGAGCGGGAATAACTGGAAATTTGAACAGGATGCGTCGATTCACATTTTCTGCTGATCAAGAGCTTAGATGACGCAAAATGAAGTGACTGTAATACTAGATTGCCAAGCCATCAGCTCAGACTTGAATAGATTTAAAAACCTTTGGGTAGTACTTGCAAGACAGGTGTATATCCATGGTCATCAGTTTTTGACTATTCAGGAACAGGGCTGCTTTTCCACATAGGCACGCTAGGCACATGCCTAGGGCGCAAAAAAATTATGAAAAAGATGGTGTACATTGATGATGATAATGTTTGATGAAAAAGATGGAAAAACTCTCCTAAGATCAAAAACAAGTTAAAGGAAAATCCCCCACGAGCCGAAATTGGCAAGGTAAAAACTGAAGGAGGGGCGTCTGGAAATATTAAGCGGGGGGCGCAATAATTTGAAGTGCCTAGGGCGCAGGAGAGGTTAAAAACGGCCCTGTTCAGGAATTAAAGCAACAACTACAACAGAGTTGGTTCTCACAATAGCAACACACGAAATACTAGTTCGAAGGTTGCTTATAATAGGATTTTCAAGATAATTCAAATCAAGGCCGTACCCAGGGGAGTAGACCAGGAGGTCCGGTCTTCCCCCCCCCTCCGGAAATTTAAAATTTTGTGAACAAAACAATAATGATGAAGCCTTTCTGCGAAGAATTTAGCCTTTTATACCGTTTGGTCCCCCTCCGAAATTTTTAGACCCTGCCCGAAATTTTTTTCTGGGTACGGCCCTGATTCAAATGAATGGATCAAAAATTTGAATTTCAGTATAAAATACTCATGAAATGCATATACTTATGGGACAGTCTATTTTGCTTTTTATTTTTTACAAAAGATATGTAAAACTTATACCATATTTCTTTTTAGTAAAAAATTTACATTATGATTTCATATACTATTTATTTTTCTGATTATTGCGTCAACTTCCGATCAGTTATTTCAAAAGATTGTTCATATAACTATGAGACATACTTCAAGTTCGCATCGAAATTCTACGGCTATTAGTTGTTGAACAGTGCACTTCAGAGAATTAATTCAATGTTATACTAGTACATTTTCGCCAAGATGGACCAAATCTCCGTATAGGTGTTGAGCTATTTGGGCGGTTTCCAACTGGAGTGTCAGGATGGCATGTGACTGGTTGGTTAACATATTAAAAATTTACTGATTCGAAACGTTAGAATTTAATATAACACATAAACTTTTTGTAAAAAAATCTTTGAAATGTATTTAATAACAAAAACTGGAAATTTTATAGCATATTTTCAGTTATTTTGGGGGGCCCCTTGAAATATCCTTAAAACTCTGAGGAGAAGTTCAAGCTTCATGAATTATGTCAGAGATATAGGACATTACAACGACGCTCTTACTGAAAAGAGAATTTACTATTCAGCTTAAGTACAAGGTTTATCTGAAAAGTAATGCAACGAAGCTACTAAAACTATATAAACAAAATATTATACCAAACATTTCAAAGTATTCCCCTTACACACCCGCACACTTTTGCCTGCAATTTTTATATGCACGACCTGGAATCATATGCTAGGAAACTTTGACAGGGATTTCATTTGAAGACTTTGTCAAGGCGGACTGAACCACGTCAATAACTCCAATGTACAAAGGGTGTTCACACATTTTTGTAACGATTTTGATTTTCTCCATGAAGTTAAATATTAATTTGAATATAAAAATGTGATGGGCATCAAATTGTAATAAGACTTATTTATCGTCTGCAGCATTAAAAATATTCTTTGCTTTAAGAGGCATTGCAGGGGCAAATCGGGCAGGGCGTACCCAGCACCATCTCAGAATTTCATGATTTTCTTTTATTGTGTTGCCTTACCCAAGGAAAGAACAAATCTAAAATATTTTTGATTTACCTCTTTTAGTTTTGGAGTTATGGGGGGTCAAAGTACCCCAGAGGAGCAACGTCGAATTAACTTAGGGCCATTTTTGCCACTTTATTGTCTCGACTGTGGCTGGCTCAGAGGTGCTTCAGAGAATTTTTTCATTTTATCCTATAATATACCTTGTATATTAACATCTCAATTTGAAAATTCATTCGAAAATTGTCAGAGCCCCTAATTAGCCCCCCCCCCAAAATACCCCCAATTTCATAAAAAATGCAGTTTTAAGAATGCTTTAAATCTTGGCTCTGACGTAATACAGAAAACATTTTTGCACAGTGCAGTTATATATCTTCATATAAAGTGAATCCAATGTGAAATATTTTTAAAGGGCCCAAACATGGTCCTTAACGCTAATTTATACAATTTCAAAGCATTGGTACAGCTGAAGCCGACTTCCCACAGGAGAACTATTGACATGGAGATGTAGTATCAACTACTACTATTAATTACTATTATAGTTATACTACTATGAAACTACTACTATTAACTACTATTATAGTTTCATATTATGAAACTACTACTATTAACTACTATTCAGTTAGTAGATTCATATTATGAAAAAACATTTCTTGAAGGTACAACTGTTTCCATGAAAAATCCCAAAAAGTACCTCCCTATTTGGGACATTCCACTGGCACGCATGGGGGCATTTCGGCGTTACTTTTAGAAGTTTAATCGACAGTGGCAATATTGAAAATTAACTTAATTCTTCATATATCTCAAATATATCCTCCATATATCACAAATAGTTATTTTACAGGGGCACTCATAAGAATTACATTACGTTGAATGGGGATCTCTGCAAATAGTGAACCGATTCGAAAAATATTTTCACTGATAGAAAGCTACACTATTCCTGAGTATTATAAGCTACCTTTTAGCATGTAGCATAACTAGTTCTTTTACAGGGACACTCAAAAATTCTAGCACATGACGCTATATGGACATCTCTGTAACTACTGAACCTATTCTAAAAGTCTTTTCACTGAAAGCTACACTATTCCTGAGTAACATAGCCTAAAATTCATGCATGTAGCATAATTTACAGGAACACTCAAAATAATTCGTAAACATTGTAGTAACTGTCTCCATTTGCAAACAAAGAAAAAAAAGAAAGTTTCAATCACCATCTCAGAATCTCATGAATTTTTTTTTTCTTGTGTTGCCTTACCCAAGGAAAGAACACATCTGAAATATTTTTGATTTAGCTCTTTTAGTTGTGGAGTTATGGGGGGTCAAAGTACGCCAGAGGAGTGACGAATTTAGGGCCATTTTTGCCATTTTACTCTCTCGAGTGATTTGCTCTGAGATGCTTCAGAGAATTTTTTTTTTAATCTGATAATATACCTTGAATATTAACAGTTAAAACTGGAAATTCATTTGAAAATAGGCAGAGCGCCCAAATAGGCCCCCTCCCCCAAATATCCCCAATTTCATAAATAATACAGTTTTAAAGAATGTTTTAAATCTTGGCTCTGACGTGATACAGAAAAAATAAAAATTCCCGGGCCCCTCGATACGGGGCCCCAAACATGGTCCTTAGCACTAATTTATGCAATTTCGAAGCATAGGCACAGCTGGCTCTGAACACATGAGAACTATTGGCATGGCGTTGTAGTTTTAACATAGTAGTTCCATATTATGAAAAGATATATTTTTTTATTACTGTGTTAAATTTTTCTTGAAAACGGTGATGCTTTCAAAAAATATACCGAGGGGGGCCTTCAAAAATTTTATCAATATTGCCACTGTCGATTAAACTTATAAAAGTAACGCCGAAATGCCCCCATGCGTGCCAGTGAAATGTCCCAAATAGGGAGGTACTTTTTGGGATTTTTCTTGGAAACAGTTGTACCTTCAAGAAATGTTTTTTCATAATATCAAACTACTATGTTGATACTACATCTCCATGTCAATAGTTCTCCCTTGGGAAGTCGGCTTCAGCTGTATCAATGCTTCGAAATTGCGTAAATTAGCACTAAGGACCATGTTTGGGGCCCCGTACCGGGGCCCTGGGGGCCTTCAAAACATTTTAACATAGGATTCACTTTATATGAAGATATATAACTGCACTGTGCAAAAATGTTTTCTGTATCACGTCAGAGCCAAGATTTAAAGCATTCTTAAAACTATATTTTTTATGAAATTGGGGGTATTTTGGGGGGGCCTAATTTGGGTCTTTGACAATTTTCGAATGAATTTTCAAATTGAGATGTTAATATACAAGGTATATTACAGGATAAAATGAAAAAATTCTCTGAAGCACCTCTGAGCCAGTCACAGTCGAGACAATAAAGTGGCAAAAATGGTCCTAAATTAATTCGACGTTACTCCTCTGGGGTACTTTGACCCCCCATAACTCCAAAACTAAAAGAGGTAAATCAAAAATATTTCAGATTTGTTCTTTCCTTGGGTAAGGCAATACAATAAAAGAAAATCGTGAAATTCTGAGATGGTGATGGGAGCTTTTTTCTATTGACCTGCTCGATTTGCTTTTGCAACGGCTCTTAAAATGTCGCTGAAAAATAAACAATGGATCGAAGGCTATATTTTTGCGCTATCCGAAGAGAAATACTCTTATTCAGTTATTAAAAAAAAAGATGTCAAAATCATGGTTTTAATATTTCTACAAGTAAAATAAGTGGCATAATTAAAATGAAAGGAAAGAAACGCCAAAGTTTATATTTCACAGGGGAAAAGGCAAAAAATGCATACCCAACAAAGGTACGTACATCTCTTACTAAATCTTAAGTCATATCCCATATCGTAAAGGAAAATACAACTACTCAAAGAACTATCCCAAAATCTTTAAATATCTCTGTAGGAACTGTGAATAAAATTATAAAAATCAGATTTAAAGTTAATCAAAGCAAAAAAAAACACGATGTTCATCGCCTAACGCCGAAACATGTTTCTTAGTGTAAGACAATGTGTAGATTGTTGTATGAAAATTATTTGGCGGGTGAAAAATGGAAATATGTAGTTACAATTGATGAAGCTTGGATACATTTATTCGACTGCAATAGAAAAAGATCGATTTACTACCGCAAAAGAAGAGAAAAAGACTTAACAAGTTGGTTTAGAGAAAACTAAGAAAGATTTTCTAAAGGTTTTATGGTTATTACTGGATTTTCTTATAACTTAAAACATACAATAAGGAAAGTAGAAAAAAATGTCAAAATTAATTCGGATTACTATCAGAAGTATGTTTTAACACCTATTTTTAAAGAAGAAATGCCACCCCTTTATCTAAACAATCTTCACCGTGTTAAGTTCCATCAGGATAAAGCTCCAAGCCATACCTCTAAATCTACTGCTCTATTTTTTGATAAAATGAGAAAGGAAACTGGAATTGAAGCTATTCCCTTTAAATGCATCCCACCCAACTCGCCTAACGTGTCTCCTATGGATTACTGTGCATTTGGACTTTTAAAACAAGCTCTTTATAAGCGGCAACTCAAAACATTGGGTGGACTCTGGAAGAATGTGAAGAAGTGGAACAATATCAGCCTTGATGTTCTAAGAAAAAGACTTTTATCTTGGAAATCAAGATGTAATATGATAGTTCGAAGAAAAGGCTATCAGATTCAACACATTAGAAAATAAAATTCTTATATTTATTTCTGTATATATCTGTGCAAAATCGTTACAAAAATGTGTGAACACCCTCTGTATTGGAATAGACGCTCGCGGGGGAAAATTTGCCGTTGCTCTCTCCATTATATGGGGGTGTGGTTTATAATTTTCACGCATTAGCTTTTGTCGGTGGATCCCGGATGGTTATTAAAAGTTCGTAAATTTGCGATAAGAATGGCCTGTTACCTCCTGTAGTCACAACAAGAAACGTGGAAGTCAGCTTCGGCCTAAGTGTGTCCTTCACCTAACTCATTTCGTTCATACACGATACCACCTGATCGAACCCTAATTTAGTAGAAGTTTCTAAATATCAGAAATGAGATAGAAGAGTATTTTGTGACTTGTTTGCAAAACTGGACACTTGGCTTGCGATTCGATTCGAGAAATTTTGAATTAATTGGTGCAATACCAGCATCTCTATGTTGGAAAGGTATTCTTAATTTGCTTTCCTTTTGTGTTTCTTGTGTGGTCAGAGTAAGATTTCGATAATCAGTTTTGTTTTCTTTCAACGTTCCACTGTTGAATACGGCTGAAATGGAAAAAAAAAATAGGCTTTTAAGGAAAAGGACTGTCATGAGGACATTTAACAACAAAACTATTGTACAAATCACAAATTACTGAACGATGAGAGTAATCTGGCTGAGCTTGAAGGATTGCGAGCAGAGCCTGATTTCCGGAAGGGCGTTCGGGGCAAGCGCCCGGGCCTCAGGGTTCCCGCTAGAGTGCGAGACTGCGAGAATCTCGCATAAATTTCTTAAATCTCGCGCAAAAATATTGCAGCGCGAGGTATTCTCGCTCAGCAAAATATTCGCCACCTGCGCGAGATTCTCGCACGCTGTTTGAAAGTTTAAAAACGCCAGTTTACAAGTACAAAAACTTGTTTTTACTCTACAACTGTCGGATAACGAGCGTGCCCCGGCCGCAATGAAGCGCCCCCCCCCCTTCCTCTCGAGTTTCTGTTCAGAGATAACACGGTTAAATCATCGGAATGCAGAGGGAGAATATTAATTAATGCTATCGGCGCAGAGCTGACGTGTTGATTTTTCTCCCCCTGCTTGCCAGCTGTAAAATGTTTTGTTTTTGTATGTGTGTCCATCGTATATGAGTTTTGAGAGCATTTCATCTGTTTGTTTTTTTATATACCACCACTATTCATGGAATTATTGATAACCTCTGGCAGTTTGAAATTTGGACCCCCCCCCCCTTTCCGTTCTAAGTTTAGTTGTCGTTCACAGTAAGAGTTAATCAACTTTTAAGAAGACCCCCCCCCAAAAAAAAAAAAAAGAAGCTGAAATTTTCCGGTTAAATGCCGGATAATCTAGCTTATACTGTAGTAAGAATTTGAACTTAACTATATCTGTTTTAACTTTGTCACACATATTTGTATCTTACCAACTTTGTAGTATAATATAATTTAATATTTATATAAATATATTATATAAATATTAAGTTATTTTATATAATTTTATTATACTAGATAAAATATTATAGTTAATAATTCTTTTGCTTAGTTAAACTGGATGTGATTCTTTGAATAAATTTGAATATTCATTAACTTTGAATATCCATTAACAATTCAAGTGCAAATTTCAGTGCACTTTCAAGTGCAAATTTAAGCAATCTTATTAGAATAGCTGATGGAAATATCAATTTAGAAAGTTTTCCATATGATCAAGCTAAAATTTTTTAATGGACGGAAAAATCGGTGTTATTGAAATTGTACTATAAATAAATAAAATGATGTTAAACAATATTTATGTTCTCACTTAACTTTCAGAAATCTCACTCAATATTTTTGGATGGGTAAGAAACCTCCCCCATTTTTTTTTTTCTAATGGGAACCCTGCCGGGCCCTCAACAGAAAGGGGAGCCCCCAAATTGTTCTTTAACACTAGATATACCGAAGATTTTTTTAAGGGAAAAAATAGCCACAAACCAGTCATTTTGACTGGTCTTGATATATCTAATGTTAAGTTTAAAAATTTGCAAATTTTGAAAAAGTTTTCGAAAGAGGGTTCCCTAATGAAGCTTTTGCCCAGGGCCCCCAACTCGGCAAATCTGCCCCTGATTGCGAGATAACTTAATTGAAAAGGAAACGAACTAGAATTATTAGATGTTCAAGCAGAGATTTTTATTATTATAAATGAAGGAAATGAAATTTTAATGTCATAGGAGTATCGGGAAAGATAATTTCGTTTAAAAGACACATTCATAGGAAAGTTATCAACATCACTAAAATCGATAGTTCTACCAATTTTCCAAGCCATAATTCTTTGATTAGAATTGACGAACAGCAAGTTGTTGAAAATAAAATTAATGATGATTACGACAGCAGAGATGATTTTATTAATGGCTCAGTAGATCAAAATAATAGTAGTAATGCTGATAAAGTAATAATGCTAATGTGATCAAGTTACGCAAGCTTAATATAAACAATTTTTTAGTATACTTAGCAAAATGTCTAGAATTTTGGCATCAATTTCAAATTGACTGATGTTTGTAGTAGAGAGCGATATCCAATTATCTGAGTATTTCTTAAATGGAACAGGTCTCACTGCTGTAAGTGGATTCATGTTGAGAAATAATAACTATCACTCAGCTTTAAAAGATTTGAAATCGCGGTATGGCAATAAATACATGATAGTTTCTTCTTTAATGTGTAAATTGCTTAATTTAGAACCTCTTAAAAATGCTGCTAACGTCGAGGAGTTCCGTAAACTTTACGACGAAGTGAAACCCAAAGTAGGAGCTTAGATTCCCTTCCTTTGGCGTTAATTTCTGAAACATAAGTTGTTATGTCCAGTTCTCTTGAAATTAAATCCAAGTGAAATTTTATTTCAGTTAAATCTGCAGAGAAAAAAAAATGACATTTTAGAATAAATGGAATTTTTTTTAACATTGAGATGGAATATTGAGAAAATATAAGCTGACTCCACACCTCTAAACCAGATGAAAAATTCTTTGCACCAAAAGATAAATACGTCAAAAATAAATTTAATAATACGCACAGTCGAAATTATAATCTTATAGCCTCGTCATTAGCAACTAATACTGTAAAACCATTTTACATATATTTTAGAATAATTTGTGACATTACTCAAAATCATGTCAAGCCAAGTCAGTTGAGACTAAATTTGGCAAGTTTAAATCTGAAGGAAGATAGTTACTTTGTTTCAAAATCTTTCACGTATGCTTGCAATGTAGAGCTAAACAAAATAAATGTAAGAACTGTAACTCCAGTGGACATAGTGATATCTGTGCAAAATCAAAAGTTTTAAAGCCAAAAATAGCTACAAATACTACACAATCGAACCCAGTGTCAATTTATTTTCTGAATTCGCTTATCATTTTAACGAAACTTCTAAAAATGCACGCTTGCAAACTTGCACAATTTTTGACTGTGCAAAAACTAAAAAATAAAAAGATAAGACAAGGTTTTTTTTTTAAGATAACTCATCAACGGAGTCGTTTATAACTAAAAATAAAATAAATATTAAAGTTATTCGTATTTCCTTTTCCAAGTTGCATTGCATGTAAAAAAAAAAAAAAATTGTAAAATTGCACAATAAAAAATTTCCTGTAAATTTCGTAAATTTCGAGGTTATGCTAATAGTATCAATTTCCGCTACACCGTCGTTAACGCCCAATTATAAAATTGCAACTGAATTATGCGGAAATATTCAGTTAACAGCAGAATTTTAAACAAAACAGGGGTCAGACACTGAAATATTCATAACAGCCATAGGTTTAAAGTTTTCAAAATTATTTCGGGAGGAAAAGGGAGGGCTGGAGCCAGCTATTTACCCGATTCACTTTATGTGGAGTGCGTGCACGTATGTGCTCGCATACATATACATCTAATTATGCAATATTATCATCCAACCATCATATCTTTTTTTTTTTTTTTTTTTACAGGGAGAAGAATATCGAAATCTCTACTGTAACCTTATTAAACTAATGAACACTGACTGTGAGAAAAAGATAAAATCAAAAGATAAGTAAAAATAAAGAGAATGGTAGATATAGTAAATAATCTAACGTACATTGGTGTGCAAAACTAAAGTAACAATGTAAATTTTCTTTAATTTTCTTTAATTCTCTCTTTTCTTTAATTCTTTTTTCTTTAATTCTATGGTCAAGTACATTTATGACTGATGATAAATTATTTTGTAGCGGCCGGAAACCGCCTCATTCTACCACACATAAAGTGAAGTATATTAACTAACTAAATTGTGTTAATTATATTAAAAGTTATTTTTAGGGCTAATTAATTAGTTAATGGAATTACTAATGTTATTTAGATGTAAATAAAACTAAAACTCCCTCGTGTTACACTTCAGAGGGGCTTATCCCATTCATTCCTTCCCCTTAGACTTTTCAATGTCCATTCTCCTTCTCGCCTACAGCGACAGATGGCGCCATCAGCGCAATAATCAAGCTAATGGATTGAAATGTCAAGCTTGTATTAATACGTCAAATTCAAGTCAATGTCAAGCTTGATTTAAGCTTATGTGCTGTCTGGGAGGTACAGCTGTTAGAAAGGTTGGTGGTGGCCGCCCCAGGAAAACAACTGCTATGGATGACCACCGATATACCGTCCTGCAGGCGAAAAGAGCCCAGAACTACTCAGCAAGCGCCATCCCCCAGCAACTGCGTACAGCAACGGGGCGACAAGTGTCGCGGTGTACTCTGTCCAGACGCCTCCACAAAAGTGACCTATTCGCCCGCCACCGTCCTCTTAATGCTGCATCCCGTTGAAAGTTAGCCATCGGTATCACCGTTTAGAGTGGTGCAAGGAGCACAAAAACTGGACATCTCATCAAGGGATTCGTGTCCTCTTTAGCGATGAGAGTCGTGTCAGTGCCACAAGCGATTCTCAACGACAGTTAATTTGGAAAGAGGTCGGGTGATGGTTTTATCCCAGTAACATCACGGAAACAGACCGTGACGGTCAGGGGCCGGTGTGCCGATTTCGGGGCTCTTGGCAAAAGCTTCATTTGAAGCTCCCTCTTTCGAAAACTTTTTCAAAATATACAAATTTGTAAACTTAAAGAACAATTTGGGGCCCCTTTTTGTTGGGGGCCCGGGCGCTTGACCCGAACGCCCTCCCGAAAATCAGGCCCTGGTTACGGTGGTTCTGGAGTTCTCGTCTGGGGATTAATTGATTTTGCAAAATGAAATGAAAGTTTTTTGGATCCGCCACTGTCATTGAAAAATAACGGCGTTTGTGAGTAAGAGGGGCAATGAGGCACATACCTCTAGAGACGGAACAGAATAGAAAGTAGGAGATAAAGGGAAGGATTTTTTTTTCTTCTTTCTGAAATAGTTGCTGACGCAGTGGCGGAGTAAGACAAAAATTAGCAGTGGGCAAGGCGAATTTTGCGAGGCACCCTCCCTATTTGAAGTAGCAAATTTAGAGCGGTGGGTTTCGTTTGAAAAGCTGTTTGTAACCCTTTTTAACATTTTCCAACAAAGTTGAAAAGCATTTATGATTTCGGTTTGTCTGTCTGTCCGTCCGTGCTCTAACTGCCGTAAATGTGCATCGATTTCCACGAAATTTATACATGTTGTTCCTATGTACCATGTACCCTATTGAAAATTATGTTTGCAGGATCTATTGTTACAGGAGGATACAGAAGATTTCAAATACGTTGCGCTCCATGAGCAATCATTTTTAAAGCGTATTCCGGACAACCACTCGAAGATAAATCTTACCGCCATTACTCCAACAAGATTAAAAAGTTCAAAAAGACACAAAAATGTTATAACATCTTCACCGTTTGTACGATCCGCTTGAAAATTTTCATAATCACGCATAAAAATATAGAAAACAATCTGCGCGACTTTGAAAATCTGAAAACCCATCCGTTCCCTCATTTTTAAGCGATTTTTTTCTATTTTCAGCTCAATTTTATTTCCGAGAGTTAAAAAAAAAAAAAAATCTTTTGCGAGACAAAATTAGCTGTTTCGGGTGATAATGAGATCATACTGAAATCACGGTTATCAGGTTTTCAAGGGAAAATTGCAGTTCGTTTAAAATAGTTTTACTATATTGCGCAGTTCTTTTTTTCACACACACAAAAAATTTCGTCTGCATGAACCATTGATATAAGATCGGATGTTTCAGCGAAAAGAAAATCTTTCGAATGCGAGAAGTTTCCACACGTTTCTGGAAGAGCATTTGATTTGATTTCGGTATATAATAAGAATTGAATAGAAAGTTATTTATTTCAATAGGACGAAGATTAAATATATTGAGTGTAGACTAGTCTGTTAAAAATATTTTTCTAGCGCCTGTTGTAATTGCCTCCACAACGGGCTTTATCTTCTAGTTCGAGAAATATTCAGCTATTTGAAATGAAGCAAAATTGATATATGTTACTAAGGACTACAATATAAAGGTCTCCATCGAAAACAGTGTCTGTACCATTCACAGTTCTTTTGCAGGAGTATTCAAAATATTTCCAATGCATTACGGTCAGTGGCAGTTTAGGGACAGGCATAGGCATCCATTAAAGCACAATATATAGTATTCTGCTATATAATTAGTTAATGATCTGAAGAGATTATGTGCCTCCCTCAAAAGTAGCGCCAAAAGTCGTCTATATTGTCGACGCTAATTCGCCAAATATAGCGTGAAAAAATGTTTCGAAAAATGAACCCAATTTGGCGATATTTTCATTATTTGGCGGGCAATGAAAAATAAATCTCATGTTATAATACTGAGCTATAGCGATTTTAATGGGAATATTGAAAATTCATTCCTTGCACTCACTACAATTAATCGTTTTAGTGTGTTGTGTTGCATTAAGGCAAATCTACCCAAGGGCTATCTGCCTAGGAAGGGGGGGGGGTGCTTTGGTTGGAGGAATTTTTAAGGGTTTCTAACGCATTAACTGATTTACATACAACAATTGCAAACTTTAATTTTTTGCGGCGTGGAACATTAATTTTAGATTACTAACCCTTAAAGTAATAAATTTCTTGATCTACGTGTTCGTGCGACACTGTAGTGTTATTTAAGAGGAATATTAAAACATTCCAGCAACGTTTAGAAAAGTTTATAACTTCGATTTGTCTGTCCGTTCTTCAGCCACAATAGAATAAGTACAAAAATGTTTCAGGGACTCTCAAAATTACATTTAATATAATAAATTATTAAAATATAATAAAATATTTTTTAAAGATTCTCCGAAATCGCGCCAGATTTAAACACAATACGTAGCCAAATTTGCAGACATGGTACAGACTCACAGAAAAAAAGCTGAACTTTTCACAACCTCTCACACACCCCGCCCCCGAAAAAAAAATTATCAGGTAATTGGTCACATCATTTATTATATCCAAAAATAATGGAATATTAATATAAAACGGTAATTTAAAAGTGCTTAAAGGCAGGCAAAATTGTTGCACTTATTTGAAAAACAGAGCTGCACAATATTTTCCATGAAAATATGTTGCCTCTTAAGAGAAGACACCGGAATGTAGATGAAGTATATGGTGATAAAGAATTATCAAAAAGAAGTAAATTTATTTTTCTCTGAGTTTCAGATGGTTGAAAATATGCAAACAGCATGTCCAAAAATTTTAATGCATATTTGCACCAATCCCAGGAATGCTAAAATTTAATGCTGAAAAGGCGTAATTCCGCTATTAGGCAGATACGTAACATGTCTGAATTTGGCACAAAAATATTGTTGCGTTGGAAGGTGTTTTATAATCGATGCGCTTGGCATCATTTATTTTTCTTGTTTGTTATATTAAATTTTAAAAAAGCACTAATAAAAGTTGTGTTGACGTAATATTTCATTTTGAAAAATGTCAATCTATTCATTAAAAAAAATTGCTAAGTGCAACACTCATGCATGTGGGGTCGGAAACGGCCTTTTCATTTCATTTACCTGTTAACAGCAACATTAATAATCAATTTAATGATAAATCCAGTAATCAATATGTAATCCATGATTGAATGATCAATCCTGTTACTAATCAATTTTAGTCAGTGCTTTCTGCGGAAGGTTCATACGTTTTTAACGAACCATGATTGGAAAGTTCACTGTTATTCCAAAGTGAATATTAACAAGTACGTGAAATCGACGTTTCCGAGCCACACTGTTATATGATTCTGAACCATATTCGTTCTGTCTACTACTTTAGAGTAAGAGTTCGGAATCACCCTGAATATAAAGCCACATACTTCAGCTGGAAAAATGAAAATTTAAAAATCATTTGTGAAGTCTTTATTTTTTAAATGAAAATTTCAAACATAAACTAGATTTATATTTTCCTCTTCACTCACGAGTCCTTCTAGCTTGGGGCACAGGACAGGTCTGCTAAACCCTAATGAAGCAATAAGAAAGTCTGCTTTACAGGACCGGACTGGCCAGGTCGGCTGGTCGGCGATTGCCGAGGGCCCCCGACCTAAGGGGGGGGGGTCCCAGCGAGGCTCCCCATAAAGGATACTATATAATTAGAGTAATTTGATAGATATCAGAGCAATATATATATCAAAGTAATTTGATTGTTTATGTCCCAGTAATTTTACGCCTTTACACAGTGGCATAGCGGAGGACCCTTACAGACCCCGCGGCGCGACGGCCTCCCCGAAGAATCAGCGGTTTCAACAGCTTTTAAATAGTAAAATATGGTTTTTAGGCACGTAAGCCTAATTTTTAAATATTGTATATCCTAATATTCTATTCCCTCGAAATTCCCCATTTTAATCTCTAGCCGAGAGCCCCTCAAAGGAGTCAGTCCGGGACTGGTTCCTACATAAATCCCACATCTCCAATGAAAGAAAAACCTCATAATTGTTTTTAGAAAAACCTATTACACTTAAAAACGACAAGCGGAAAACGTATTTTCAAAAAAATTTCCGAAAAAAAGCCTGATTCCCAATCTCTGTTATCTCAATCACTCTCTCTAGTAGTAAAGAATTGTAACCAATTCGTAAACGGGAGAAAATAGATTTAGGAGAGAATAAAGTTTGCTGAAAATCCAAGATTTCCTTTTTATAATTTTTCTTATGCCATTCCTCCTTAAAGAAAGCCTCTCCCCCCCAAAAAAAAATATAAACATAAACATCATTAATACTTACACGCGAAAATGTTTTGTGGGCTGTAAGTTAGCCCAGAAGAAATTAAGCATAGAACAAACTCACTTTACAAAATGGGCTATCTATTTTGGAAACTATGGAAAGATGCTGTTTTTTTTTTTTTAAGACCTTTCAAAATACTTCATAAAATTTATAGGTTTGCTTTTTAAAATGCATAGTACAGTTTTCTGAATTTCAGAGTCTAGAGTAATTTTTAAACAAATTACTTATTTTTATTATTTATTTATTTTTTAGAACAGCAAGAGTTTAATCGACTTCGCTTTTTATTTGTTCCATGAGGCACACCTTTTCTTTAATACTAAGACGAGGGAGAAATATTTCATTCCATAAGTCTTAATGTCTTTATGATGAATACTTTGAGTTTTCCATGAATTTTACCAATGGTCACCGTTGAAAGCTCTTTGGCATGGTCTTTTTCCAGTCGCAACCGATCATGAAAGCCTCGACTGATTGCCTTTTATTTCCGAACGCGAGAAGCACATCAATCATGCTTTTGACAGGAACAGGACTATTATTATGACTGAAAATTCAACTTTTGACTTCTTTGTACATCGGTATGTATTTGTATTAAATACGCTTACTATAACTAACGCACTGTGATCGTAGGCTACTACAGCACAGTCTTAAATCAATCGCGCGTGCAAACGGAAAATTTCCTTTCTGAACCGGTCTCCGAGATCAGAAGCGAAGACAGCTAGGAGGAAGTACGGCACTGCTGATATCATACCATTCGCACATTTCCAATGTGCGGCCATTTTTTGCGGTATCTCCTCCAGATTTTCCCTTGGTTTGTTACGTTCGGTTAGTTAGTTAATTTTTATTTCATTTTCATATCATTTTTCACTACATTATTTTTTTACAAACTAGTGTAAATAATTAAGATGGGACTTGTTTCGGAACGAAATTAAGACTTGTTTCGGAGCGAATGCAATGACAGTTTTCAATATTATCCTTTGACAAAAAAATTGAAATTAAATGAATCAAGACAACACCTTTGCTAAAACTTATCTTGGTGGCGAAATGTAAGGCAAAATATTACGTGTTTTCTTACAGTTGAGTGCATTGTTTTTCTTTAACTGCTGGAAACGCAAATATATTTTAATTCCTGCGTCGTATCTGCATATTTAATTTTCGAAATTTGTTTTGTGAACCTCCATTTAAACAACCCACGAGCCGCCACTGCGATAAGTACATTTTTATATGCAGGGATCGGTGTAAACGAAATTTGGGTCCGTTTTATGGCCCCCTCACAAAATTACAATCGAGTAAAACGGTCACTTAACAAGATTATAATCGATTAAAACATTCCCTTCACAAAAATAGTATCGATTAAAACAACCCTTCATTGGCATTTTACAATATACTTTAATTTGTTTTGTAAATCATTTTAACGAAAAACGCGACTTTTCAAAATGATAATAGCCAAATCTTTTTTTTTAAATATGCAATCCTGCCTTTTCCGAATTTATATACAATTTTAATATATGTGTATATCTATGAAGTAGATTTTTTCATGGGAACCTTACACAAATAATAACTGATTTACACGTAATGGCTTAGGAGGGTCCAACGATAATACGCGAATAATGGCGTAAAAATTGTTCTGTGCTTCAACCTCACCAATGATCATCGTTAGCAATATTCATCATAGCAAAGTATTCCTCATAGAGCCTGTAGTCAACACTCTGCAGTCTGTTGAGATCTATTTGCTTTCTGTTAGAGAGCATATTGATAACGTTTTAAAAAAATCACATCTAACGGCAGTAGTTTTGAAAGTACATTCAAAATTATTCTTGCAAAAAACTCTGCTTAGTTCAGGGTTCGTAGTTTAAAAATTCAGAGTTGATGGAAAGTTCTAGTAAACGTCCACTTAACTTGACGAAACACAAATTTTATTAGAAAGATGATGAATGATCTGTTATACACAAATCACAGGAATAAATAAGCAATAACGTGCTTTATAACAGCCAGTTGAATTTTACACAAAATAGAAATTCTTCCACAGGCTAAAATTCAGTAGAAATTCTCGAGGAAAATTATCAGAAGTTCCTCAGGGTTCAATAATGAAGAAAGCACAAACAGCTTTTAAAAATAAGCTTCTCAAACAAGCGATAGATCACTTACTAAAGTACAGGATATAGAGCCTTATGCTCTCAGCAGAATCAGCGTCTGCTCGCTACAGCTGACTGAACTGGTCTAAACTCTTCGGAACTTCGGATTTTGGTTTCCAGAGTGCCTGGGCTCAAGGCCCTCAACTCCGCTCATAAAACATTATATTAGCAAGGAATATGAATTCAATAACTGAGCAATGGGAAAAATACATAAAAATACACTAGAGAGGTGGGGGGGGGAGTATGAAGTACATAGTAGCATGGTTAAGGTTATCCCTAATATGAAAAAAAAATTTCTATCTAGAAAATATGAAAATCTTAATTCTTAGCACTTAATACACTAGTAGCAGATACTTGAGCAAAACATAAACATGATATTAAAAACAATTACAACATGAGACAGGGTTAAGAATTCTGTCTTTACAAAATTTCAGAAAATTGACTCTTAAATTTTTTTGTGATTTTAAGAAAAATCATTTGTTTTTAACAATTTTTTTTTTCCCATAATAATATGAAAATGGGTTTTTTGGATTTTTTAGTTCATCATGAATGAACACACATACATACAATTACTGAATAAAATGTGCTGGAATCTTGATAGTTAAAGATAAGAGATAATATTAAATTAAGAGCAAGGTACTTGTAAAAAGCAAGTTGAATTAGGAGTTCTGGAACCAAAGGAGGCTTCAGCCAATCAGAGGGCTTGAGCCGATGAGTAAAGGTTAAAGTTTAAAATTAATGAAAAAATGAATTTACAAGGTTGGGTTAAAGATCTCATAAAAGGGCTTTAAAAGATGTGTAAAATGCTCTTTGAATTTTTTGAAAAGGTTGGGTAGTACTTGAGAAATCAAAAAATCTTTAAAAATGACTATTTTCCTCCAAGGGACTTCGCAAGCGAACTTCCGATTTCCGGAGTAGGCGGGGCTGAGGTAGCTGTGAGGAATTCTGGCGTCCAATAGGAACCTGCTAAGCGTTCCCAAAAGGGTTCGCTATAAACGGGAAGTGGAATTGGAGGAATTCGTTATATGCAAGTAAAAAAGAGGTGTTATTTTTAGACATAATTTGAGATATTGATTCCAGCACGGGGTCTCCGTCTGTTAGTCAAGTCATAGAGATACGCTAAGGATTCACCCCCACGATTTTGAAAGTAAAAATTTAATAATCAAGCTTCTTGACTCTAAACATATCCACTACTTCACTAATTCGGATTCTCCCTCCCCCCTTAAAGTTGTCATAAAAGGTCTCCCCCCCAATTTTCCAAATTCAACTCCCAAACAACGATATCAGTAAAGAAATTTTCGATCTTAAAAATTTATTATCTTTTCAAGTTACTGTTGAGAAATTCAGGCCCCCAAGAAAAGCCGTTCAGTGTTATCGCTGCAACGGCTTTTATCACTGCGAAATTCTGCCGCATCCCCACCCCCGTTGCGTTTTCTGCGCCGAGCCCCACGAGATCTTCAATTGCCCCCATAAGAAACTAGAAAATAAACCCCCCCGAAGTGTAGTAATTGTGAATCGGACCATCCGGCTAGTTACAAAGGCTGCCCCAAATTTCCCTCTAATACTCCTGCCCCAACTCCAAAGACCCCAAAATTTTCCTACGCCACTGCGGTTAAAAGAAATCTAAACCCCCCTCCCCCCCAATCGAATCAAAACAACACGCTTCTGGAAATACAAAAAATAACTCAACTAATTGAAAAAGAACTCGGTTTTCACTCTCTTAGTGACTTGTTAACTCAACTCAATACCCTTCTCGAAAATTTAAAGAAAATCAATAATAAGCAAGAGAAAATGTTATTCTTTTTAAGTTTCTTAACACTCGGCCCTGAACATAAAAAAATAAACAAAAATGAAAATGCTGAGAACAGCGACTAAGTTTTTCGGCTGTTCCATCCTTCTAACTTCCCCCACTCCCCTCATTTGTTTGTAAACAAACTCAATCCATCTACTACTCGCGTACTTCCTGTAACCCTTTTTAACTGTTATTGAATGGGAGATGTGGGACGAGTTCCCAGGCGCTCCCCAGCCAACACGTTCTTATCCGTATTAGTATGTACACTGATTCTAAACTCAAGCAAACTCTTTATACCTCACAATTTAAACTTAGCTATTTCTGTTGTGTCAATTTAATTGCCCTGGCCAATTTGCTTTTTTGTGGTATTTTTTCTTTTTAAATTTCCTCACACTCACAAACATATCTCTCCCCACTCCCGTTAACCCCCCCCCCCCAGCTGTAAATGAAAGGGAGATGGGGATTTAGTCCCGGGAACTCCCCATTCAACACGTTCTTATCTCTCGTAACTAGTCCGAAGCGGGAGCTCGGTTGCTACAGAGGTCTGTGGCTGTGCTGGCAAAACATTGTTTAAAGTGCTAGCAGCAGGGGGTGTGGTTGTACATTAGTTTTAGTTTTGATTTTGTTCTCGGGGAACTTAGGGCAGCCTCTGTAGCTGGCTGCATGGTTTCCTGAACAATTTACACACTTGATTTTTTCTCTGGGGGGGGGGGGGGGTCCATCGGGGCAGTCTGAGCTAAGATGGTTAAGGGAGCACGTGACACATCGGGGGGGGGGGGAGCTTGCAGTTGTCACTTGAGGGGTGATAATATTGACAGCGGTGACACTGAAGGGTACGAGTTGGTCTACGGTAGTTTTCAAATTTAACAGCGAAAAAAAGGATGGTTTCTATTTCATTAGGGAGGGCTCTGCTTTTTTCATTATCAATCAGGGTAATCTGGAAAAGGGGCATATCTTTTTTGGTTTTTAAATTTCTCATCTGTACGCATTTTTCAATTTGGAAGCCTTTACTGGCTATTTCTTGTGCTATATCGGATGACAGCATGTTTCCGGGGAGTCCTCGGATGACAAATTTAATTTTGTCATAATTCTTAGTGTTTAACAGGAAGTGATAGATTCCCTTGGAATCTAGGGCTTTAACAATCTCCTGGTAGCTGGGGATATCCTTCGCTATCACTTTTAGGAAGGGATATGCTGGGATGGCTTTGAAACCGTATTGGGATCCAATAGTATCCTGAATCTCCCTCATTAAATTAACCCAGTTGTCCTGGTGGAGAATATTGATTGGTCTGACAGGTTTCGGTTTTGGTGTTGAGCTTTCTGCTAAAGCACTATCTGAAGTAACTTCTGGTAGAACACTAAATGTGTTTTTAGTAGTTAACTCTCCTACACTTTTTTTCATGATATGATCATTGCTTTGGTCTTGCGACCTACGTTTAAGGTTGTTTTGTGAATTAGATGGGGTAGGGGGGGTCTCAGTTATCAAATTCATATTACCAGGAGATGAGGCCTGGCGATGGTCTTCTATCCTCAGTTTTGCTTTGGCTTGCAGGAAATCATTCTTGGCTGCTTGGGCCTCAGCATGGGCTCTCTTGAACTGCTTTTCTGCCTCACGTATGTCGTGGGCTTGGTGTTTTAGATATGTACGTATGGAGATTAGTTTCCCACTGAATGGGTCTCGAATAATAGAGTCCTCTTGAAGGACATTGACTTTGCTTTCATCGATTAATAATTCATGTTCGTCTTCCATTTCACACTCACTATCACTGTTGTCGCCCATGGTGAATTAGTCTACTCTTTTACCCTTCCTAAATACCAGATACCTGCCGTGAAAACGGCAATTTTTGGATCGGTATAGAGCTACTGGCTAATCTTCCCTCTTCATCTCACGACTCAGAGGGGAATGACGAATTGTCGAATCGAATGATTGGTCTAAACTCTGGAGCGACCTTGCTCTTTTATACTTTACGCCGACGTTGCATTAACATTCCAGAGATTCCATCTCTAGAGAAATCTCAATCAATTGTTAACTTTGATTTCGTAAAAAAAAAAAAAAAAAAAAAAAAAAAAAAAAAAAAGGCAATTGAGTAATGCTGGACTATTGCGTAATACTAATGCAAGGAAACAAGCATTACAGGCTCCATTAATACAAACGTGCCAAATGTCGCAAACTTAGCGAAAAATTGCCAAATTTGGTGCTCAAAATAAGTTTTTAAAACTGAAGTCAACTAAGCGATAGCGCCAATATTTATCGAGAATTCAGAAAACCCTATGTTAAACAATGGACACACCCAATTTCGTCTTCTAGTTAACCGATTTTCATGCAACAAAATTCAAATTTTAATTATTTGATGTGTAGGATACAAATTTTTCACTAGTTTAATCCCCGGTGAGCAGGTTACCCCAAAAACTCGTCACACTAGCTTTACATCTGTTAAAGAAATAGCAGAATTTCATGATATTGAACTGAGGTGTCTTCGTACAGTTAGTCACTAAGTTTGCAGATCCAATCCAGAAGTTAAAAACAGCAGAAGCAGAAAAGTAAAACACCAAGTATTTATATGGATTCATAGCATCTTTCGGAGAAAGGTTCTCTACAGACAACCAATTTCTCTACGACCTATTTACACTTCACTCAACAACGATGAAAAAATTGGTAAGACTTGCGAATGGAAAAAGAAAAGAAAATAAAGTGTGTCGGAAGTTTCTATGGAGACTTCTTACAAAATATTTTGTCTGGCCGAAGCATAGTATGAACTGTTGCAGATTTCTCCTCCAATAACAAAAAAATTTGATAAAAAAACCCTTGGTCAATTTATTAAACCATCATAATAAGTTATTCCCTACAGTGTTTTTAAAGGCTTGCAAACAGGTCTAACAATTGAAGCTGCTACCTGCACTTCCACAGTAGAAAGATCTTTCAGTACTCTATGCAGAGTTAACTCCTTGATAAGATCGGCAATGACTGATCAGAGATTATCAGGACTTTGCATGCTAAGTGTCAATCTAGAAAAAATTAATGATGATTTGGGACACTTCATAAGAAAAGGTTTTGGACGAGTACGTGGCACACTGCAACCGCGTAGACTACAATATTTATACCGTTAGTTATACTTCACTTTTCTATTCTATTTTATAAAATTCATTTTCCAAAGATTCTTCAAAAAATTATTTTAAGATTAAAAATTTCGTACATTTTTCCTATATAGCATATTTAAGTAAAATTAATGGTTTGCTGGTTTGCTTTGCATCAAATTTTATAAAAAAAATGACCAGATTTCAGATTTTTTATGTATTTTTTCATAATGTGTGCGATTTCCTCACGCAAAGGCTGGGCACATAGCTGGCGGCGCCCATGCACATATCCTAAGTGGCCCTTGTGTCTCCGCCGCGGAAGGTCACGGACAAGTTAGCATATTCGACGATCCATCTCCTTTCCATCCACGCACACAGACACTTTTTCTTTCTTTTCTTTTCGTGCTTTGCGCCGAGGAAAAATTCTTTGAATATCGGCATGGCCTTTTCTCCGTGATCCAAATTAAAGGTTAGAAAGGGTGGTAATTTAAGGCGAGTAGCCCTGAAAAGCCGCAAGTTCGCATATAATTATGTGGCCTTGGGGAGAAGTGACTGGAAGCTGAGCAGGGAGTTAGTTATGTTTAGTGCCACTCAATTTAACAAGGATGTCCGAACTGAATTTGTATTTTTTTCTTTTTTCTTTTGTCCGTTATTTCAGGTAGATTTAACTGCACAGAAAGGTACTCAAGCCGTCTGCCCGCTAATGTCTGCTATTAAAAAGCGAAATTCAGGGAAGAGGAAGCAGCAGTTAGGTTAGGTCGTGCAAAACGAAATTCTAGGAATGCAGCAATGCAGCCAACCAAAATGCGCCTTTCTGAGAACAGAAAAATATGAACGATAGGATATATCTTAGAAAAAAACTACCCACCCACTGTTCGCCTGCGACCTCATTCATCCCGGATCCTGCCTAATCTCTCTATTCTAAAAAAAAGTAAAGGCCGCTGGCGCTGTCAAAGCTTCTTGGCCTATCTCTTCCTATAGTGGGGATTTGAGTTTCGACTACCCCACAGTGCCCACAGATTCGAAAAATTCCGAGGAACCTGCTAAGCTGACTTAAATTTCGAAAATCGAATTATTTTAGAAGATATTAATAAAAAACTGAAAAAAAAATCTGATGTGTCCAACACATGACTTCCTTGCACGTCCATTAGATCAAAAATATTTTCGGCGCACTTCCTCTAAATTTATTTGTTTGAAAGAGATAAAATATCAATAATAATAAGGTTTAGCGATTTCTAGCCAAATATTTCGATATCGCCAAGCTGAGTTCAATTTGAAAGATTTCCTTCTGACACTTTATTTGGCGATATTTCACCAAAAGCCGACAAACTTGAGATAGTCGGCGAGATTTTGGGGATAGCCAAAGTAGTCATTGACCACAGACTTTCAATGAATTGAATGCATCTATACACCTCAATGTATTCAAAGTCATTTGGCTCACCATGTAAATAAATTCTCAGTCGATTGCTGTCAAAAAAGATATTGAAAACAGTTAGATATTACAATAGTTCTAAATACAAAGTTAAAAAATCTACGGGTTAAAGTTTTAGAGTTATACAAAATAGGAAATAATTTTTGGCGCCAAATTTGGCGATATTTCTGCGAAACTCGTCAATGTCGACGACATTTGGCGAGATTTTAAGCATAAACCGAACAATGAGAGATTATCGCCAAATTTGGCGATATTTCGCCAAAACTCGCCAAGAACGATGACAAATGGCGATACTTTGGGCATCGACCAAATGACTGACTATCGCCAAATTTGGCGATATTTCGCCAAAACTCTCCAAGGTCGAGGACAGACGGCGAGATTTTGGGCATGTACCAAACAATGACTGTCTACAGTTGTATTATAATGAAGATGTCCATAGACATTAAGGTACTGAAATTGTTTTCGGTGGTCCTGTAAATAAACTCTCCAGTAGATTGGAACCAAAAATCGAGATGCACAACTAGATGTTACAGCATTCTTATATATGAAATTTCATAATAGTTTTTGAGATTTGAGAGTTAAATATGCACACACGTACACCAAAAGTCGCCAAGCTTGGCGACTTTGGCATAGTTCTTGAGGGAGGCACGTGACCGTGGTCGGACCATTACCTAACTTATGTGGTAGGACGGTATTGTGCTTGAAATGGATGAATGCCCCTAAAATTGCTATTGACCGTAATGTATTGGAAATCTTTTGAGTGTTCCTGTAGCAGAACTATAAATGATAAAGACACTTTTTTTAATGGAGAAATTCATTTTCTAACTCTTTACAGCATATATCACTTCTGAGTCGTTGGAAATAGCCCAATACCTCTAAAAAACGCTTTGATGAATTTCGGCCCATAGAGCGTAATGTATTTCGAATCTTTTGGGCCGTCCTGTAGATAAACTATTCAGTCGAATGGAACCGAAAGGGGAGGTGCACAACTAGATGTTACAACAATCCTAAATATAAAGTTTCAACATTCAACGCCTAACAGTTTTTGAGATATGCGAGTTTAATGAATTTCGGCCCATTGAGTGTAATGTATTTCGAATGTTTTGGGCAGTCCTGTAGATAAACTATCCAGTCGAATGGAACCAAAAGGGGAGGTGCACAACTAGATGTTACAACTATCCAAAATATGCAGTTTCGACATTCTACGCCTAATAGCTTTTGAGTTAGGCGAGTTTAATGAATTTCGGCCCATAGAGCGTAATGTATTTCGATTGTTTTGGGCAGTCCTGTAGATAAACTATTCAGTCGAATAGAACCAAAAGGGGAGGTGCACAACTAGATGTTACAACTATCCAAAATATGAAGTTTCGACATTCTACGCCTAATAGCTTTTGAGTTAGGCGAGTTTAATGAATTTCGGCCCATAGAGCGTAATGTATTTCGAATCTTTTGGGTGGTCCTGTACATAAACTATCCATTCGATTGCCACCAAAAGGGGAGGTGCACAACTAGATCATAGAACAATCCTAAATATCAAATCTCAACATTCTACGACCAATAGTTTTTGAGATATGCGAGTTACATACATACGTACGTACGTACGTACGTACAGACGGCATGGAAAAAGTGGCCACAGTAGACTCGCCACTGGTCAAAATGAGTTGCAGATGCGTTAATATGATCGTGCATGCTAGCCTACGATGAGATGCATCGAAAAAAAATTTTAAATTAAATTTAGAGGTAGTCAAAATCGGTTTTTATGTCCAAATTTGGCCCCCAAAATTTTTCGGGATCACATTACTTCCTTATACTACGTACAAGGAAGTAATAAACATAATGGTTGCCAAATTTGGCATAAAATCATACATTCCTTTGCAACAAAGCGTTTCCAAGTATCTAGAATCAAGTGAAATTTACAAACATGAGATAGAATTACGCCTATTTTACGCCAAAATAAAAACTATATGAAATAAGTAACTCAAAATGTGTTACACAAAGTTGACAATTTTCAAATAGTAAGTTCGCTTAGACAACAGGAGTTTAGAATTAGCGATTATTCGTCTTTTCAAAACAGAATAACTAATATCTTGAAAATGAAAAATAATTAAAAGCCGGTTCGGTCCAGCTGGATTATTTACTACCATTAGAAATATTTGGCGGCGTTAACTATGCCATTATAGCAGTTATAGTACACTTTGGATATTTGCTAGCGCGACGAGATGGTATAATTCGTGGTGCTAAGTACGCCAATCTGAAAACGATTATGTAAATGAAAATATGGATAACGGTTTTCCAGTAACCTTAAATGAACAGTAATTATAGGTTGTGAGCATGTGTAAATCGCCAAATAATGAAAAGTCGCCATTGGTGGCAAGCTATCCTATCTGTTCCGTAGCTTTTATTAACTTTACATGTACGCAAATCGCCAAATAATGAAAAATCGCCGTGGGTGGCAAATTCGCAAGGTGTCCAATAGGTTTTACATTATTAAAAATACAGCTGAAACAGATGTTCTGATTTTATTACGCTTTAGCTCCTAATTAATATAGCTTTTGAAGGCAACATTAAATATCATTGTGTTTCTGAGGAGTGCAAATAATTTTTCCAGCGATTATAAGCGGAATCCGCACTCCAGGTGAAGTATAGTATAGCTCAGGACTCGTACAACACGGTTCCCATAACAAAATATCTTCCGTGTTATGAGGGAGAGGGGGTCTACTGTAGTGTGAAGTTTAAATTTTTATGTACCAATGAACCAAGCAATGTGTAGCTCAGTACATTCTATCTGATCCAAAATCTTCGGGTTTTGTCTGTTGAAATTATGTCTTTTTTACGAATAAGCCTTATTAGGGGCCGAATGCCTCATACGAAAAGCGAGCGTAGCGAGTCTGGGGGCCTTGGCTCCTAGTCTTAGAAAAAAAAAAATAACTAAAAATTTGCAATGGCATGCCATGTACTTCAAAGCGAAAAAAAGTGAATAATCACTGTCACTCTTAAGAAGTGGAGTACGAAGCTTTAAAGTCTAAATGAATAAGAGTTCTCAATCATCTATAGACTAAGAAATTAGGAATTCAAAACTTAATAAAGTGAATGTTGATTCTTCCCAGATTAATTTAGTTAAAAATAGTCACTTTCTACATTCTCAAATCAAGCATTCTCAAATTCTTCATTCTCAATCTACTCACACCTATTGACGGTGAAGACTTGGCTGACATTTCAATCCGCAGTTGACTATTCACTTTTTTAGTTTTGAGATCATGGGAAACACACCTACCTCAAACATCTAAAATTTTCATACTTGACTTTATTTGGTATGTTCAGAGAAATCAAGAACGACACATACAAAAGTACGGAAAAAACACTCAAAATACTGGTGTTAAACAATAAAGTAAATAAAAAAACTTTGTAAAAAACACACATAAGATGTTATAGGTAAGAGGACCTCTTACCTATAACATCTTATGTGTGTTTTTTACAAAGTTTTTTTATTTACTTTACATACAAAAGTAGCTATTCCAATTGGCTTTTGGATTTTTGCTTTTTTTAGATGGATATTTCAGTGATGGCTATAATTTCAAAGTTTCGGTACATGGGCGCCGGCAAATATTGGCAAGTGCCATTGCGTAAAGAAATCTCACAACATTAGAAATAGATATTTTTTAAAAATCTGAAATCTGGTCATTTTTTAAAAAATCTGATGTTAGGCAAATTCTTAATTTTATTTAAATATGTCACAGAGAAAAAATATAGAAAAGTTTTAATCTTAAAATAACTTTTTGAAGAATATCTTTAGAAAATAAATTTAAAAAATTAGTAAAAGTGTAATATAACTAAGAGAATAAGGATTGCAGCCTACGTGGTTGAAGTGTACCACGTACTCGTCCAAAATCTTTTGTATAAAGTGTCCCAAATCACCATTAACTTTTTCTCCATGAACACTTAGCATGCAAAGTCCTGATAATCCCTAATCAGTTACTGTTCATCTTATCTAATACTTAACCAGGGGGTGCAGTGGGGGCCAGGGCGAACCAAGGTGGAGCCCTGGTACTTTTCTTTAAGGCGGGGCGGCGCCCTGCCTTAGTAAAAATACTTTTTTAACCCTTTGAGGCGCAACCCTTTCCCAATGCTTAAAAAGGGGCAGCCGCTGCGATCGCTCGATTTAACTACCAGCAAGATGGCGGACGATCGAAACGTTCATCTCGTGTTAAAGATCTAGAGACCCTTTTCTGACGACAGCTGGCTGTGCCGGCACAGCCAGCTGTCGTCAAAAAAGGGTCTCTAGATCTGTAACACGCGATGAACGTTTCGATCGTCCGCCATCTTACTGGTAGTTAAGTCGAGCGATGGCAACGACTGCCCCTTTTTCAGCATTGGGCAATCTATCCAGCTGTTCTCGCATTCTTCCATTTTTCAGCAGATGTCAGTGCTATTAAAAATAATCGTGACAATCTTTTTACGGGAAATGACGTGCTAAAAAGTAAAGGATTCTCGTGGAACTATGTCACCCGCAACTATTTTTATAGAAATCAAATCTATTCTTTGTGACTGGCAACAGTCAAAACATCAGAGTTTGGTGTTCCCAGAGCGGGAACACTGCGCGTTAAAGGGTTAAGGCGGGGTGGAGCCCTGGTTAGTAAAAATATTAGACGATAACTCTGGATCCAGTCATAGCTGAAATCCGAAATCATCCGAGTACCTTTTTTCTCGTTCATGAACTGCTGTAGATACAATGGACTTTCTTCGGATTATCATAGTAGGAAGAGTCTCGCCCCTATTGCCACTCAAGAAGGAAGGTTCCGAATTCTCAAAAATTAGTGATAAAAGAGCCCGCTTTCGTTAGATAAAAATGTGATATGTCACATAGATTTTTTTAAAATCAAAACAGTATTTCCCGAAATCTGTTTTAGTAATTTTTGGCCGTTTTGCTAGGAATCAACAGCTATGAGATTTTCTTGGAGCTGGGAGCTAAAAGAATTTTAAAATGTCCGAAGTTTCATGTAACATGTAGTGTTAAATTTTGTAAGCACGGAATCCCAGATCATGCTGATCCAGATGTTTGAAAAATTTGTCCGCACTTTATTTCCATTGAGTGGAGCATTTGTACTACCTCATATTTTATGTCTTTTTATTCTCTTCTTTTACGGTTACTGTATTATCCCACAATGGTTTCCATGCGCACAGCACATAAGAAGATCTCTTTCAGAACGGATTATTGCATTTTCTCCGGAGGATTCAAAAAGGGTAAAGAGTCAGTCCTTATTGTTTATAGTCAAACGTGCCACAGGAAAAAAGAAGAGCTTATATTTTTTGACTTAATATCTTTAAAAACGCAATGTGCACGAGATATTTTGGAAGCACTCTTGGATTGTTTTTCGTCATATGGCCTCAATGAAGAATTTTTACAAAAGAACTTGATATGTTTTACTTCAGATGGTGCTAGTACAATGCTCGGGAAAATTCAGGTGTTTCCAAATTATTGAAAGACAGATTAAAAAATCCGAACATTATTATCTGGCATTGCTTAAATCGTCGTTTAGAATTGGCCGTAGATGATAGCATAAGTGATGTATATGCTGTGAATCATATTAAATCTTTCATGGACACTTTATACAGTCAATCTCCAATAATTCGAAAGAATTACAGACCTTAGCCGCAGAATTAGGCACCTAATTAACCAAAATTGGTAGATTATTAGATATTCGTTGGGTTATCAGTAGTTTTTGGTCAGTAAAAGCAGTCTGGAATACATATACTGTGTTAGTGAAACATTTTGAAGAAGCCGCCAATGACACCTCTAGGAAAAGTACAGAGGTCTTTTGAAAGAATGGAATCTGTTGAATTTGTAAAAGATTTGGCCCTGATGCACGATGTTTTAGAAGAATTATCTGTTTTGTCTTTGCAGCTCCAAGAAAGATTGTGTTCTATAGTCAGAGCAGAGAGATTACTGAAACTAACCATTCGAGAGATAGGCAGCATGAAAGATAAACCTGGATCTAAGGAGCAAGAGTGTATTAAATCTACAGAAAAAATGAACTTTAAAGGGATAGAGCTGAGGAGTAATAGAAAAATTGTTTTTATAAATAGAGAATGGTTTATTGCCAGCATCATAAACAATTTGGAATCTCGTTGTTTTACGTTGACTGCATCTAAGAGGTCAAGAAATAATGGCGAATTTGAGACGGAGAGACCCAAATATAATATAATGCTAAAAGAATTTGCAATTCGAAATCCTAACGCCAGGCCCGAAGATTTAGATAACAACCTTGCACGATACGGAGAAGAAGAAATACGGAATATATGCTCTCGTTTTAATATTGGTGATGAGCGTTTAGTGATTAGCGGCTTCAGATTTTTTTGAGTCAGGTGGAAAAATTATTCCTAAAAATCTAAGACCGCGCATGGATGCCCTAAAAGTAATCCCTTGTAGTAATAATGAATGTAAACGAGGTTTTAGTGCCATGAATTTAATTATCACTTCATTGCGCTCAAAAATTTTAATGAAACATGCATCATCTTCAATGCTCATTAAACTGAATGGCCCTCCACTTCAAAAATCAGATGCGGCAACATATATCAAAACGTGGTTGCTTCAACATAGAAGATAACCAGTCTCGTCGTGTGAATCACGAGTGTCCCACAAGCCATATTGAAGGAAAAGAGGAATTGTGGTCATTGTTTTTTCCTACTATTTTCTTGTAGACAGATAAATTTGAATTTAATAAACACATAATTAAAAAAAAGGCGGCCACACCCCTTCTTACAAAAAAAATTCGCGAGCGCCGAGCTTTATTATAGCGCCCCGGCACTTTTTTTTTTAGGACTGCACACCTGGACTTAACTCTACTAAAGTACTGAAAACTCTTTCTACTGTTATTTAGTAGCTGCAAATGTTAGAGCTATTTGTAAGTCTTCAGACACTGTAGCGAAGAAAGTATGATGATTTAATAAATCGACCAAGTGTTTTTGTATCAAATTTTGCAGTTATTGGAGGAGAAATCTGCCACAGAGTTCAGACCATGCTTCAGCTTCAGACAAAATATTCCGTAAAAGTCTCCATAGGAATTTCCGACACATTTCATTTTTTTTATTAAGTCTTTTGCACGAATTTTTTCATCGTTGTTGGAAATGTATAAACAGATCGTTGCCAAAACTTCGTTGTCTGCACAGAACCTTTTTCCAAGCGATGTCATTATTCTATCCAAATAATTGATATTCTTTCTAAAGCACTCTTCTGCTTCTGTTTTAATTTCTGGATTAGATCTGCAGACTTGTTGACTAACAGTAAGAGAACACCTCAGTTCCATATCATGAGCTTCGTTTTCTTTATCGGATGTAAAGAGAGTGACGGGTTTTGGGGGTGAATCGCTCTTCTGGGGATCAGACTAGTGTAAAACTCGCATTCAACATGTCAAATTAAAAAAAAAAAAAAATTGCATTTTTTGCATGAAAATCGGTTAACGAACGCGAAATAAGGAGTTTTGGGCGTACCCATTCTTTAACATACTAATTTCTCGAATTCTCGAGAAATATTGGCACTATGGCTTAGATGACTCGTTTTAGAAACTTATATTTGGCTCCAAATTTGAAGATTTTTCGTAAAAAAATTCACCTAGCTTGGTGACATTTGGCGCGTTTTTATTAATTGGGCCTGTAATACTTGCTTCCCTGCATTAGGTTTATGCATTATGTATTACTCAATTGCATTTCTATAATTGCATAATCAAGGTTCGCTATTGAATGAGATTTCTCTAGCGGTGAAATCTCTCGAATGTTTATGCAACGTCGACGTAAGGTATAAAAGAGTAGGATCGTTCTAGAGCAGTTCAGTCAGCTGTTTGCGAGCAGGCGTTGATTCTGCTGAGAGCATAAAGCTCTGATTGCGCGCAGGGCCTGATTAACGCACGGGCCGACTGGGCCCAGGCCCAGGGGCCGATCACTATTAGGGGCCGTTTTGTTTTTTAGTTTTAACTAAAAAAATGTACAAATATTTCGTAAAATATTACTTAACGAAAATTGGCACACTTTATTACTATAAAAAAAAAACCATAGTGGAATATATAATTTATTTTTAAAAATATTTTTTATTAGCCTACACTATGGCCGCGCTACATTGTTAACCCACACTAGCCGACAGTGGTAAAATCATTAGTAAATGATTAGCTAATACTAGTCATTAGCTCATTAGCTAATACTACACAGTAAAATCATTAGCTAATACTAGATGGTCTGCTGAAGCAGAAGCAACTAGAGCTCTTCGCAAAAACTATCTTTTGATCAAAAACTTACTGTTAAGTTTTTCTGAAAATGAAGATGAATCTCCAGTAACCCGCCATGAGGCCAAAAGTTTGTATTCTAAACTTAGCAAATTAGCAATGAATGTGTATTAGTCCTGATTTATATGTTTATGTAATATACTGAACTGCATCAAAATTAAATAAAAAATTTTTACAAGTATAAAAAGGACGGGGTAGGGCCCGAATGAGTATTTGGCCCTGGGCCCACTTTTGGCTTGATCGGGCTCTGATTGCGCGCTTTTGTAAACGACCTATCGCTTGTTTTGAGAAGCTAATTTTTGAAATTTCTGATAATTTATCTCGAGAATTTCCACTGAATTTTAGCCCGTGGAAGAATTTTTATTTTGTGTGAAATACAGTATCTGAAAAAGCTTCTGTGTTAATCTGGCTGTTGTAAAATGCGTTATTGCTTATTTATTCCTGAAATTTGTGCATAGCAGATTATTCATCGACTTTCTAATAAAATTTGTGTTTCGTCTTGTCAACTGGACTGTTTACTAGAACTTTCCATCTACACTGTAGTTTTAAATTTCGAACCCGGAAACTAAGCAGTTTTCTGCAACAATAACTTTGAATGAATTTTCAGAACGCCTCACCATGGCACAGTGGCTATGCCACTGAAAATGGTAGATGGCCGAAGTGTGAGGGTCCCGGGTTCGGGTCCCATCGCGCGGCTGTCGATCTAACGGTCTGGAGTTTCGGTAGGTTTTCTACAGGTGTAACTTGAATACGCGTTAGAACCCCTTAGAAAGTCCTCCTACCAAGGCACCCCCTTTGGCAGATCGCCCTAGTGTAGCGTTGCCGTAATCACACAACAACAACAGCAGAATTTTCAGAACTACTGCGATTAGATATAAATATATATATATTTTTAAATTTATCAATATGCTGTCTAACAGAAAACAAATAGATGTCAACAGACCGAAGAGTGTCGATTTCAGGATATATATATGTACAAATAAACTATAACGCATGTGTATGCACGCAAGCGTATCTAACTCTTAAATTTTGCCCACCCTTGCAAAAAATCCTGGCGGCGCCCATATTTCGGTATGTTTTCCTTAGAACTAGAAATAAATTTGAAGGAAACGTTCGAACTAAAGGTTTTGCTATCAGGGATAATCTAAAACCAAATTACCCTCTGCTTTTAGCAAATATAACACAATAAGTACAAGGATGGAATTTTCCGAATTGAGTTTTTCTGGGACACAATTTGGCAACTCGGCTTGAGGTCAATTCAGTCAGGCCCAGACTGGCCAGGTCGACTGGTCGGCGATTGCCAAGGGCCCGCGGCCTAAGGGAGGCCTCCCAAATATGGATGTACTACTTTATAATTAAAGTAATTTGATAAATATCAGAGTAATATACCAAAGTAGTTTCATTATTTATTTCCTTGTAATCTTACGCCTTTACACAGTGGCGTAGCGATGGACCCCACAGGCTTCGCGTCGCGAGGGGTCCCCCGAAGAATCAGGGGCCCAACTTCTGTAAAATAGTTAAATATAGTTTTTAGCCACTTGAGCCTAATTTTCAAGTATTACTTATCCTAATATTCTATTTCCTCTAAATTCCCCAGTAAGGGGCCCCTTTTCAATCTCTAGCCGAGGGCCCCCAAGGAGCCAGTCCGGGCCTGCTGCTTTAAACAATATTTGAAAATAGTTTTTTCCATCGAGTTATTTAATTTCATTTTTGCTCTCTCTTTAATTTCGGTACATAGTCATTTTTAAAACTCTGTATTTCAGTTCTTTTTAAAATGTTTCACATTATGAACTTGTAAAATTATAAAATATCAGCTTGTTCGTCAATGCGTTCTCATTTACTTTGCCTTTTAAGTGGTCGACAGCATAACCCAAAATAATTTTTGTAGAGAAATAAAAGCCAAAACCAAAGGGGGGGTAGTCTTTTTAAGTGGGGAGTTGACTCTTTTTTACTGCCAGTGTAAAATAGAGAAATCTTAGGCTTCTGATGTATGTGGTCTTCCTTTCTGCAAGAAATCTTCGTTATTGTATAATAATATTTATAGCTATAATAGTAAAGCCAGTTAAAAAGTAAGAGAACTGCAGAATTAATCAGTTTTTATAAAGTAGTCATTTATCTTCCTAGAAATATATTCTCTTAAAAAAAATATATATGTAATAATAATACTTCTCCAAAATAAGTATCCAGTTAGCAAAATTCATGTCCTCTTTTCATTAAGCCTTCATATTAACCAAGTTACACCAAATTCAAAATAAAGTTGAACTTATAGGGATCTCTTATACTGACAACCAGTGACGTATTAAAAAGGATGGGGGCCCTGGGTCCCCTCCGAAGATGTAAACGAACGATTAAGAAACAGCTATTTTAAGACATTTATATTAACTCTAGAAACAATAAAGGTTTAAAATGCTTGATCGTCTCCCCGCCCCCTCGAAACGGAAACCTATATACGCTACTGCTGAAAACTCTTTAAGTATCGAAACATTTTTTCTCGTCCACTCATCCATAAGCCTTTAATACTATAGCAACTTGCCTATAGGGTCATAGTTTAAATTAGTTTCTATTCAGAAGTCACTACTATTTACTACTACGTTTCGCTGTAAAACAATAATGTAAGTGATCATCTTTTGGGCAAAAATGCTCACCTTTTCTTGAATGCCAGATTGCGATTGCTAAAGTAAAGTAGTACTAAAAATCGAACATTTTGCAAGATCTGCCACTTTTCGAAAAATTTTGCTGTACAATTCCATGACTAAGAATTTTTTTTCTAAATGTTTGAAAAAAGGCACAGTTTTTCATTTATTACAGTGTTTAGTGCAGCTTATGACGACTCATTCTGAATTTTTTGTATGTCTAAACTTTATTTTAATTTGTGTATAACGACCGTGAGTCAGGTTTTGTTTCTTCGAACTGCACTCTTAAATCGCCTCACCATGGCACAGTGGTAATGCCACTGAAAATGGTAGATGGCCGAAGTGGAAGGTTCCGGGTTCGGGTCCCATCGCACGGCTGTCGATCTGGAGTTTTGATAGGTTTCCTCCAGATGTAACGTGAATACGCGTTAGAACCCCGTAGAAAGTCATCCTACCAAGGCACCCCCCTGGCAGATCGCCCTAGTGTAGCGTTGCCATAATCACACACACACACTTAAATATACAGCAATTATGTTCGAGATACAAACCCGTAACCAGAAAATATTTCCGAAAGGAGGGACGACCTACATGATTTTTCTTTTAAACTGTGCTAAGAAATATTCGCATATTACTATGGTGAAATCGTATTTCACATGACTAGTTATCCTATTTTAAGGTCTACCCCTTAGGTAAAAATATTTAGATTTTAGAATATGCCAAAAATCCTTCATGAAAACTATGTGATGCGAGGCCCTTAGAAGCGCGAGGCCATGGGCGATCGCCCACGCCTATCCCTGCCTCTGCTGACGTATCTACTGTTTAATCGAATATAAACAGCACTGTTTTAAAGCTAGTGGCAAAATGTATGATAAAAGAAAACTCAGTTTTGTATGGGTTTTCGATAAAATTCAAAGTTTGAAGGTCTCCCCCCCAAAAAAAATAAAAATAAAATAAAATAAAATTAATTTAAAAACTGTAGGAGTTTTGCAAAACGCATGAACCCTACTTAGAAGTTTATCGTCTGTCACAATGCATGGGTGCCAATATGATTGCTTGTGTGTGTGCGGAGGGGGGGTGTTAAGGGTCCTGTCCCAGAAAGATAACTATATCTTAGTGTTGAATCAATTCTATATTATACCTGAACGTAAATCATAACAATAATACGGAAACTGGGGGAGAAAGGGCCCTCCTTGCCCATACCCATGGGCATTGTGTATTCAAGAGCTGGCTCAAAATATGAAAAGGAAACCATTTTTGTCTCAGATAACTGATAATTTTTATACCAAACACTTAATGCACCCATTTGACGATTACTAAATAATAAAAGTACAATTTTTTTGTTGAAGACTGAAAACATTTCGAAACACACTCACATTATAGAGCCTGGCTTGTCCTGATAAGGCAAGCTGGCCAACTGCCATGAGCCCCCACACCCAAGGGGGTTATGAATCAATAAGTTATTATTTCTAAAGTATTTGGTTTGCTTTCTAAAAAGTTTCCTTGTATTGCTTCAAAATTAGAAACAAATATTTATCTATGCAATTTTGACAAATCGATAAAGGTTTCTTCACTTAAACTGAAAGCCATCAAATTCTGCTGACGATTAGTTGAACACGCTGGTTTGTTAGATGCACTAATTTGACGGTTTTATTTTCCAGAATTACTTTTTGCGTAACTTTTTTTTTCAAACAAATTTTGCCTTATCAATTATCATTAATAAACAGATAGCAGTTGCATCAGAATCAATAGGCACCAGGATGATCAATAGGCATCAGAATCGTAAGACACTGAAATTGCACATCTCTTTAGTTTGTTTGTGTAATAAGTATTTCGGATTTTTGTGCTTGCCCTAAGAGCTGCATATAAATCCACATCAGAAGGACGATACATGGGGGTGCCCTTCGTGGCGGACTTTCTAAGAGGTTCTAACCCGTATTTACGCTAAGTTTTGGAGAAAACCACAGAAAACTCCGAACGGTTAGGTCGGCGGACGCGACCTAGTTTTGAACCAAGCACCTTCCGTCTACCATTTCCAGTGACAAAACCACTCAGCCATGGTGAGG
Organism: Cheiracanthium punctorium; assembly: GCA_038373885.1. Taxonomy (NCBI): domain Eukaryota; kingdom Metazoa; phylum Arthropoda; class Arachnida; order Araneae; family Cheiracanthiidae; genus Cheiracanthium; species Cheiracanthium punctorium. The sequence goes on from JAWZYV010009509.1 coordinate 52,042, forward strand.
TTATTCAGTTGTTTTATAACTTCTAAATAGTTGTGTATGAGTTAGAATCTGATAGCTTGGAGAAAATTATTTATTATATTTGTATTTTGAACAACACACTACAGGAGTTTTCTGTTATGCTACTTTAAAAAATAAACCGACCAGATGTTTCGGGCTCGACTTCCGGCGCACGGGGTTCGATCCCTGGCGGTATATAGATCGGTAAGAGCCGCATATAAATCCACGTCAGAAGGACGATACAAGGGGGTGCCCTTCTTGGCGGACTTTCTAAGAGGTTCTAACCCGTATTTACGCTAAGTTTTGAAGAAAACCACGGAAAACTCCGATTAGGTCGGCGGACGCGACAGAACAGCCACGTCAATAGGCCCTATGAAAGGGGCTCGATCCCCGGCTGGATGTGGCTGTCATTGTGTCCGTCCCTTCATAGGGGGCGACGTTGGTCCACCTACTAGGTGCCCCATAACAAAAGCTCCGGCCTTAGTAGTGGTCAATGCCTCCAGGGGCAGAGGCCCACCATTCGGGAAAAAAAAAACTTTAAAAATTATTAGTTATTAACAATGTCTAAATTTTTTACTGAAATCTTCAAATTAAAAATAAAATAAAATAAATAATGCTTACTGAACCATACGCGGCTGTCTGCAAGGAATGCTGTTCTTTTGCATTAACTAAATACTTCCCTTCCATGTCAGATCGTTGAGTAGCTAGACTAAGAGAGTGAATATAATAAACGTTTCAAGATAATATCGACTGTTAAAGAACTTTGCTACTTTAATTATCTTCAAAGTATGCGATTATCATGCAAAAGCCGCGTTATCGGTTAATACTCCATTACATTAACAGCTGACTGTTCTTTTAATATGAGGAAAAGTGACACACTTTCATGTCAGGGGGCGTTTTTTTCATCATAAACTCATTTCAGCTTTCATTTTATCGGAAAAACCGAGTGTGGCAATCGTAAGGAAAGTCAACTAATTTAGGGCTGCTTTAAGACATACACAATAGATGCGCAAGATTATTTAATCAATCATCCTCAATTATCCACGTTCATAAACTTTATATAAATACAGCAAGTGATTATTTAAATAGTCTAGCCCGCGTTGTCAGGCGAAAAAAGACACACCAGCGGCTGTGTAGAAGAGATGAGTTAGGGCATTTTTTTGAAGGTCCAAGTCGGTGAAATTTTATGAGCCAGGGACCGAAATCTAAGCTTACTAGTCAATTATACAAGTTCGAATCACAAACATTGCTGGTATAATAAGCAGCATAATAAAACCGATAACTTTTATATATATATATATATATATAAGATTAAAAAGAGCAATTTTTAAAATTTTAAAAATAAAAGATTTCGTTGAGCACGAAGGACCAGTTCAGGAACTACCGACAGCAAATGCTGTCAAAACATATTTCATTATTAGGCAGATATGCGTTCGCATAACAAACTAATCTGATGTCTTTGATTAGAAAACATGAAACCAAAAAAAGTAAATACAGATTCTGAATTCAAAGGATTTTTGTAGGAAGAAGGAAAATGAAATTCACAACATTAATTGAAGGTCTTTAAACTGTAGATGAGGCGTTCTATTTCGAATACTTAAATGTTTCTCTACAGAAAATTTCCCTTCTCACCCATGTTATATTTCTAAAATTAAAATTTGTTCTTGTTAATTCAAAGTTATTCCACTGCTTTATACTTTACAATGGCCGATTTCTTATACTCGTACATTTCAAGATATTTAAAACCTACTTTTTTTTTTTTTTTTTTTTAATGATGATCTATTTTTCTTTGTTCATAACAGCTAAAAATATTAAATTGAAAAATCTTGCAGTCACTGTAAATTTTATAGATTTTTTTAAATGCAAAATCTGTTAATCATAAATAAAATAATAGAAATATGACACAGTTGTCCAGCTGTATTTTGCAATTATTATTTTAAATCACTATTACGTGTATGGGCCCGACCAGTTTCCGAGCGCATAACGCTCTGAACTAGGAGACTGAAGGTGTCTGGTTTAAAACCCGGTCGCGTCCGCCGACCTAACAGTTCGGAGTTTTCCGTGGTTTATTCCGAAACTTAGGGTAAATACGGGTTAGGACCCCTTAGAACGACCCCCACGGAAGGCACCCCACCTATCAGCCTAGATCCCACGTATAGATAATTGCCTGTAATACCCAGCGTTGTAGTGTTAAAAATGTTTTTCCCGGAACGCCCGACTCCACGTGGGGGGGGGGACGAATTTATGACAACTAATAATAAAACCCTGCTTTTTTATGTCAGTAATCAATATATAAGAGAGTATGGATAATTTTGAAAAAATCTTTATTGACCCAAACAGAGTGTACAGTTAAGTATAATTTTAGTCTAAAGCGATGTAAAATTTTTTGGGATAGGATAATTAATTTTAAAAAGTTCATTTTACCTATCCGAGGTGTATAATAAAGCATAATGTTACCCTATAACTGTCCTTGGGGAGGCTGAAGGTTCTTAGTCCCTACCCTGGATCCGCCACTGACTGGTCAAGTGGGTTGTCACAAAATTCATTGCCTGTAATGGTACCACCGCGTTCAACATCTTGTTCATTTAGTTATCGACATTGATTCAGAGAGTCTAATAGTTCTATGTATTTTATTATATGCATCCATGACGGTGATGCTTATTTTCTTCTGAAGAGAAAATGCAGGGGATTGAATTTCTAATCGACTAGACCCAGTTATCAGTTCATTGGGATAATTTCACTATAAAGGTATTCATAGAATTGGGACAGGAATATTGCTAGTGTGAGCAGGCAATATAAGAATTTCTCTTTCTTTTTAACATTCACCACAACAAAAATAATCTTATTTGGGTTCCGGAACGGCGTTCCGGCTCTCAAAAAAGTACCGGAACGTCGTTCCGGCCCCATTACACCCCTGGTAATACCACAACAACACAGCACTTTTACGTGAATGGATTAGCTGTGATTTTGCACGTTTTGGAATATGAATAAATACTTCTCTTGTGTTAAGAAGCTACGTTAAAAATTCTCCTTGACAGTTGAATGCTCATTTTTTAGTATTTCGTGGCTGACAATTAGTTGTAGGGTGAGTACTCTTAATTCAGTTTGAAAAATAAGCACCTTTAAAGCACATTTTCAAGGAAAAAATAAGCACCTACATGTTTACGTACTTACATGCATATCTTTAAAATAAGTTTAATTATCAAGTGTTACACACACAGTTGTTATATGTGTGTGTGTGTATATACAGTGTCCGCCGCTCAATTAGATCAGCCGCTTTATCGAATCAAATCCCGGAGAACGGAATGGAATCACTCTTTTCAAAGCTTCAATCAAAGTCGCCGCTTTTTCGAATCAGCCGTTTTATTGGATCAAAAATCGATGGCACGAACGTGATCCAATTAAGCGGTGGCCACTGTATATGAATACATACATATATATATTACAGGGAAGTCACTCAAAGCACTGGAAGGGAAAAAAAAGAAAGAAATCAAGTGTGAATTTAAAAAAAAGTCAAGAGATTAAATCATGCCTGAAGAACTTAAAACTAATTTACAATGACCTTTAAATCGATTTATGAATATTTTATTAAAACACATTGGTTTTTAAAAGAATGTAGGTTCATCAGTCAAGTAATGAATTTTTGCGCCATTAAACAATAAATAATTGTAGATGTACGCACCTGCTTTTAAGCCAGAGCCTCTTTGCTAACTACAAAATTGTAAATGCACACAGAAGGTGTCCATTGCCTCACCAACATTAAAAAAGTAGCCAAAATAGCATACTTTTTCTTAATTTAGCAGAGATGTTTTTTAAAAGTTTAATTCAAAAATTAAACTCCGTGTCATTGTTCATGTAATAATGTTCCTAAACTACTGTCAGTGCCTTGTAAAAAATTCAGTAATAGATAACCATTTTTAATAAAAAAAATTTTAATTTAAAATAGGAGTAAATTTTTACTCTTATAGCAATAGAGGTTTAAACAAAGAAATGTCTAAGAGCGATGGAAAAGACTGAAATTTAATTGCTTAGGGGGTTGGATTGGAGAAAATTCGCTAAAAAAATGTCCGAAAATGATCTTTTTATAGCAAACTGGCAGTGGCACATTCCTACTGTGGATTTGTAACTTCTTTCAATCGATTTGTTCGAAAAATTAAAAAAAAGAAAATTAATGATTGTACAGGCTCTTTTGATGACCGTGAGAACCCTGAGTTGACATTCAATTGCGGCGATGTTTACTCCCGCAAAAAGGGAGTGCTTTCTTGGCAAACTTACGATAGTAAAAATGTTCAGAAAAAAATAAAAAAATGACTCATAAATGATTATTTAAATAAAAAAGGAAACGAGCATACGGAGAGAACAGATGAATTTTTAGTAACTTAATCAAAAATTACGATTATATATCTTTCTAATAGCTTTAAAAAAAAGACAGCAAGAGTCGGAAAAAACGGTTTACGTTCTTTTTTTATCTAGCAAAACAACATTAAACTGTCACTTTTCACTTTGTATTTTATTATCCCCCCTCCTCAATCACATAGAAATATTACTTTACAGAAACAACAAAAAATGCAATAATAATCCATTAATCGAAGGTATGCTGTGACAGGAAACTACATTCTGTCCGCCGCGAATCGACACTTAGATGAGTAGGAATAAGATTGTTTTCTATGCAAAATCCAACTATAAAAGAGAAATAAGAAAAGGGGAGGGGGAGAATGCTACTGCAGCAACATTTCTTTGCCTATTGTTAGGTTGAGCCTGTAGGTAATGTGCAGAAATTTGTATACAGCCCCAATGCAGATAAAAAGCCTTTATTAAGAAAGTGCGATTCCAGAAAAATCTGCAGGTGTTAAAAACCGTTCATTAGTGACCACCTGAAGGTCGACTAAAAACATGCGGTATTCTCAAAAGAATTTAGCACAAAAGTTGCGTCAGGAGTTTAATAAAAGCAAGTCTCAAAAATATACGGAATTGAACAGAATAAGGGATAATGTTGGAAGGAATGGAATTCATGCACGTGCAAAAGTCATTGATATCATAGAAAAGTGTACTTCAGCTAAATGTCATCTAAAGAGTTCAAATGCAACTTCTTTATAAAACTTGTAACCATCTCTAATTACACAATCACAGTGATTTTTAAAAAGTTTATTCTATTAAAAATCCAACATAAATTCATATTCTCTATGCTTCTCTATCCAGTGGAGCAGCTGAGTATGGCAGGTAGGGCACGTTCCATGCGCAATACTTTAAAGGGGTTACCGATTCCAACAAAGACACTGACACAATGAATGGAACAATCAACCCATTCACTCTTACCTTTACAGGGATGCGACGACAGTGATTATTTCTTCTGCAATCATCCTTGCTTCCTAGTTTCGGTCTTTGAATGATCCTGTTTAGGCCAGCAACGCAAATTTGAGTTGCACTGAAAGACCCAAGCCGGGAAGCAACGCTGAGTGCAGAAGAAAAAATCGCTGTCGTCGCTTCCTTGAAACGATGAAAACGAACAAGTTAAACAAAACGCTAAAATATCTATTTTAAATGACTGCTCTTAGAAAATGAATCTGTGAGACTTTTATAATTTGAAAATATAATTTGTCATTCGAAAGAAATGTTTAGAATGACCGTACTAAGTGTTCAGTGTCTTTCTAACTAAGAGAAAGAGCGCATAATGTTGTCTGCCACATGAACGTTACTTTACCTAGGTACGACACTGAATCTAAAATTTTTCTGAGTTGTCAGACATGCAGCTGCAACATTTTCAATGTATACTTTTTAACTTTAGTTTATACAAACGGGTAAAAAATCATAAGAATTTCATTCACACTAAATATCTTATATAAAATGCATAAGGTATTCCGAAAAATGATATTTTTGGAGGAAACAAATTATTTTGCACTTTTTTTTTTTTTTTTGGTGTGTGTGTGTGTGTGTGTCTATGAATTTATTCTTATGTATACTTTGTTATCTCTTATTAAAATAATAAACAATATACCACACAAAAAAGTACAGAATGTCTTTATTTTAAAATGCCAAAACAGAAGGATTTGGGTGAATCAGCTTTTCAAGAAATAAAAGCTTTAGTTTATTAGTATATAAGAATATTCTACGGTGAAATAGAAATCTGTTATCATATTTAGTGGACTTTATACGAAATGAAGTACCCAAGAATAATCGTGTTACAATATTAATAAATTTTCCCAAAACAAATAAATAAATAATTATTATTTTAATTAACAAAAAATTTATACAATCAGCAAATAAATTAGAAAGGTATTCAGGACGCTATCACTGTTGAGCTACATAGGATTTAGAGAAGGGGCCTAATGTATTTCGCAGTACACAAATGATAAAATATTATACTTTTATCCGATACATTTTTTACCCATTTTCTGAGATCAGTGGGGTAGCCGAGGGGGGGAGGGTTAGGGGGGTCATAACCCCCCCCCCATGAGGAATTTTTTGCCATACAAAATGTGCATTCTTCACTACATTATCACACACACGTATACATATATATGAGTTGTAGTAGTCGTAACCCTCCCCATGAAAAATTTCTGGCTACGCCCCTGTCTGTGATTATTACTCGGACAAATATACTGAAATTTAGTCTAGAGTAAGGTGGTAAGGTGTTTCAGTTCTCAAGAACTAAGACTTTTTTTTTAGATCTTGACAGAAAATTGTTAAAAAATAATTTTTTAATTAAAAAATTGGTTAGGGGGACTTTTTCATTAGAGTTTACAAGCTGCATTTTTTTGTTGTATTTATCAACATTAATAATATTCTTTACAAGATACAAACCTTAATAAGGTTACTAAAAAAGTCAATATATGAACTTGATCCTAAGTATAGAGGAAACTTTTTTCATTATTTTTAATGCATTATGCATGTCCTTTAAAAATACATGAGCGGATTAATTTGTCATGTATAATTGACATTCATTTTATTAAAAAAATTTCGTTTTGAAAATAAATGCTTGAAAGCACCATGATATTAATTTTGCTGTCATTTTTACACTATATTTCCTTTCTGCGCAGTTTAGAAAAAGTTCCCTCCTTTACAAAAAATGTTCATGAGTTAATTGGCGACAAATTCTCTAAGAAAAATAAGTGTTTTTATCCTGCCTTAAATCCAAACCATTTCTTGATTAGTCCAGAATTCCATAGAAACTGTATTACCGCTAAAATACATCGGTGTACGCTTCATTAAGAAGTCTATTCAAAATCATTCCTATTTGGGAATTTAGATTACAAAGGAAATTCACTTCCTTATCCAAAAATCTAAGAGAAAAAAACAATATAGTCTTGAGTCATATATTGATTTAGTAATAACACATGCTTTTTATTCGAGGGGGGGGGGAGACAAATTTTGTAAGCTGAAATTAGTCTGTGCTTTTAAAATTCAAGAAATTTATGGGTGGTTTTGGAAAAAAAAAAGGAAGAAGTCAGACTCTAAAACATTCTAAACGTGCATTTACAAAATCTTTTTTTTTTTTTTTTTTTTTTTTTTTTCAAAATTGTTTTAATATATTATTCCTTTAGAAAAAAAAAGTCGGGTGTACTATTCAAGTATACTAATTGAATTAACCTTGTCGTCATAAAGAATCACGTAAGATTTATAAACTTTCAGATAATTAACGTCATATTGAAAGTAAATTTGCAACTTGAGCGATGCTTAAATATTTCCTTCAGATAACATAGTTTGACATTTTTCACGTGATTAAAATACATAAACTATGTTCTTCTGCTGAACTATGGGAAATTTAAATAAGTAACGTGTTTATCAGAAGATTTGTTACGATAATGGCTTTAAAGCACAATATACCTTGTTAATAAATCTTCCGTGAGTATTAAATTGAGTATTTGTTATATACATTCATCATTTTTAACGGGCGCCTTACAATTAACTGAACGATGAGAATTTTCTATATAACTATGCATACCGTGGCACTTTCAACTAAAAAGATTGCTGATCGTTCTTCATTTTAATCAAACTAAATTGTACTGTCTGATACCAGAGTGAACATTTACATAATTAATTCATTGAGCAATTGTATTTATTATTTCAATGTTATAGGAATTTATTATTTTTATTACATATTGGACAATCAATAAGAAAACTACAATGTTTATTTTGACTAAAATTTTTAATTTTTCTTAATTTTATTTAATTTAATGTCATTTACAGAGTTTTAAGCTAAAAAATCTATTATTCGTCCTCAGTGTGAAAATTGTACTAGTTTTGTTAAATCTTGCTAACAAAATATTTTTATGGCACATAAAATTTGGAAGTTCTAGAATAACAAACTTTGAACACTTGTTCAGAACAGAATGCAGACTATGGCTATTACAACTCTTAAGAACTTGTGTCTTTCAACTGACCTCTATTACACAGTATTAGTCGAGTATGGGAAAATTTCGTGGAAGTCGGTTGGGAGAGAGGAAAAAGAAAGGTTTTATGGCTTTATGGCCCCCTTTCAAAGATTCTTATCTAGGTATCATCTTGACCAGTCAGAATTCATATAACCTCAACTGTGCTCTTGTTTGTAAAAAGGATAAAAAGTCTTGGTTCCAGAACTCCATTCCATACCGAGAAGTTAGACGTTAGAAATGGCAGTTCAATTTATTCAATCAAGACGTGGAAAGCAGTTAGCGATTTTTGAAAATGGCATATTTAAGTACCAATAGATTTAAGGCTAATAACATATCTTTATAAAATGGCTCTAAAATATAAAAATCCTGGCAGATTTTTAAAATCATTAATATATCCTGTATGTCCAAATAAGAATTTTTGGATGGAGAAGATGGGGATTAAAATTCAAGAAATTTATGGGTGGATGATAGTTATTAATAAAGCTTAAAAAACTATATAAAATGTACAAAAATACTATAAAATATATATTTATGTACTTTATATAAAAAAAGGAAGATTTGTTGATCATTGGTTCGTTTTTCTTTTTAGGTTGTTTTTTTAAAAACTTACTGATCCAGATATAAACCATATTAAGTGCATAGTTACAAATGTATTATCGAGTAGTATACACACTAATAAGTTAATTAATTGCATATAAATAATAATTTTTTGTATTACCTACTGTTACTATTATTGCTTTTTTACTTCATTTCATATACTGAAAACAGTATTATACATTTAAAAAAATTATTTATTTATTTATTTTATTTTCCGTTCGTACTCTTTATCTGTGTAAGTCTGTGTTGCTCATTGGTTTGCTGTACTACATTTTTTGGATTTTACACTTCCTTCACCGTTCAATGTTTCTTCGTTCTAGAACGTTTGTTCACCGAGTTTAACGAGCACATTTACCGATTAACGATTAGATGTTTTCGGTGGTATGCTCGGAATCGTTCCCGCGACCGTTCGGTTAGTGATCCGATATCTTTACTATTGAACTATCAGGTTCTATACTTTAGCAACAGAAATATACTCTTCACCAATGAAAATTTATATTAACTTGATTATCGTGTTTACTCGCGTAATAGTCTCCCTCGCATATTAAACGCACTCCCTGTTTTGAAGCAGAAAAATCATCAAAATATTTTCAAACCATAAAATTCCTAATCATGTATTTGATCTTCATTTATGTGTATAAAAATATTACTAGAAACAGAAAAATGCCTCTATTTTGTGTGCAACTGACCAAAAGATTATTCAAAATACGGCAGGTAATCTGGAAACATTTGGTAAGTTAGTAATTTTATACTTGTCTGCAAGTGGTCCAAATTCGACCATAGAGTACTGAATTTTTTAATTTGAGGGCAAATACAGTTTTTCTGTCAAAGAGTATGTCTCAAGATTCCATATACAGTGAATACTAAAGTGAAGGAATCTCCAGATGTTTTTTAAATACTAATTTTTTTTGCTCTTACTTTTCATTAAAATACATGAAAGTGTGAAAGAGTGAGAATTAAATGTAATAATTAAGCTTATTTTAAAATAATAGGTGGCTCTGTTGTCGTGGCCTATTTAGGACTACATTAGTTGTATGGGTCTGGATACAAAACACCATAAACTGGAATGCAAATTAGTGGCATGATAGGTTGTCCACTCAACTTAAACTATAGGCAACGAATTTTTTTTTAAAGTTTTATTGGATTTTTAGATTTTTTGAAAATCTTCTTAAAAAATGCGCAATTTTTTATTCACACATCATGTAAGAACGACTAAAGCGAACGAAAAGAAATTTGGTGACATAATAGGTAAACTATAGCCGTGAAAATTTGGATTAGTTTTTCAAAAAAAAAAATTATTTAAAATGTGTAAATATTTGTCTATCACATATAAACCTTTGAAGGGAATGAAAAAAAATTACCATAATCACATTGGTTGTCACTTAAACTATAGGTGTCAAAGTATTTTGATTTTTTTTTACAGATTTTAAAATTTTGCGAAAATAGAGAAATGTTTGTTCCATTCCTGAAAAATTGTAATGGAACAGAATGAAGTTTGAGATTATTTTATGTGGCAAATTTATCTGTTAACTATAGATGCCAAAATTGTTTCAAATATTTCAAATATTTTGAGATTTTGTAAAAATCGTGTAAATGTTTGTTCTCGTATCCCTCAAAAACAGCTTTAGAGAGTAGAATGAAATTTAGTAACATTATGATCAGTAACAACTAAAACAATAAATGCCTGATTTTATTTTATCTTGAGTTTGAATAAATTTTAAAACTTTGCAAAATTGTATTTTTTTTTCAAAAAGGAATCACTATAAGGCGTCCGGCGTCCGGAGTTAATATATTAGTTAGCTATTTAATTTTTTAAAAAATTCTTGGATTTTTTAAATGTTTATTTGCCGTTTTAGGTTTTCTGAAACTTTTGAGTTTTCTGGAGGCATAATATTTAGATATCCGTAGTGAATCAAACAAAATTTAGTTATAGGAGAGGAATGACCTCTTGGCATTCAAAACTTTTCCACTAAAACAAAACGTAAGTTTGAATACAAATACCTTCTCTATTCAGGGCTTGATTATGACCAACAGGGGCCCCGGACACTGATGAATTTGGGGGCCCCCATCTATGATTTTTGCCTTATTTTTTTTAAATAAAATTTTGATATAAAAAAAAATATTTCGGAACAACATTTCAAAGAAGGGGCCCTGGGCAAAGTCTCGATTTGCCCTTGCGATAATAAGGCTCTCTCTCTATTGAGAATTCCACTCAGCACTTACCATCTAACATGGAATCATTTAACAATAGACAGAAGTTAAATCGTTGCTTTCAATATTTTTTCCAATAACCTACTTCCATTCTTTGTACTCCTATAATGCTGACGATAAGTCAGGCTTTTTGGAAATCTGCATTACATACTAATCTAAGGTAACGTCATCTAATTATTTGATACAATTCAATTTAAAGTAATTTCTAAAAAGAAATATGCTTTAAATAGAAACAGGTTGATAATGAATTTATCTTAATTTCAGCATTAAGCTAACTACTGAGAATCACAATATTTTTAGCACAATGTTTAAAATTTCAAATTTTGATACCTAGAACCTCTGGAGATTAAAAAAAAAGTTGCAAAAAAATGAAGATAAATTCCTAAATTCTTACTAGATAGCAACATTTGATAAAAGGTTCTATTATGTAAAGAATTAAAGCGTGACCTGTTTGGGATACCCTGTATATTAAAACTTATCTAAAGGTAACCATCTCAATAGCTATTTTCTGCATTTACTAGAAATTTTATGCAATTATCATGAACTTGGCTAAAACACCAATAACTAACATAAGAGTCAATTACTGGTGAAATCTATTTTTTCTTACCCAATAATTGATAAATAAATAAATTTGTTTATTAAAATGATCTCTCCGTATTTACTTTATGTACTATTATCTATTACGAATGTAGGAAAAAACGACGGCACCCGGAAAAAATGCACCCCCCCAAACACACACACACATAATTCTAATTTTCATAGGGGCATGGGGGGAGTACGTGCAATCACATGACAAATCAAATGTAGACTATAAAAGACTCTTTTGTAAATTGAAATGCTTTTATAAGAGAAAGGAGTAAAAACAATTGTGACCCCTCCCCCGGCAGAATTTTTTATGGGTCGGCCCCTGATTTTTTTAAATAGTGGACAAAATCGTACTTTGATTTGCTTTTAATGAGGCTCTTGAATTTGCAAAGTGGGGGAGGGGTCGTCAAGCATCCACCTGCCCCCTATATGGGCTCAGAGTAAGTGTGAAGATACCAGGGCCGGCCCTAACAGTTTTGCCGCCCCGGACAAAAATATAAAATGCCGCCCCCCACAGTAAAATTACTAGTAAAAGAAATAAATTGTTCACAGATACTGTTTTCATGCCTATAAAATTGGAATAGCTCTTTAAACATAACACAGCATAAGAAAAACTATATTTATTAAAAACCACACATTAAGCTAAAAACCAAAAGAAAGAGAGAAAAATAAAGTTTTTTTTTCTGACTTTTAATTCCGCAAAATTCCTGACTTTTTCTCTTATGAATTTTTGTACTAATTCATGTTCGATAGCCAATGTAGTTAAATTATTTAACCTACCTTGAAGAGTTGTGGAACATAAGAAATTTTTAGTTAACTTTAATTTTGAGAACTCTTCTCTGCACTTGCCACAATTATCTGCAAAGAAAGCGAAATTCTCGAAGCAACAGCAAGATGTGGTGTAAAATCTATAGTTAAAATTAGCTTTAAATTTTCAACTGGGCTTTCCTTTTTAACTAATAAGGCCGTAACTGACACTATTTAATTTACTAGATCAAGAGCGTTTATAATCCCCGATTCCCCATCGGTCAGTATTAACTCCAATTGTTAGCACGGTTACACTGTGTTACAATGTTTAATTAGCACTTTTTAGGAGTGTCTTAACTCAGTTATGCCGTGCAAAAATTTAAAATAATTACATTGGGTACTTATTAAATTAAATCTGCATTCTAAGACATTAATCGCTTTGTTTACTGTAAAAAAATAAATCTATCTTAAATTTTAATTTAGGATCTTTCACCAGATCATCTCGTGATTCGCAATCAAAATTAATATGTTACGTGGCTGCTTAAACTCAGTGTTAACCAGAATACTATTTCGTCGGTCAGTTCTCTTGTATAACAGAACATTTCATTTAAAATCGCATCAAATCGAAGATCCTTTCAAAAAATCTTCACAGTTTCTTAAGAGTTCTAGAGTAGGTGGTCAATCGTTGTCTTTTGACTGCAATACCTTTCCTAATGGATTCATCCAATTGAAGATTTTGTACCAAATAATAATAGAGCATACGAACATGAACTGTTTGAGAGAGTTAAATAATCCTAGCCTCATTGGAATTAGATTTGTCAACACCTTTTTACCTTACCAAGAATGCGATCTGTTCAATTTTTTTGGCATCAGGAATGCAATCCAGAAATATGGGATAATATTTGGCTTGTTGAATTTCATTAACAAACTGTAATTTGAATCCAACTGGAAATCTTGTGAAAAATCTATGCAAAATATGTAAATATTTGTTTGCACATCACATATAAACAACTAAACAAGGGCGTGTAGCCAGGATTTTCATAGGGGGGGGGGCAAAACAAAGAGGCATGGAGTCCAACTGCTCCTGCCCCCGGTTTGTCATAATCAGACCCTATGACTAGCTCATTTTAGGGGGGCATCAGCCCCCTGCCCCCCGATGGCTACGCCCATGCAACTGAAGCAAATGAAATGAAATTTATAGCAACACCAAAAGTGGCAACTTAATTTAAACTGCAGTTGCTGAAATACTTCTAATTCCTTTAAAAGTGAGATTTAAAACTTGTTTGAAAACTGTGTGTAAATGTATGTTCGCCCATTGTTAAAAAATGGCTCAAGGGAATAGAATGAAAATTGGAATTATATTGAATGGTAAGTTAATTGAAACAATAGCTACCAAAATTGTTTTAAATAATTCATAGACTTTGAGATTTTGTAAAAATCGCTTTAAAGTTTGTTCTGGCATCCATCAAACACGGATTAAGAGAACAGAATGGAATTAGGCCATATGATGGGTAACAAAGCATCATCGAAATTTTTAAAAGATTTGAATAAATTGAAAGGGTTTGCAAAAGTTGCATAGTATTTTTTCTTTTCTATTTTAGGGGGCGGGGAGAGAGGGGAGGGCGTCACTTTAAGGCGTCTGGAGGTAATACAATTATTTTTTAATTTTGAGAAAATTGTGCAAAAATTTTACAGGAATAATATTAAAATTTCTAAAGTTAATAGAACAAATTTCAGTTACTATTGATGAGATTGAGTTAAATAACATTGATATATATATATATATATATTATTTTGAGAAAATTTTGTGTGACCACTTCGAGAAAACAACTAGTGGTCAGGCAAAAGGGAATGAAATGAAATTATGTTAAATAGTAGGCGGTTAGTAAATTAAAATTTCGGGTTTTTAATTTTCTACAAATTTGAATGATTTTTGAGGTATGACGTAAACTTTGATAAAGCTTTTCGCGCATCAAGTAAAATCATCAAAATATTATTCAATCGGACGTTTCAGTGTTAAATATCGGCTACTTGCTATTACAAAGAATTTTCCAAATATTCTCTTTTCAGTTTAATATTCGTTACCAGCATCTTCTTTTGCAACTTTAAATGACTTTTTGATGTAGGAAGCTCATCCACTAAAAGAAAACGTTAATTTTGAATGCAAAATATTTTCTCTATTGACAGTTTATCTCAGTAATTTGTTACTCTCTAACCTGTAATTTTTGAACAATACACAAGAGTTATAACTTAGCTTCTATATTTCTGCCAGTATGTCAATTCCATTTTTTGTACTCTACAATGCAAACGAAATTTCGCACGGTTAGTAAAAACCCATCAATGACGGATGGGTACATCAGCTAGTAAAGTTATATAGAAGGATATTCTTCGGAATATTTTTTAACAATTCTTTTACTAATACGAAAAATTTCAAATTCGAGCCAAAATGCCGCCCCTAAAATTTGCCGCCCCGGACAGGGGTCCGGCCCTAGGGCCGCCCCTGGAAGATACTATTTAAAATGCTATTGTAAAATTCTGTTGTATTTTGATATCAATAGAAATAATTATAACAATACTAAAGTTCAAAAGAGGCTTTTTTTTTAACTCCATTAATTTTCTATTTTTATTTATTTATTTAGGGATTTTTTGTGCGTGTGTGTGAGGGGAGTTATGCAAAAAACGGATAAGAAGTATAATGATGACTTATCTGGAAGCATTTAATATTTATTAAAAGAATTAAAATAAAATGCATCAGATATTTAAAAAGGCGCTTAAAGTGATACACATCGCTAAAAATAAAATAATTTTCAGATTTAATTTTACAGCTAAGCCAAAGTAATATTAGAAAAACCAAACAGATGGCTAAAAGATTAGTTTTTTTAATTATTTTTTTTTAACTTATGTTACTGTGAAAGTGAATAAAGCATGAATGTGACACAATTTATATAAGGTGATTTAATCATTAAAAACTGGACGGTTTGTAGCTATTTCTCATTAATTAATACATATTTAATCGTGTCCTTCTGCTATGAGCCTCGATTTCCCTTTTTTATATGAAAATAATACTATTTAGTTTTATATATCGGTAAACAAGTTATGTTTGTTCTCGTTTTTATAAAAACTTTTCAAAAGGAAACAGAGATACAGTGGAACTTCTTTTTGCATATCTACCCGACCCCTTATTGCGATCAAGATCGCGCCGAAACCCATTACAGGAAATTTATGACTCTTCTGACCTTCTGCGACCTCTTGCGAAGAGCGTTTGACCATCGGTGCGCCTGACCAGGAAAGACAAGTCAATTATCTTTTAGATGGTCCCTCTTTTGAACCCCAACATCCCGGCTAAGATAAATCGTTTTTCTGTAAACTGGGGTACCACGGCCTACACCACTGACCTACTAGCAGAATAGTGTGAATGAAAGCAGAGGCTAATTAAGAAAAGAAGCATCTGGCCATCTGTCCACCTGTGTCAAGCTGGCCGGACCACATTTCGCAAAATGAAAAATAACAGGATAAAAAATTAGTGCTATATTAGTGCTCATTAGTGCTCGAACCTCAGAATTAGTGCTGCTTATTTAAGCGAGTAATTCACAATTTAATGTGGTCCGGCTATCTTGACGTCAAGCTGGCCGGCCACATACAGAAAAAATTATTTTTTACCAAATTTCGATACATACAGAATTAGTGCTACATTAGTGCTGGCTGAATACCAAATTATACAATTTTTTATCGGTATTTAAAAAAGTTATTAAACAAATAATGTGGTCCGGCTATCTTGACGTCAAGCTGGCCGGCCACATCAAGAAAAAAATATTTTTTCCCGAATTTTGTCACATACAGAATTAGTGCTACATTAGTGCTGGTTGAATGCCAAATTACAGAATTAGTGCTCCGTATTTAAAAAAGTTATTAAATAATCAATGTGGTCCGGCTATCTTGACGTCAAGCTGGCCGGCCACATAAAGAAAAAAATATTTTTTCCCGAATTTTGTCACATACAGAATTAGTGCTACATTAGTGCTGGTTGAATGCCAAATTACAGAATTAGTGCTCCGTATTTAAGAAAGTTATTAAATAATCAATGTGGTCCGGCTATCTTGACGTCAAGCTGGCCGGCCACATACAGAAAAAATTATTTTTTACCAAATTTCGATACATACGGAATTAGTGCTATATTAGTGCTGGCTGAATACCAAATTACAGAATTTTTTTATCCATATTTGAAAAAGTTATTAAATAAATAATGTGGTCCGGCTATCTTGACGTCAAGCTGGCCGGCCACATAAAGAAAAAAATATTTTTTCCCGAATTTTGTCACATACAGAATTAGTGCT
Source organism: Cheiracanthium punctorium (assembly GCA_038373885.1). Classification (NCBI taxonomy): domain Eukaryota; kingdom Metazoa; phylum Arthropoda; class Arachnida; order Araneae; family Cheiracanthiidae; genus Cheiracanthium; species Cheiracanthium punctorium. The sequence goes on from JAWZYV010009509.1 coordinate 68,885, forward strand.
ACATTAGTGCTGGTTGAATGCCAAATTACAGAATTAGTGCTCCGTATTTAAAAAAGTTATTAAATAATCAATGTGGTCCGGCTATCTTGACGTCAAGCTGGCCGGCCACATAAAGAAAAAAATATTTTTTCCCGAATTTTGTCACATACAGAATTAGTGCTACATTAGTGCTGGTTGAATGCCAAATTACAGAATTAGTGCTCCGTATTTAAGAAAGTTATTAAATAATCAATGTGGTCCGGCTATCTTGACGTCAAGCTGGCCGGCCACATTCAGAAAAAAATATTTTTTACCAAATTTCGATACACACAGAATTAGTGCTATATTAGTGCTGGCTGAATACCAAATTACAGAATTAGTGCTCCGTATTTAAGAAAGTTATTAAATAATCAGTGTGGTCCGGCTATCTTGACGTCAAGCTGGCCGGCCACATAAAGAAAAAAATATTTTTTCCCGAATTTTGTCACATACAGAATTAGTGCTACATTAGTGCTGGTTGAATGCCAAATTACAGAATTTGTGCTCCGTATTTAAGAACGTTAGTAAAAAACAATGTGATCCCGCTATCATGGCGTCAAAATGGCCGGCCGCATAAAGAAAAAAAATTATTTTTTCTGGAATTTCAATGCATACAAAATTAATGCCAATGTGGGCCGACTATCTGGACGTGAAGGTTGCGGGTACTCACTAAAAAAAGTAATTATTTTTGAATTTTTTATATAAAAACAATTAGTTCCAGGGCTGGAATTGGCAAAAAAACAGAAAAACTGAAATCATATGCGAGCAAAGGATTTATACACCTGATACTTGTATACCATCTGCAACTGTCGTAAAAAAAAGAAAAAAAAACGTAGTGAAGTATTTTTTCCGCCAAGTTCTAAGCCCTCACTGAGTTTGTGGTACAATTTGAAATTCATCAATATTATGCCAAATTCACTTATAATTACAATTCAAAATTAAAAACGACTTTCATATTCATCATAATTTTTAACATGTTAACCATTAGTAAGGACATTTTTAAGAGGGGTGTATCTCAGGACGTTTCACTGTTTCGTTTCTGATTCTGAAGTAGGTAGGAAATGGCTGTCACTTAAAGTACCCAATCACTTCCGAACATACCACTGGTAATCGCGCATAAGTGACAGGTGAGCATGATTAATTTTCTCCTATCTGCTTTTGACCACTTTTGAATAAAGGTTGTGGTTTGACAAAAAGAGCTTAATCCATCCTTTTGCCTGCGGAGGCGTGGCGAAACGAAAAACTAGAATTATTTCTGAAGTTTTACTTACATAAGTATCAAATTACACTTATGTACTTTAGGCAAAATTGAGGAAGAGAAATGGTTGGAAAGACTGATCTTTCTCCTTTTTAACCTCAAAAACAAATTATGAAGTACAGTGAAAGTACTGCTTTCTTACAAATAATTCATAACTATACGGACACGTTAGTTGCCAAATTATGAAAACCGCCATGGCTGGCAAATACGTAAGGTGTTTCGTAGGTTTTACACAGTTAAAAATAGCGTGAAGTTAAAATTTTTATGTTCCAAGGAACATACGAGAACCAAGCAGTGTGTAGCTTGGTAACATTCTACCTGATCCTATCTTTATTTTCGTCTGTTGAAATTATGTTTTTTTCCCCCTCGAATATGCCTTATTAGTGGCTGAAAGCTTCAGACGACAAGCGAGCGCAGCGAGACTAGGGGCTTTGGCCCCTATTTTTTTCTAAAAGAAATTTAGTTTAACTTCCTTATTCTCAATCTTATGTGTATCATTATTTATTTTTCAAACATTGTAATCACTATATTTTAGTCTTCAATCTCCTAAAACCAGAATTAAAAGAAAATAAATTTAAGAATTAGTAAAAATTTACTTATTTTGTAGCCTCAATACACGGTACAATGAAACTCTTGTAGGTGGAGTATACGATTAAACATGTTTTATTGTACCGCGGGTCAATACGTTTAATTAAAATACAGACGTTACTATTAAATATATAGATTAAGATCTCCATACAGTACATAAAACAACACAAAAAGGGAGTAGCAACATCAATGAATTGAAATTTGAATGTTGAGTCATCTTACTTGACTGTTGTTTTGTGTATTATTGAGTAAAATGTTGAGTAAAACATTTCCTAGAAGCAAACATTAAACTCACTTTTGATTTAATCTAAATACCTAAATTAAAAGGGTTTTAAGCAACCACCAATAGCATAGTAATTTCAGTCATTAAAATAAAAAGTAATAAAAGATCAGCACCTTTAATTATCAGTATGCTAAAGTTTCCCATTCAAAATGGAATTACCATATTAGACTGAATGTAACGCGACACTGACATTTATCACAAAGATATTTAATAAATCCATTTTCTACGCCTCAAATATAGCATTAATGAGATTTTTAGGGGGAAATGATCAGACAAAAAATATCTCATTATATTCGGGCTAATAGAATAATAAAAAATTTCAGAACTTACAAATCATGAGTAAGCACATTCTTATAAAAAACACAATGCTCTTTTTTAAATAAATAACCCCGATAGATGTAAACAAATTAAGCATTTTTTGCAGATCACAGCGCTTTATTCCAAATATTAATACATAATCTGAAATTAGAATTTTACATTCTTATATTTGAAACTGACAAGCCATGGAAGGAATTAAGAAATTTCCTAATTTTTTATGCAGATTGATAATGTACAATTTTAATGTTATAACAAAAAGAATAATGTTTTGGAAATATTAGATATGCAATAAAATTACTTTTCCACACTCTTTTTCCTTTTCTAAACATGCTTGATACAAAATAGATAAAAGATGTTTACAATATTTCTTAAAAGTTCACAATGTGCGCAATTATGAAGAAATCAATTAGTATTTTTACTACAATCAATATTTGTGGTAGAGTAATATTAATAATCAATAACAATCATTCAATATTTGCAATTGTGTTAAAATAAATTATATGTAATGCGTTATTCTAATGCGTAGTATATATTTTTAAAAGTACAATATTTAAGGCATTTGACATACGGTTTTTGACGTGGCAGTTTAAACCATAGTTAAAACCATCAAAAAATATCATGAGTCAAAAAACTTGCCAACCCTGCTTATTTGTCATTCAAACTCACAAAAATCAGAGTTGAATAAGAAGCTGAAGAATCACATTTTTGATTTGATTATGAGGTGGTCCAAATTTTCAAATTTACGTTTGATAGATAATGTTTTAGTCTGCAAATTTTGAATTTCAGTTTAAAAAACAATGTATTTTCTTCTTTTTTTATGAAACACAAAATTTCCTTCAGATTTGATATTTTCAGTAGTCCATTAGTACATTTTCCGAGGAAATATTCTGGAAAATGGCATAGTTCTAACATTGCAAGTTTATTCTGGAAAATGGCATAGTTCTAGCATTGTCAGTTTATTTCTTATATGGAGTGAATGTCAACAAAACAGCGGACTTTCAAGTACAACAAAACAGCAGAAACATCTTTTTACAAAAGATTAAGTAACTTTCCAAATTTGGAATTTGTTTCAGATCACAGTATGATTTGTGAGGAAACAGTCTAAACATTTTCATATTTCTGGCATTCTACTTTCTCATCTTTGGTGTAAGTTCATCGAAAACATCTTCCTTTCACTCTAGTTGCGTAGGAAACATTCTGAAAATTCTCATAATTATATCCTCGTACGTTTATTACTGAGCGTCAGTGAAAGTCAAGAAAATAAATAATTCTCTGAAAAAAATGCCAAGTTTAATAATATTTTTTTAAAAATTAAATAATTTTTCAAATTTTATCTCAATGTCAGTTCTTATTCTAGTTTTAGAGGAAACATTCTGAAAATTCTCATAGTTATGTGATTAGACGTTTATTCACTATCCTGAGCGTAAGCCAACTGAAATCTTCCGTTTTTATGTAGAACAGGCTTATCGAATTGCACAAAGTGCAAATTTCTCATTATATTTGTTCAGTTTATGTACTTTGAACTGAAATCAATTTCCGAGTAGTTTTTTGAGGTTCTTTTTTAAGAGTACCTTGAAGTGCTTTTATATGGGTAATTAAAAATTTGTGTACTCTTATGGCCAATTCACTATCATGGAATATAGACTGCTTTAAATCCTTGAAATAAGATTCAACATTCGCAGGAATTCCACTCTAAAAGTATGGCTGCATTACGCCTGACCACTATGGTAATTTTTCTGCAACTTTTGTAAAAGGTTCTATAAAGGCTGGTAAAATCGGTGCAATTTGTAAGCACACCTAAACAGCGTAAATAGAAGTCTTTTACTCTACGATCAACGTTTTTGAAGCAATTCCATCCCGTACTTGTTTTTATTAAATGAGCCACATCTATTCTGATATAAGTTCGTGGAAGGTAAGATGATTGCCCGCTTAAGATATTGAAACAATCTTTCACGTAATCCTGTACGTTCTGATCTTGAAATCGAAGTTAGCAATGCAGCTGATGCATCTACTATAATTTCTTCAGGCACAGGGGCACCTTCTTTCAACCACTGTTTCAGCCATCTATCAATGGACAAGACATCGTGGCGTTGTGAAATCATTTGCACTACTGGAACAGAAGGGCCAGTAGTAGCTTTAGCAACGACTTGGTATAAGAAAATATGTGCAGGTTTCTTTTCAACGATGGTTTTGGGTCGTTTTGGAGGCTTGCAAAGACTTCCAGTTGCATCAATGCTGAGTACATTTCTTTTCTCAGATGCATAACTTTTATACCATTCCATTTGCGTTGGTGTCCAATAGTAAACAAAGAATGGATCCAATCCAATATCTTTAATTACTCCAAGAAACAGTGATGTATATTTCATTCTCCAAACCGAAAAAATTGGATCTTTGTTTAAAACATCAGAATGAGAAGTTTCATACTTTAATTGACGAAGAACATGCTCATTGTACAACATTAGAGGTTCACGGTCACCAAAATCCATCATTTTGTTTGCCATTTTCCTTCTCAATTCTGCAGCTGAAGATTGTTTCATTTCACTAGCCATATTTTTACGTTTGGGACCTTTCAGCCATCGCTTTATCTTAGTATCGTGTTGAAAATTTTCTTCAAAATCCTTAAGTTTACAATAAGGAGCTTTGGTACAATCTTCGTCTATATCATCATTTTCAGAAGATAACACGGTAAGAGATACTGTGCACTGCTTGCACTTTCTGTTGCAGGAATATGTCCGAATTCCTGATAGTATAGTATATTTTATCCGTGTTTTGCATCATGTTCCCTGTTTCGCATGGATTTTCGTACTTTTTGAAAATTCGGGAGAAAATTCTTCGGAAGAAATGTCTGACGCATGTTTTTCTCTGGACTCATCGCTTGATGTTAAGATAGCCGGACCACATTATTTCTTTACGGATAAAAAATTCTGTAATTTGGTATTCAGCCAGCAATAATATAGCACTAATTCTGTATGTATCGAAATTTGGTAAAAAATAATTTTTTCTGTCTGTGGCCGGCCAGCTTGACGTAAAGATAGCCGGACCACATTGATTATTTAATAACTTTCTTAAATACGGAGCACTAATTCTGTAATTTGGCATTCAACCAGCACCAATGTAGCACTAATTCTGTATGTATGGAAATTTGGTAAAAAATAATTTTTTCTTGATGTGGCCGGCCAGCTTGACGTCAAGATAGCCGGACCACATTATTTATTTAATAACTTTTTTAAATACGGATAAAAAATTCTGTAATTTGGTATTCAGCCAGCACTAATATAGCACTAATTCTGTATCTATCAAAATTCGGGAAAAAATAATTTTTTCTTTATGTGGTCGGCCAGCTTGACGTCAAGATAGCCGGACCACATTGATTATTTAATAACTTTCTTAAATACGGAGCACTAATTCTGTAATTTGGCATTCAACCAGCACTAATGTAGCACTAATTCTGTATGTATCGAAATTTGGTAAAAAATAATTTTTTCTTGATGTGGCCGGCCAGCTTGACGTCAAGATAGCCGGACCACATTATTTATTTAATAACTTTTTTAAATACGGATAAAAATTCTGTAATTTGGTATTCAGCCAGCACTAATGTAGCACTAATTCTGTATGTATCGAAATTGGTAAAAAATAATTTTTTCTGTATGTGGCCGGCCAGCTTGACGTCAAGATAGCCGGACCACATTGATTATTTAATAACTTTCTTAAATACGGAGCACTAATTCTGTAATTTGGCATTCACCAGCACTAATGTAGCACTAATTCTGTATGTATCGAAATTTGGTAAAAAATAATTTTTTCTTGATGTGGCCGGCCAGCTTGACGTCAAGATAGCCGGACCACATTATTTATTTAATAACTTTTTTAAATACGGATAAAAAATTCTGTAATTTGGTATTCAGCCAGCACTAATGTAGCACTAATTCTGTATGTATCGAATATTCGGGAAAAAAATAATTTTTTCTTTATGTGGCCGGCCAGCTTGACGTCAAGATAGCCGGACCACATTGATTATTTAATAACTTTCTTAAATACGGAGCACTAATTCTGTAATTTGGCATTAAACTAGCACTAATGTAGCATTAATTCTGTATGTAACAAAATTCGGGAAAAAATATTTTTTTCTTTATGTGGCCGGCCAGCTTGACGTCAAGATAGCCGGACCACATTATTTGTTTAATAACTTTTTTAAATACGGATAAAAAATTCTGTAATTTGGTAATCAGCCAGCACTAATGTAGCACTAATTCTGTATGTATCGAAATTTGGTAAAAAATAATTTTTTCTGTATGTGGCCGGCCAGCTTGACGTCAAGATAGCCGGACCACATTGATTATTTAATAACTTTCTTAAATACGGAGCACTAATTCTGTAATTTGGCATTCAACCAGCACTAATGTAGCACTAATTCTGTATGTATCGAAATTTGGTAAAAAATAATTTTTTCTTGATGTGGCCGGCCAGCTTGACGTCAAGATAGCCGGACCACATTGAATTGTGAATTACTCGCTTAAATAATTAGCACTAATTCCGAGGTTCGAGCACTAATTAGCACTAATATATTGTTATGTTTTTTTTCCATTTTGCGGAATGTGGTCCGGCCAGCTTGACACACGTCATCTGTCCGGCTTGGACGATCACAGAGCTCGCTGATTAGAGATAAATGTAGAGTTGTGTCGGATCGTTAAAAAGTTAGATCTGCGGATACCAGTGGCTTAGCTAGAAATTTTTCATGGGGGGGGGAGGGATAAGGGAGTGAAGAACACACATTTTATATGGTAAAAAATGCCTCATGGGAGGGTGACCCCCCCCCAGGCTATGCGCCTGGCGGATACGGATGAAAACGTATAATTTGTTGTCATATCCGCGGTTACGGATCTTTTTGTTAGAAATTATTTTGAAGAATACATCATCTTGAAGCGATAATTTCATACACAATGAGTGAAAAAAAAACTATTATAGTGATAACTTGCTGATCATGTGTACTGCATGGATTAAAAAAATAATGTAGTGATTAAAAATCATATGTTTAATAATCTTAACAGGGCTTATCAATTATCGAAACGGTACTATCAAACCAACTAGCTTTTCAAATTTACAGAACCTCTTGTAGTCTTATGAAGACAGTAGTTCGAAAGAACTATGTGGTTTTGGCACATAAATACGAAATAAGTATTTATGTACCAAACCTTTACAGTCCTTTACATCGGTATAATGAAGTACAGTAGAAGACCCGAAATCCGCCGATCCGAAAGGCTCTAAAATCCGCACTGTCTGTTCAATGTAAACAATGAAATCTGCCCTGCCAGCTGCAAGTTCAGAAAACTACAGTATAACCACAAAGTAAAACTAAATAAGCTATTCCCACTTGAAAAAAATTTTTAGGAGTCTGTGAGCTCTAATCTTAACATTGATAACTTTCAAATGACTGACAGTGACATAATTGACACTGAATTATGATCACATGACACAGACTCTGACACAGTAACAAGTGAGGATGATCAAAAAGTTGATAAATTAACGTTTAATGAAGGTTAGGCTGTGAGAAAGAGATATTTCCGATTTGTAGAGCAACAAAGCTGTGTTAAAAACAGGAAATAATGAAAAAAAAAAAAAAAAAAACTATAATTAGAACATCCCAAAGTCCTAAACTGTTGAATATACATGTTTAAATAAGTTGTACTATAATCTCATAATTTTGTATATTGCATTAATCTTCTGTATTTTTATATCATGATTCTAATAAGTAGCGTGATTTGTTTCCCTTGATCTCTATTGTATATTTTTTTCTATTATTTTCTGAGGGGGGTGGAAATAGAATAAATTTCCTATTATGACCCAAAATCCGCAAAATTCTAAAATCTGCACAAGGTCTGGAACCAAGCTGTGCGGATTTTGGGTCTTAACAAGTTGTATTACATACTGTAGTGAACGATAAACCTTTCCGGTTAAGAAAAATTTGGAAAAAATTTTGTATCGTAGCACGATGGTGTTCTTGTGCAGTAATACAATTAAAAATCATGAATAATTATGTGCAAGTACCATAGGCTAACTAAGGGAGGGGAGTGTCTAAGCCCCCTCTACGAAGGTTTTAGATCCCTATATGAAAATTACACTTTCTATAGCAAGAACAAGAGATTGAGCCCTTTAGTGTTTGGGGGTTAGATAAGTCCACCAAGAAATATTCAAAAATGTTATCAAGTTATGCCAATAGTAAGTACGTGCAATAGCTTTAAATTTCTAATACTAATTTAAACAAGGAATTTTTGTGCTAAACACGAAGATCCAATTTAAAATAATAAACAGTAATTATTAAATTTTAAGCAATAAAAATTATGTTTAATTACAAAAAAAGTTAATTAGTATAATAGAATAAGTTCATTTTTTCAACTTATCCTAAAACGCCATTAAAAGATCCGGATACGGATAATGTTTTTTGCCCAGACGGATCTTTTTTTCTTCAAATATCCGGCACACCTCTAGATAAATGGGTTGGGGTGGGGGGTAGAAATGCACTTAAAGCTGGTCCTCATGGTGCGGGCAACTGTCGAAACTCCAGGGGGTAAGGGAGTTTTTTAATGGTCAATTTTCACTTGGAGGGCATTGTAATCGAATATTTATGGACTTTAAATGACCAGTAAGGATTCACTTGACAAGAGCTAACTCGTGAAACCACAACCCCACACAATGGAGATGGCACAGAAAATTTCTGGAAGACTTGATTGGGAAAATACATTGATTTACCGTTGGAGCTCCCGACATCAAACGCAGCATGAGTATGGGTCTTAACCATTTTCCTCTCCCTTCCTTCATAGCACAGAAAGGGGAAAAAAAAAAATCATGGAGAAACTAAGCACTCTTAAGGCCAGGGTACACTCACGTCCGACTCCGGACGCAGCAGGGTTTTTTTTTTTTTTAATGGTCAAGACATTGTTGAAGGGGGGGGGATACAGTGCAGGGGCGAAGAATTTATTGGCTTTTAATGACCAGTCGCAATTCGCCGACAAAGGATAGCGCGTGAAACCACAAAAGCATGCCCACCACACAATGGGGGCACTTTTCTCCCCAATCCGTCTTCAAGATTCTGAAAAATAGATTGAGTTCCCATTCTAGCGTTCTAAAACGGACGTGAGTCGACCCTGGCCTTTAAGGGCCCTAAAATGTTTTTAAAAATAAGCACTTTTAAGCACCCGTACACATCCTGAATTGAAAATCGATGAAAATTTATATTTTGATTTGTGAAATGCAAATGTGAATGAAAATGTAGGACTACAGTGATATCTCACTTATACTCTCTTTTATGCACATTTTCACTTACGAGCGGTGTTTTTTTTTTTCAGTCTCGACCTACGACACAAAATCAATGATAACTTTCATTTATGCGTTGCACTAAGAAAGCACCTCTCACTCTCTCGAATTTTATCCTTTTTTTATCAGTACTGGATTTAAAATTATTTTGTTGATAAAATAGTAATAGGATTAAATGAAATTTGGGTATGCAACTATTTCTATTTATTTCTTGGCTTTCACCAAAAATAGCACAATTCATTTTTAAAAATTGCATTTTGAAATTTATCTTGTTTGCATTTTTCAGAGTGTGTATAGTATTAATTGTCAAAATCATGCAACTCAATGTACTGATATTTCACTTTCTTGCTCTTTTAGTTTTCCGTTTATGTGCATTTCTCACTTACGCGCTTTCTTTTCGGGGTTCGCCGGGCAAAAGTGAGATATCACTCTTTATCATTGAACTTTTCAAATTCTAACTCTGTTTTAATATTTACATGGCCTGCTGAAGGGCAAAATTTTTATGTATAATGGCAGAGAACATTTATCAAAGTAAAATGATCTTTTTTTCCGTTGGGTGGGTGGGGGGTAAGGGAGGAGCTGGTACATTGTGTATATTGACAATAAAATCATTTCTCTAATACATTCAAATTTCTCACAATTTATTTTAATTATAAAAATAGTTCAAACATCTATAATCAAAAACTCAATTTCACAACAAAAGTATAAACATAAACAATTCAAGGAAGCAACAAAGTAACTCAGTCACCCTTTGTTACAGTAAAATTCAATGCATTTTCATTTTAGATCTTAACTTCATCGAATCAGATTTCAAAGAACGAATTGTGAGGCAGAATTGTACGTTAACCCCTTGCCGGTTCAAGTTTTTTCGAGTTTGAGGGTAAAAAATTGTCAATTTTTTTGTAATGCATATTTTGATATATAGTATCTATACATTTTTAAAGCATAATAACAATATTCTCATACAAGATTTCCTAAATCGTGTATATTGCTACCATCTAATGGGCAGAAAAGTAAATAAAAGTGTTTGAAAGAAAGATTATGTGAAAAAAAAAAACCTCCTACTGCCCGAGCTCGGCTTGGGAAAATCCGGTAAGTGGTTAAAATAGTTTTAACAAATATAACAGGGTGTCGACCAAATTTCTGAAAGTCAATTTCCTGACTTTTGGGAGGTCCCGGGAAAAAAATTCCTGACCAATGCATTTTACTTTGGGGAATTGCACAATGCCCTCTCCCTTGTATTTATATTTGCATATTTTGTACAACTTCTTGAAATACAGGATTAAGCTTTCATTAATTAAAAGAAACAGAAGTAGTCGCAATTTATGATAGAATTAACTAACTGTTCTTGGAAAGACGGTCCTAACCCATAAGTTACCAAGTAAGATAATTTGTCTTTTACCCTCCCATCACGATTAATGAGCCCCCATTTTCCCCTCCTTATACAAACACATAGCTTGATGCTTTCGCGGTCCGAAAAATGCATTGCAGTCACTTTCGGTTCCAGTCTGACAATTAAAGAGGAAGGGTAAAAAAAAGAACACGAAAAAAAAAATTGATTCTTTTGGTAAATTTTCCGGACCCATTACCCAATTTCCCGGTTTTTTCCAGACTTTCCGGACCCATTTTCCACTTTCCCGGCTTTTTCCAGACTTTCTGGATTTTCCGGAGCGGTAGACACCCTGTATAAGTGAACCTTTTCTTAAACTATAAGCTAAGACCATAGGCTACTTGAAATTGATATATGATCTCTGATACATTTCCTATGAAATTTATAACTCTTTTCTAAAGAAAATCATCACATTAATAAAATTAGACCTACTATAATTCAATAAAACTTCAAAGCTGAAATAAGAGATTTTGAGAAAACAAAAGAAAAAAAAATATAGCAAAAAAAGTGTTGGCATGCAAACTTTTAGGAATTTTCCTGGAGTACTGTAAAAGCACTTATTTTCGCGAGCCGTAATTTTCGTGAAAATGAAGATATCGGTGATTTCGTGAGCTGAAAATTTTGCGGATTTTTAATGAATAGAACAGAAAGTTGAAAAATTATGAAAGTTCCTACATATAGAACCCTTTTTGCATAAGGCATTTTAATAAACTTCCTTTTGTCTGAGAAATTTGTCTCCCCCACCTTCCCATTATGAATGTCTTCAAAGCTGGAATAAATATTGTAAGTGAATGAGCTACATTCTATTAATTGTATTATTGTTTTATATTCCAGAAATAGTTATATAGTATTCAAGAAATAATTGTAAGAAAAAGCAGCTGCGGAATAAATCATTAAATTTTGGTTAAGTGAAAAATTTCTGATTTTTTATTATTACTTGAAGCTTATATATATATATTTATTTAAGTCAAAGCCAAACATTGGCACAACAGTTCCTCTGCGGGGCTAAGGCCTGAGCTACCCAATCGTGCCTTCGTGACTATGGGCTCTGGGGTGCGGATGCATATACCTCGGCCAGGTGGTCAGCCTGACGTGAAGCCCCCAGTGTTTGACCCCAAGCAAGCTTGTGTGATGAAGATCACATACTTAATAATAATTTTCATTTATTTGTACTTTCTTTAAATTCAATACATTTTAAATCAAGCATATTAACTTTCTCTTCTTTTTTATCTACACTGACTTACAAAATTTTGTATTACGCTTTTTCCCATGTGTTCAGTTTCTCAACTGCTTATCTATCTGCATTTCAAGCTTAAATTATTCTTTCACCCTTTGCTCTATGTCAATAATAAGTCCGTTACATTTCTTTAGATTTCCTAGCTGTTAGGAAACATCTTTTTTCTCATGCAAAACATTTATGTTTCATTAAGATGCATCTATGCTTAATGTCTTCCTTTATGCATACATCACTTTATTTTTTTCATTACCGAATATGGACATGGTTTCACATTAGTTAAAATTGTGCTGAACTAATTTTCTTTCACACGGGTTTACTATACGTTGGCTAGTTTTGATCTTCAATAGTTGGTTACCCTGCCCATTGTTATGTCTTGCTTTCTTTCTATTGATTAGGAATGTTTTGTGGTTTTTCGGCGTCTTTAATAATGAATGTATTATTGGCTCTCATTTGGGCATTTTTTCAATATGCCAAGCTAAACTTTCTCACCAACCTTCTGATCATTCTTCGATTGTATTTGACTTCTGATTAATCAGACCCTTATTGACCATCCTAGCTAAGTGTCTCCCAACCACCATCATCCTTGTAGGACATTAAATAAAAGTTTTGTTCTTCTACAATAGTGTCTCTTATAATTGTTTCGCAAAGTGACATTTACCTGGATTATTTGTACGACTTCACAATGCTCTCCCAATATACTTTATCGCTTCTAAAAGTAAACCTTCAATAGTAATTAAAATCACCCTAACTAAGTTCAACATTATAGCTTGGTCCTCATTTTATCGACCCACTCAAGTTATAAAAGGCTGAGTCGACCTTGCCCAGCCCTGGATTCGAACCCGACCTGTGGGACGGCAGTGCGGTGTGCTAACCATTACACCACTGGGCCATATATATTTAGCAAAGTTTTAATTTTCACAATTACGGCAGGCTCGCGAAAATTAGTACCTCGAGGAAATAAATGCTTTTACAGTAACTGTTTAATTGCTCCTGAGAAAAGTTACTAAACACAAAAGTTTAAAATGTTATAGATGAAAAAAAAAAAAAAAAAAAAAAAAAAAAAAGATTTGAGTCTTATTACTATAGCCTTTCTATCACCATGTTTTTTCTTTTGAAATCAAAATTACAAGTATAGATATATAAAAGGTACAGGCCTTCATCATGACCATAAAGTAAGAAAGCAATAACTCCTGATAAAATTTAAACTTAAATTGCTAAAAATGTAACAAAGAATGACTACAATTTTATAACATATCTAATATAGAACCCACCAACAATGTACTACAAAACAATATCAAACACAATAAAGAAAAAAATCGATAACAATACATTAACAAATGTGATTCAGATAAGAAAATTTTCAGTATAAGCAGTATTTTTCAGTATTTTCAGTATCCATAATTAAAATGGTGCTAAAAGCATTATGAAACTCATAATAAAAAATAGGCATGCAATTTCTATAATTCATGACATTAGCAGAGCTAAAGCTTCTTTATGGACAAAACAATGATTTCATACACATAAATAAACTAAATTATAAATCATGGCTTACAACCTTTTAGCTGCCCTGGGCAAAAAGCAAGTACTCAGCAAATTTGGTCACTGGCAAAACTGTGCAGTACCATGTTATTCCAGGGTACTATTTCACTCATAGCATGCTCAGTTAGTGATATTTTCCATCAGGCTTTACTCTACTCTAGCAACTGACACAATGCATAGTATGCAATCGCATATACTCGGGGGGACCAAGGTAATCAAAGATGGGTTGACTATTTTTTGATGAATATTATGCTTTCAGGGACTTCATTCAGAAAAAAATAATCATGTTAGCACATCAGATCTATTTAATTATTTAAAAAGTTTTGCAAATTAAACGCAAGATCTAAGACAACCTGAAAAATTTTTTCCCCTCCAAGTCATATTATTGATGAAAATATAATTCATTCAAAATATTTTATTATTGTTTTTCACCCATGACTTTCCACTGGCAAGCATTCTTCAGAAGTTACCTCGGAGAAATGGGATGGATTCAATACCTTAAGTTTTTCTCCAATGGTTAACTATTCAAGGAGGGGGAATATTACTGTACGTATCTAATGTTAGGTTTTTTATAATGGTTAGGGAAGCTTTCGCTTGAGCAGATTACTTTTATGTTTACTTGCTGAAAAGAACTATTTTACTCTGCTATTTTGTTTCTTATCATTATTTTGTGCACTTAGTTGCATTCTTTGTAAAGGTAATACAGAATATGATTACATTGCAAATTGCTAGAACCATATTTTTAAAGCAGACCTTTTCAAGAAGTGTCCTTTTTTCAAGAAAAAATGTAATTTCTTAAAAAAGGACAACCAGTTTGAAAAGTACCTAATCTTTATTTGTCGTATAAAAACAGAAACTGTTCCTGCTCAATGCTTTTTTACTATTTTTTAATGTAATAAAAACTCCAGTAATGAAAGAACACTCAATAGGTGGTGTAATTTTTTATTACTGATTTCTTTTGTGTTATATTTAGCACAGAAAAGCCTGTGTGGTAAACAACTGGATTTTATGAGTTTAAGACCTAGTGCAAAGCCTTACGGAAAAATGAAAACCTAGAAGTCACATAACTAACTTTTTCAAGTCACAAAACCTTTTCAAGCACTAGAATTTACAGCTGGATCATCATAAACATTCAAAAGTAGTGAAGTACAATGTAAATGTTAAAAATATCTACATCCATATTATCAAGAATTAGCTTTTTAAGGACATTGCCAAATGCATGATTATGAAAACAAAGGAAATGACATTGACTTTTTAAACTCCAGTCAAGATTGATTATCAGTTTAAAGATATTTGAAAGAGAAATGAACACCAACTAATAGCACTAGCCATGCTGAATTAGACCATCTAGTCTTGTAGCAAGAAGGAAGGAGTGCTAATTGAATATTCCTTGCTCATGTGAGTTTTTGCTGGAGATTAATGCCTCTCCCTATTTTCCCCATAGGAAATACTAAATGCAAATACAGTAGAGAGCCAGAAATCCGCACAGCTTGGAACCATGACTACGGTGGATTTTAGGATTTTGCGCCATAACATGGGCGCCGGCAGAGGGCAAGGGGGGGCATTGCCCCCCTTTCCCTATGCTGCCGGCGCCCATGTGCCATAAAGATAAATCATTGCATTTCTGGTTTTAAAAAAGTAGAATACAATTACAATGAAATAAAAAAACAGTCAAAAGTATTTCACTTATATTTTCACATTAAATACAAAGCATAGGAGAAAAAAGAAAAAATTACATGAAGACTAGCCCAGCAAATGGTTTCAAAACTTCCTTTTTCTAATTTTGAAAGCATGTTCTATGGGGATTTGTTTTAAAGGATTATTTTTTTCTACTTTCAGTTTCTTTCTTTCTTCTCTTTATTTATTATTGCAAATGGTAAATTATTATTAATTCTTGTTTTGTTACCATTCTTTGCTGTCCTAAAAATTTAAGGTATTCTTTTCCTAACTTTAAAATTTTATTAAACAGATTTTATTATCATTATTACCATATAATTATTAATATTATAAGTTTTCATCATCAGCAGAATCATATTTATCTAGATTCAAAACACTTTTCAACAATTTCATCACTAGTAGATGACTGCAAATTTCATTATTTACATCAGAGAAGGTGTGCGGATTTCGGACGTTTGCAGATTTTAGGTCGGCGGATTTTTGGCACTCGACTGTATATTCCATGTTAATTTGCAAAAATCAAGCCCTTTCCAAAGATTCTGTACTTTTCTGAGCTCCATTTTTCTAAAATAAAATTGAAGGACTTTAAAGGTTTTCAGGGATTATGAAAACCCTGATAACCATCATGCTAGCAGTTAGAAAACAGAGACAAAATATCAATAACTGTGGAAATTATGAATGAAATAATTTACCCCATATGATAACATGGTACTTCCCAGCTTCATTTTGACTGTCAGATGCTACCTTAAATAAATTTTACAATTTTTGTAGCCTTGTGAAAAGGCCAGTCTAAAAGGCTATTCACTTTGCTGAATGCTAATATAGCCCCTAAGGATGCATGCCAGATTTTTGTTTTGCACATCTTCATCATGAAAATAAATACATTCCACTATATCTCATTAATAAATACCACTCATAAACATAAAAAAAAAATGATTGCAGTAAAAACTAAAGTGATGCATATCAGTCTAATATAAAGTAATAAGTAAAATTTTTTAAAAATATCTATAATGGGAAATTGAAATAATCCCCCCAATACGAGTACTGCACAGAGCAGTAACAAGAAAATAAGAGCTTAGAAATAGTGGTTGAAATCAAGGTCAAGACAACAGAATGTCTTATCCATATCATTTCCTCCTTCTCACATAATATTCTTTAAATCTATCTATTCATTACTAAAGCTGTTAAAAACATACATTAACTGTATCAAAACCACTTATTCATACTATAACCAGGGATGAGATTGACAAAAAAGGTAAAAGTATGAAAGAATGTGAGAACATTTGAGCGATAATACTTATGAATTTCAAGTTCAATAAATATTGTAATTGCTACTAATATTAAATCTATCCTACTTATATACAATTTTGCCTTAATAAAAAAAAAAAAAAAAAAAAATTCAGAAAATTTTTGAAAAATTGAAAAAACTTGAATTTGTATGAAACATTGAAAAAGTCCGAAGAACGACTCATCCCTGTATAACCAACGGTTCTAGTTTAGTCAAGAGCATACCTTAAATTAACAGGCCAAGTATGAGAACTACGACCAGTCCCAACAAGTTTGGATGATTTGTGCTCTACTGTATTTTAATTTAAAAGCAGAAACGATTAAAAAAAAACGATTCCTTTAAATCCAAACGTAGAAGATAATTTGTTTTTTAAATTTCAAAACAAGAAAACAATACTTTTTCATAATTATATGCCGTGCAAGAGGTTACAGAAGTAAGACAATTACAATGTGCCACCACTCTTCTAATCTGCTCATCATTGTGATTAAAGAAATATTAGTACATTACAAGAATTAACTTTTTTTAATAAGTAAATTTATATCTACCCATGACCTACAAATTTTATTTTGTTATATATATTTTTCATACTTATTTATATTCATTTTAGAGTATAAAAATATAAACAGAAAAAACAAAAAAATACTTCAACAATTACAAAATATTTTTATCTCTTCTTTCAAGGTGTTAAAATCAGTTTCTCAAATAAATTGTGTCCAATTATTACAGGGTGTTTCAAAAGGGCCTGTGCAAATTTTAGAGGGATAGTGCACATCACAAGGTTAAGAATTACACAGGAAACCATGAACACAAATGCCATTTTAACCTTTTAAGAGCCACATGTTTTAGGTTATTTTTTAACAGATGTGGGTGTGGCTTTTAAATATTGAATTTTCAAAAAGAATTTTTTATGAGCTGAAAGTTGCATGAAAGGAATATAAACTGTAATAATGCTGCTTCTAATCAACATATTTAGAGATCAATAGCTAATGGATGATGATTACCCATACTACCTAAATTCAGTGAGATGGATGTTACAAATGATAAGGAATAATCCTCAGTTTCTTTCCTTAGTATTATTTACTAATGAGGCCGCGTTTTCAAGATAATGTTTTTTTCAACATTCATAATGACTGCATCTAGGCTGAGAGTAATCCCACACTTAACTGCCTCATATAAATACCAAGAGAGATTTACGATTAACATGCAGGCAGATATCTTTGGTGAACGTCTGGTTGGACCGTACCTGTAATAGATCACTTGACAGGTGAAAAGTATCTTGTCTTCCCCGAGAGAGTACTTCCTAGTTTATTGCAGTCAGTTTCATCCATCACACAGACACATAAAGGAGCCCCAGCTTATGCAAGGTGTGTCACAATTCCCTCCCAGGTTTGGAAGGATTATAAAAATATATATATATTATCAATACATCAACAAAGTTGACTTTATTGGATAAAGAAATGTTAATATTGGTAGATATGCTGGATAATTGTTAGATAAATGTTAATGTTGGTAGATATAAAGCCTAAAGTCAAATTCTTTCCTCCCTAAACTTGTTTTAACATGTTGCGATCAACAGTAGCAAATGTGGTTGTAATCCTTTGGCATAAATCTTTTAAATCATGAGGCATAGGGGGCGCAAACACACGATCTTTTATGTAACCCCATAAAAAAAATTGTACGGAGTTAGCTCTGGGAGCAAGGTGGACACGGAAGAAGGTGATTGTTGGCGTTAGAATCTTGACCAATCCAACGACTAAGAAGCTCATTATTTGTGAAACAAAACTTCTAATGTTTCTTTCTCCAGTAAAGTCAACGTTGTTGCTGTATTGGTATTATATAATTTTTATAAGTTTTCCAAACCCGAATGGGCATTGTGACACACCCTGTTATACTGTCGATGTCTCCAATGATGGATGTGTCCGACGGCCAGCATGCTCACCAGATCTCAATCACTAGATTTCTTATTTTGGGGGACACATAGAATCCTTGATATATGAGTAACTTGTGGACAGTGCCAAAGATCTTGTGGTGAGAATTGTTGTTGCAGCAGATAAGATCAATGTGACACTAGGAACCTCTGAGAGAGTGCATCAGCCACTCATTCGCTGGTATGAATTATGCAGTACCACACTTGGCCACCAGTCATTATGGCAATACATGGGTTTATGCCACATAAGTTTCATTACTTCTTTGTCCTTTCACAGTTTGCAATTCATTTTGCCATATTACCTTATACTTTTCTGCTAGTCATACTGCAGTCCAACCATAGGTTTCATAGTAAATATTGTTTACTTATACTATCGGATAGTTTTCTGGTTACTTGAAATTCCACCAACTGTGCATTTTTTAAAATCGTGTTTATTCCAATATTTTACAATTTCATGCATAATATTCTTATTAATACAATCAAGTACCCTAAATAATCAGTTAGAAACAGTATTATTGCCCTTCATATTCCTTTCATTAACCATTAGCATATAAAAAGTCTTAAAAATTCAACATTTAAAAGACACCTACATCTGTTAAAAAATTACAAAAAGACCTGGCTCTTAAAGGGTTAAAATGATGTTTGCGGTCATGGTTTCCCATGCAATTTTTAATCCTTGAAATTCACAATCTTCCCTAAAATTTTGAACAAAACATTTTGAAGGTTCTGTAAACATTTTTTTTTTTTTAAACACTTTATTAAAATGTTTTTTTTTCTTGGCATCAATGTGCATGTAAAATATTTTAAACAGCTAAATTTCTACTAAATTCTGAAATGAATCATCAGAAAATACCTGTTGTAGTACAACAGGTATCAACTGCATCAAGGTATCTTGGATATTGTCCAAGACCTACAACATACAAGACAATTTTCAACTCCAAGAAGAGGATTTGATAAAAGTTGTTATAAATAATACTGCTAAAAACACAAGTAAATTTAACAGAAATAAAGCAACTAAAACTGATACAATCAACGTAAAGACAAAAATCTGTTAATTTTCAATACATTAAAACACTAATTGGCAATTATTTTTTACATCAATAAGATATCTCAATATGGCACTTCTACATAACCATAATTGAATTAAATATTAAATAAAACAAGATTTCATAATATAACGCATAAATTATCACTTAAAATTTCGATCAAAAATACAAAATAAAAAAATTCTTTAAGATACCGCTTAAGAATTAATAAATTTTACATATCCATAAAAGAAATTTTCAGATCAGCCAAATATATATACAGTAGAAGACCCAAAATCCGCACTGTCTGTTCAATGTAAACAATGAAATCTGCCCTGTCAGCTGCAAGTTCAGAAAACTATATTATAACCACAAAGTAAAACTAAATAAGCTATTCCCACTTGAAAAAGATAATTTAAGATTTTGTGAGCTCTGATGGTTGATATCCTTCAAATGACTGACAGTGACATAATTAACACTCAATTATGGTTACATGACACAAACTCTGGCACAGTAACAAGTGAGGATGATCAAAAAGTTGATAAAATAACATTTAATGAAGGTTAGGCTCCGAGAAAGAAATATCTAAGATTTGTAGAGCAGCAAACTGTGTTACAGAACAGGAAATAATGATTATTAAAAAAAAAAAAAAAACTATAGTTAGAACATCTCAAAGTCCTAAACTACTATTAAATATACATGTTTAAATAAGTTGTACTATAATTTCATAATTTTGTATATTGTACTATCCCTCTGTATTTTTATATCATGATTCTGATTATAAGTAACATGTGATCTTTATTGTTTTTTTTTCTGGGTGGGATATAGAATAAATTTCCTAATATGACCCAAAATTCTAAAATCTGCACAAGGTCTGGAACCAAGCTGTGCGGATTTTGGGTCTTCTACTGTATACATATATACTGAAAGCAGCACTTAATAGTGTTTTTGATATAAGACTATATATTTCTATCATAAGTATAAGATTGATAATCTTATACTTATGGCTTGGTTATTAAAAATTTTAAAAATACTATCATAAAATCAAAAAGCACACAATATATTAAGTGTAAAAAAATTCATATTTTATGATTTCATGCATTCATTTTTATAAAACTTAATGTGCAAAGACTCTTGTTTTTACAAAAATTATCTATCTTTAAATATATTTCATGTTATATGCTCAACTTAATTTTTGCATTAATAAACACACAAGAGCTAACAATATTTTTTAAAAGTAATTTTATCAAGATTATAAAACACAAGCAGAGACAGATAGAAAACATACTAAACTAAGAACTGAAATCAACACATTCAAAGATCAATGTGTACATAGTGAATGTTTTAAGCTATTTGATCAGTGTAATATTTTTAAGCTATCGACTTTAGTACTCCCTACCAATTAGTAAAAGTAATTTTCAAACGCATGCAGTTACTTTACATGCAATAAATTTTATAAATGGCTACTCATTTAAAAAATAGTGTGAAAATTAAAGTGACTTTGTATACAAAAAAGTTCAAAAAAAAAAAAAAACAAAAAACTAAGTCCTACAATTAAAAAGTCATTTGAAGTTTTTTTTTTTAAAAAACATAATAATGAGACATTAAAAATTCAAAATACAGACATTTGGGCAAAGGAAAATGTTTTGGTGCTTAAAATTTCAATTTTAAAACTCTAATTGCATACAAACTCAATATTAATTCCTTCTTTGTTTTTCTGTTTGATCTTTTCTTAATCAGGTTCATTTCATGAATATTTACTCATTTTATTTTTAGTTCTTCAGCATCTATTTATTTAATGTATTGCTGTCAATAAATAGATGCTGAACTCATAGATACAATTTAAAATGGTCAGTGGTTAGCATTTCTTATGTGCAACACTGTACTTTGATTTTATTCAAGGAATATTTATTAGAAGTCAGGATTATTAAACCTTTTAGCATAATACATTGTGTGAAAATATACTAAGCACATGCAGTTAAAGGTTAATTAATGGAACTGCACTATTATAAATGAGCCAATTTATTACAGAAGTTTCTATAGTATTAAAAGGAAAGTTTCGAAAACATCAATCATTTCTTTTTTGCTTCTGAAGAGTGAAAACTTGCTGCAGATCAGTCATTTACTTATTTTTTTAAGCATTATAATAGCAGAAGAAGATGATGCTTGTTGTTTTACATAGTATAAAGCCTTTTCCAGTGCTTTTGCTCCATCTGTATGTGTTATGATGGAGTTTGGTGTCAGTCTTTTTGGAAAACTTCCAATTTTTAAAAAACTTATTTATAAATTTGTGCGTAAGTCAAACACGACCAGTTAAAATGGAGGTCTGGTAACATTGAAAGTGGCTGGCTTAGATGGAGTCTACTGTATTTTGAATGAAACCAAAAGTGGCAACTCATTTTGCTAATGAGAGCTGTTCAACACAACTTAAGTTGAGTACAATTGGCAACTATGAAAAAATATTTGTTTTAACACTTTTTTTAAAAATTACATATAACATTAAAATTTTCAACTCATCTGTGAGGTCAATAGTAAAATTATAGACATAGTTCTTTTCAAAATCTCTGTCCATTGCTGAATTTCCAGAAAGAGTTTAGAATACTGGAATTTACTTTGGTCATTAAGTTTTCTTTGTAATAGCTAAATCTGTTTATGTTTAGCATTATAGCATCACCTTTTGTTTTGTGCTTTAATCAAATATCCAATCTTTCCTTTGTTTTAAAAGTATTTATGGGTCATTCTACAGAAAACGTAGGTTTTCCAAGTTAAAATTTATGAAAAATTCTTCATAAAAAAAATTGATTTATATTGCTTTTTTTTTTTTATTCTTCTTATCACCCCTATGCAGTTGGTCACATTCTTTTTGATTATTTTTAAACTTTTTTTTTGTAATTGAAATTTTGAACACGAACAGAGGATTCACACTAGTAACAAAGAATACACTTTATGAAAGAAATAATAAATGCATTATATCTTATTGGAGCATTCAATACATACTGTAAAATAAGTTTGAATTTTTGCTTCAAAAATATTGTTTTAATGGATATTTATAGGAAAAAGAGAACTTTCAGGCTACAATCTTAAAAATAAAGTGATTTGTTAAATTAATTTTTTTTAATGATATTTAAAAGCTTTTTATTTAACCCTCGAAGACGCGCGCTGCTTAATGTTACATGAAGACGCGCGTCGGGCCTCGTAGGCCCGAAACAATTTTTTCTTAATAAAACTCAAAGAAAACGATTGTATTGTTAAAAGTAAGTTTAGTTCATCAAAACACACTATGAAAATCATTTTTAAAGTACCTTTTTACATAAATATCGCTTTTAGTGATGTGCTGAATATAACTGCATAACATTTCAGAATTCTACTTTTTAAATTTTTTTTATGTTATATAATTTAAGTCATATATTTTGTTTTAAAACTTTAAATAAATAGAATTGATTTAGGAAACAAATTATTTATTCTTACATTGAAAAACTAAAACTAAAAGTTACAATTTACTCACATTTATTGCAGAGGACGCTACTGTGTTCTCCACACACATTTTTTTTACATTTAGAACAATACACTTGCATTTTTCTGTTCTTTGAACTGGGGCATATATGACACCTTTTTCTAACAGAGATCTTTTGTTTTTTTGCTGGGGGTTCTTCATAATTTTCAGTATGGCTACTGTTTAATTTTTCCCGCAATTCGCGTGGAAGCTTTGGTTGTAAGCTTCTTTCTTTTTGGTGATCCTTCAAAAGTTCCATAGAAAGTTCTTTGATGAGCAAACTTCGTTTCTTGTACTGTTTCGCAGGTGTTTTTGTTGATAACAATAGTACTCTGGCATTTATTGTTGCAATATTCAACATGCTAAAAAATATGGCCATGGGCCATCTTTTGCTAATTCTAGCAGTAGAATATGTAGATGACATTCGATCCACTACATCTACAGCACCCTTTGTTAGATTATAAAACGCTATAATCTCTGGTTTCTTCGATTCGGTAGATTCATCAATGGCACTGTCGTTATGCATTGTGGATAATAATACGACGCATTTGTTTTTCTTCGGCACATAGGAAACCAAGGTCACATTTCTTCTAAATCCAAACAATGAAGAATGAACTTCTCGGTTTTTACCACAAATAAATTCTTTGGGTAACTCTTTCTTATTTTTTCGAATAGTTCCAACAAGAGTATTTTTTTTTCTAATAAGTCCTGTGCCAAACTGTAACTGGTATACCAGTTGTCAACCGTAAGGTTTCGTCCAGAATTCAATATTGGTTCTACCAACCGCTTTACAATTTTGTCAGGAGTATTTTCTTGGCTGTACGGACCTGTAGGTTGAGTTCCTGCATAAATTTCGAGGTTCCAAGTATAAAATGTCCTTGCATCTACAAGAGCAAAAATTTTGAGTCCATATTTTGCAGGCTTACTTGGGATATATTGACGAAATGAACATCTTCCTCGAAATGATTCGTCAATAGTTACATATTCAAACTTTTCGTCAATAGTTACATATTCACCGAGACTGTAAAAATTTTTGCAATTTACAATAAAACTTTCAAAAATACTTCTGATAGGCGCTAATTTATCAAATTCTCTTCTAGAGGAACGGTCTCCGACATCATCAAATGTCAAACACCTCATTAGAAATAAAAAACGCTTATGGGACATTGTTCTGTGAAAAATGTCAAGCCCAGTGCCATCAGTTGCCCACAGATCACGAACATTTACATGGGAAGATTTGTGAAGCCCTCCAAAATAAAGAAGTCCTACGAATGCTTTTATTTCTGATATACTTGTGGGTCGGGCATCTCTTTCCCGGGCGAATTTACCTGCAATAGATTGGATATAAATATTGGTACACTCCACAATTGTTGATAGCATTTTTTCGTCGATAAGTAATTGCCCAGAATTTACAGGTGAAGAAACATCTTTTGCTTCTCCCACATTTCCAGGCAATTTTGTCATGATATTATGAGCAGCAGTTCTCACTTTTCTTGTTGGTTCTTTTTTATTCCATTTTGTTAATTTATCTTTGCCAAGATAGTGATCCATAGATTCAAAAATATCTGATTCACTGCTTGAATCAATATCTTCATCAGTTGATACTTCAGCTAATAACGTCCGCAATCTTTCCATTTCCTTATCATAAGTCGAGTAATGCGACATTTTCAATGCGTGTGTTGTCCTCCGCAATCTAAACGAATATATTTAACAAACATGCAAGCGCGCGCGTCGGGCCTCAGAAGCCCGATCACGTGTTTTCTGAGAAAACAGTGAGGAAAAATATTTCGAAATCCGGTATTTGTCACGTACGTGACCTTGAATGAAGCTACTGTGAAGGTGAAGTTATTCCAGTTAGGGGTTCGTTTTCTGTGCTTTGATTTTACAGCGCCCGGGCCTGATAGGCCTGACGCGCGTTTTCGAAGGTTAAATAAACCTGTATGTTTTATTAAAAACAAAATTTAGACTAACTAAAATTATATATAAGTCTCATAATGGATTTTTTTAAAAGTTGCATTCTGCATCACATTTACATTGTAACGGAGGATACAAATTGATATGTTTTGTTTTTTATATCATGTTGATTTAAAGTTATCACATCATTTGAATTTAGATTTAAAAAGTGCTTTATTATGAACTAAAAAAGATAATTTTAGTAAATAAACAATTTTTACTTTTTAAAATCAAGAACAGAGGATGCACAGTTATAGCCCTATTCGACTCCAGAGAGAAAAATGTTCAAATTCTTATGAATTAAGCTGCTTAACTTCCCAGGGAAAAACAGATATTGAACACTGTTACCTGTGATTCTAATCCTCTGTAATGAGGTAACAGGTCTGCCATTTATGGGAAATTCTTGTACGTAATTGCATTTTGAAAGAAGGATACAAGAAAGACTGTGACAGCAATTCAAAGGATAATTAAAGCTTAAAATTTTTATTTCTTTTGTATCAGAATTCATTTAAACTGTAAAAAAAATCTAGTAACTGAAATTACTCTATTGAATCTATATCCCTTTTTGTATTTAACAAGTAATTGGAGGAAAATATGTTGCAACATGTAACAGAGGTATACAAGTGTCTCCCCGTTCACTGAAAAAAGCAAATAAAAAAATAAAAACATCATCAATTTTTATTAATCATAATTAAAAATCTGTCATAATATTTAAAATGTCTTATAAGACTATTTTAAAATAATTATTTCTAAAACTACCAACCACAAACTGCAAATAGCACGTTTTTTGTAGAATGACCATTATGTGATTTACAGACTTTCCATGCATTGTTAGGGCTCTTGTAAGATTTTCCCAGTCAGTATAACCTGTTTAAGACCAATCGCTACCAACAGACAAATTATCAAATAATATGTAACAAAAGTAAAAATTAGTATCCCTTTGTAACAGAATAAAACCATTGACAAAAAAATAACGTCCAATACAGAATATATACTCTTTCTAGATATGCACTAATATTGGAAACATACAGAACAGGGGTGGATCCAGGAATGTTTTCCTGGGACCCATTTTTGTGAAAATTGCTTACTTTTGTGAATTTTCATACTAATTTTTAAAAAGTCACAGTTTTTATTAAAATATATAAAACAGATTTAAAAGTTGGATATATAATGGTAATAAAAAGGACTGTTTTAATCGATTGTATTTTTGTGAAGGGGCCGTTTTAATCAATTGTATTTTATGAAGGGGCTGTTTTAATCAATTTTAATTTTCTGAAGGGGTAGCAAAATGGACCCAATTTTCGTTTGCATCGACCCCTAGACTAATATAATATTGAACAAAGATTTTCAATAACTGAATTGTTTAAACTGTATTATGATTTTACTGCTTATGTTGCTTCATTACATTGCCATTTCACTGCATCTTAAGATGTCAAAACTGAGTCATTCTATATCAAATCAACCAAAAAATTGGGATTTTCAATCCAACCCCCCCAGAATTCAATGAAATTTGGCACATTTGTTGCCTCTATATAGAAATGAATAAATGTGAAAATTTTAGTCCTTATCTTAATTAGTTTTTGAAATATTTAACTTTAAAATGTGCTAAATTCATTAAATTTTAAGAATTCTACTACAAAATCTGCTCTAGTTTCTGTTCTAATTATAGTAGAGACTGGATTCAAGTGTCCATGGAAAGTACACAAGTTATCCTTTAATATAACTTAACTGTGCTGTGTACACTTTCATGAGTCTTTTTATCACTGATCATCATTGACGCATAGTCTTCTTGCCTGGAATAATTCTGCTGCTTTTATCATTATAACATTCTTTCACAATGTTTATAACTTCATGGCTAAGAGTTTTTCCAGGTTTTAGGCTTGGAGTTGAAAATATACTCTTTTCTTTCACCAGGTATTTGGCTTTTCTCACCATGTAATTACTGGCCCCAATTCCTCTCGATTTTTTTTTCACAGACCAACTTTTAGGTAAAATAGTTAAAATTTGTACTTCCCTAGCTTGTAGCTTTCACACTTCAGTCCTTGGTGTTTCTAAATTTATCTTTCAACTGCTCAATTATTTCCAATTCAGCTGTTTCACAAGATGAATCACTTTCAAGAAACTTTAAAACTTAAGAATTTTTCTCTATCATCAAAGGTAAAATATTCCTTACATTTTTTCTTGAACAACCTTGTTCTCTACTAAATGGTACCCCTGCTTCCTTTTGAAGTACACCCGGTAAAAGTATTGTAAAACACTCCAAAATTCTTTGTTCCCAAAACATTCTTTTTCTGCAAATTGTTTTAGTATATATATATATGCATATTTTTATAGTTGGAGGGTTGTCATTTGCCCCTCCCTTTAAAGGACCTCCAATAAAAGTTATGTAAAACATTATAAAATTTCTTCAGCCACTCTCAAAACATTGCTTTTTAAAATAAAAGCAAAATTTTAGTTAAAAATGTTTTCTTAATAAAGTTGAAATGTCAGCAAATTTCTTAAATTTATTACTCGAAAACCCATGTCCCAGATTGAAATTTTCAGATATCAACAATAAATGGAAGAATAACACACACACATATGTATTTAAACTGAAGCTATAGTTTTTGAAAATTTTAAGTTAAATATGATGACCTCGAAATTTAAATTTTGAATAAATTATTCATGTAGCATATCATATGAAAGGGCAACTTGTGTACTTTTTCCATAACCACTTGAATCAAGTTTATACAATAATTAAAACAGAAACTAGATCTGATATTTCTGTAAAAAAATTCCTAAAATTTGATGAATTTCACACATTTTAAAGATAAATATTTCAAAAACTAATAAGGACTAAATATTTCACATTTATTCATTTGACTATAGATGCAACAAATGTACCAACTTTTATTGAATTCTTAGAGGGTCAGGTTGTGGACATTGTTTATTTGACATGGAATGACCCAACCCTGTTTTTCATATATATGCAATATTAAATTTAATTTAACCAAATGTCTGTATTTTCAGAACATGTGGATGTGACTAGCAGATAATTATAATCCAATAATGGCGAACAGTTAAAATATTTATACCACTAAATTGCTCATAAGATTTTCAGAAATTATAATCGGAGAAAAGACATTGCTCTTGACAGAAAAGGGTGCTCTTAAAAATATTTTTTTTAAGTCAAAGAAACCCACTTTTAAGAGGAAATTCCTAAAGAAGAAATAAAAAAGGGTAGACTTCTGTTCTAGTAGTTTGTACTATCGATCTCTACTTTTTTCACTGCTGCAAATGTGAAATAAGTTTGTGTCCATAACTTAGAACACTAATGATAAAATGATCAATTCAAAACAAATCGGTTGGATCAATGCATACAAAATGTGTGCAACTGATAACCAATTAAGCTGTAATGATTATTTTTTTGCAGCACCAACACACATATAATAAAAGTTATGATTACACATAGAAGCACAGCTGTTCAATTTTCTTCAAACATTTGTCAACTCCTGAAATAAATTAATTTTCAATAAATATTTTATACAACATCTGATCTGATTCACACAAATCCATTTCTTATTTATACCCTAATGGAGTAAAGAGAAGAATAGCTATCGTCATGGTGCAAATATCACAAACATTTTAAGTGATAGCTAATCTGAGAGCTAACTAGAAAAAAGACTGGAAACAAATTTTTAATGTCTTTAAATTAAATTAAACAAATTTTCTCTCTAATTAAATTAAACAATTTTTCCCTGCCAGTGTTGCATTCTCTCAACATTAATTTTCACAAATTTTAATTCTAAACAATAATAATTCATTAAAAATTTATTACACATTTTTTGAAGCATTTTCGAATAGCATTATTAATTTGTTTTCACAGAATTGGTAAATTTCATACTAAAATAATGTTATGAAAATGTAATACTAGCAAGGAATAGGTTAGCAACTTAGCATCCTTTTTAATAATTGTCTGACATTTTGAGTACTAATAACAAACAATAAGAGTTATACATACAATTTTCAACAAATGAAGTAGAAATATAAAAAAATGATACACAAATTATTTGAAATATCAGTAATTCATAAACTGGAAAAAGTTCCAAGGAGTGAGCATCAAAAATATTTTAAAGGAATAGACAGAATTATAAAAAGCACTGTCATTAAAGCAATTTAAGTAATATTGGAAAATAAAATATTAGTTACTTATCGAATTCAAAATGTTCATTGCTAGACATGTATTGCATTTTACTTTATACTTGATTGCACATGGGATGAAAAAAAAAAAAAAATCAAGTGCTGTGGAACTAAATCTATAAACAATCAACGAAAACAGCTACATATGACAACTCAAATAATATTCCCTTAATATCGCTATAAGGTATTTATGGGAAAAAAAAAAGCAAAATTCTAAGGCTTTTAAGTGTTTCAAACAAAGAAAAATCACATCTTATAATATAAATAAAAATTTATAGTTTAATTTTTTTCAATAATTTAAAGAAAAAGGTATATTCTATATTATTCTTTATATTTTGAATTCCAGGGGTTTTCATATTGTTAAATGAAATTAAAAATTAGTTCTTACAATGAATTGCAGGTAAGCAATTTGACATACTAAATTTTAGTAAGGGCATCACAGTGTAGAATTTTATATGCAAAATATCAGGCATATTTTTCTTTTTTCTAACCCTGGTTACTTAGTATAAATTCTTGCAAAATTCTTACAAAACTAATTAAATATGATTTTGTATTTACCTTATACAAACAAAAAAAAATAAATAAATAAATAAATCACCCTAAATTAACATTCTGTATATGATATATATATGATTCTAATCAATCGGCTTTTATTCAGTAAATCCATAAGAATTGTGTAACTTTGAAGAAAATTGGAAAAACTAGAATGGTTCTTATATAAAAGCCGTGAAATATAAACAAATACATATAAAATCTTAAAATCTTCAACAGGGAATTGGAATCTGTTTTAATATTATATTTGACAAGTATAAAATTATCGTTTTGTCAAGTATTCAGCTAACACTAAAAGTGCAAAAGATGAAAATAAAAAAACTCCCCCAGGCAAAGATTGTATAACTGGGTTCTTAACAAATTTTGATTTTGTAGTATCATCTTCCCAATTGAGGGATCGTTTTACTGCTTTTTTCCAATTGCTATATCGAAGTTCTCGATCAGAAATGGATATAGATGGAATGAAAGTGTCAGTAGTAACTTCACTAAACTCTAAAGATGAAAGATCCCAGACTTCTACACCTTTTGCAGCTCCAGCAGCCATTGCAACCCCCAAAGCTGAAGTTTCCGGCATTGAAGGAAGAACAACGGGTAATCCTAATAAATCAGCTTGAATTTGCATTAATAAAGTATTACTAGTCATTCCACCATCAACTTGAAGTTGTTGCAAGGGAAAACCACTGTCTTTATTCATTGCATCAACGATTTCACATGTCTGGAAGCAAACAGCTTCAAGAGCTGCTCGGGCAATATGTGCTTTAGTAGTAAATTGAGTCAGCCCACATATAGTACCCCTAGCATTTGGGTCCCAATGTGGTGCATACAAACCTGAAAATGCTGGAACAAAGCAGACACCATAGGTTGAATCTACTGAGCTAGCCAGTGTTTCAATGTAAGATGAATCTGCTATTATTCCTAAATTATCCCGAAGCCAGCGGATAAGAGCTCCTGCAATAGCAACTGACCCCTCTAGAGCATAAACGACAGGTTTATCTGGTCCCAACTTATATGCAACAGTAGTTAACAACCCATGCTGAGACTGGACAGGAATTTTCCCTGTATTACACAACAAAAAACAACCTGTACCATATGTGTTTTTAGCCGATCCTGGTTCAAAACACATTTGACCTACAAGAGCTCCACTTTGATCACCCAAACAGCCAGATATAGGCACTCCAATCAAAGAGTCGCTAGAAATATAACCAAGTATCTCTGAACTACTGCGAACCTCTGGCAAAATAGATAAAGGAATTTGAAAAAAATTACACAACCATGGATCCCAGTCCAATGTCCTTATATTCATTAACATCGTACGACTTGCATTTGTGCAGTCCGTGACATGAATTCCATTATTCACACCACCAGTTAAATTCCATATGATCCAAGAATCAATAGTTCCAAAAAGACATTCCTCATTCAGAATCGCAGCTTTTACTTCTGGTACATTGTCTATCAGCCATTTTAATTTCACAGCGCTAAAATAAGTAGTAATAGGTAATCCAGACCTCTCTTTCACAGCCTTTGCACCTCGCTGTTTTGATAAATATTCCACTGTGTCTACTGTCCTACTATCTAACCACACAATAGCATTATACAATGGTTTTCCGGTAAATTTATTCCAAACTACAGTTGTTTCCCTTTGGTTAGTTACACCAATCGCTTTGATATTCGATGGATCAAATTCAAACTGTTTTAGTTTTTCTACAGTCAATTCAATACATTCTTTCACAGACGATAATATTTCTAAAGGATCTTGTTCAACCCACCCAGATTTTGGATAAACCTGTTTGGTTTCTATTTGATGAAAGGTAACAGTTTCGCCGGTATCACTAGCGAAGACAAGAAATCTTGAACTACTAGTTCCTTGATCAACAGCACCTATTAAATTTAATACTTTGCTTTGCATGTTCAACATGTTTCCGGAAGCATCCATAACCAAAAAAACAGTAATAATAATTATCTTCTAACACAACAATGCTTTATTAAAGATCACCCGGCTGCATATGATTTCAAACCGATACACACAAACTTTCAATCACACATGTGACCTTTGAATCGCAGTCACGGTTATTCGGTTATTCTATGTGAAAGGTTCTTATAATACAAACTTTCTGATCGGTTTAGCTTCTCCCATTTTCTGGGCATTTGGGTTTGTGGACCGTTGGATATTGCGGAGGGGAAAACAGTTTTTTCGGGAACCTGATGAAAAGATTAAAAGGTTCAACGGCTCGAAACTGCTCTAACCAATCTCTAGGCACCTTCCAGTCCAATATACGTCCATGTTCCAGTCACAACAAGAGCAAAAGCATACAGTAAAAATTGATTCCGGGTTTGATGGATGTTTGTGTTAGTCATAAACATGCTTTTCCTCAACTTGAACACAAAAATAGCTTGAGTTACTCCCGCAAAAGTTTTAAAAAAGTTTTTAGAATTTTTTAAAGTTTGGATGTTTTTCTGTTGGCTAAAATATGATAGGAGACGTTATACTGTTCGTATTTTCATTGTTTGATGTAGGCTGCTTATTATTTCTAACGGTGTATGTTGTATCCTTTATTAACGTTTGTGTTAGTTCTAATTTTATTTGCATTTCTCCGCCACTCCAATGATTGTTTTGCCTTCATTTACAGCTATGTTTTCGGGAGATAATTAGTTTATTATGCTATTTTAATACTGAAAATCTGTACACATTTTCCAGCCGTCGAGAAAAGTTTGGTAATACTACCTGGGTCTCCGAAATCTGCCATCTTTTGTTAAAAAAAATTAAGATGAAATGTAATCATCTGTCTTAGAAATATAAATTACCTTAATTAATTAGTAAATTCTTGTAAAGCCCTGAAGAATCAACAATTTCATTAATTTGACATTTCCTCCTTCCAAACTTACCTCTCCAATAATCAAATCAGTAGCGGATCCAGAATTGTTTTCGGGGAGGGGCTAAATTTTGGAAAAAGCCTATTTCACCTGTACAAAATGTACAATAAAGCAAAATTTTAGTCTAAAGTAATCAAAAATTCTTGGGAGGGGCTGAGTTATAAAAAAAGATCATTTTATCTACTTAAAGTGTGTAATAAAGCAGAATGTTACCCTTTAGCAATCTCTTGAGGGGGCTAAAGCCCCCTAGCCCTTCCCCTGGATCCGCTACTGAGTAGCAACACTTTTTATTGCTTCACCTGGATCTAGTCTTTGTATAGCTTTTAACTTCATTATCATAGATTCAAATTTTATTTGCAACATTCATTTTTACTGCGTGTAGCAGAAAGCAACTTGCACTCACCACTCGCAACAGTATCAGAGAAATAAT
Organism: Cheiracanthium punctorium; assembly: GCA_038373885.1. NCBI lineage: Eukaryota > Metazoa > Arthropoda > Arachnida > Araneae > Cheiracanthiidae > Cheiracanthium > Cheiracanthium punctorium. The sequence goes on from JAWZYV010009509.1 coordinate 102,222, forward strand.
GTTTCTCTGAAAAGATGAACAAGAACGTGTAAAAAGCTGAATTTGAATAAATAACAGAGCACCTTATGATGCAACTGGTCATGGAGTACACATCATATTGGCTCAAGGAAATTTCGAAAAAGAAAAAACTTGTAGAACTAGTTTAGAAACTCCTTTTAAACCAACCCTAACCATCTGCCTGAGCAAAAGAGAACAAAGGGTGTTGGGTGACTCAAAATGGCATTGACAATCCCAGGTAGCACAAAGATATTTTCTAACCGATATTGGTCAATATTTTGAAGACTGAATATCGTACATCGAATTTACAACATCTGCCAATATTGACAGATATAAAGTTATTTTTTTTTCTTTTAAAAAATCATTTTAAAGAGTTTCGAACATTAGTTTATAATCTTATAATTCAGAAATACTACAGTTTTCTCTCTGTTTAACAACTTTCAAGGAACCGTGAAAAATTGCCCTTAAATAGAGATCGTCCTTAAACAGAATTTGTTAAAAATATTTCTCTCCTCACTTTACAGACTAAGGGCTGTTAATAAATTTCTTTGTAATATATTGGATGTTTAAAAATGTTATTTTTGATATCATTATATTGTTTTATTTACAAAAAGCTATTTCAAGTTACGTTAAAAAAAGAGTACAAACAAATGTTTGAATAAAATTAGGTTTTAAAAAATCAAATAGTGTAGATAGCTTCATGTTTGCCGCCCCCCCCCCCTCTTTCTCCATTGCTCTCTTTTCTTCCAGATTTTCTAAAATGTTAAATGTGTGAGAAGTGACATCTGTGTAAGCTGGTGCCAGTATATCATTTTTCGTGTCTTCAATTGCATCTTATTTGTCTGACACTGTTTTTTGGTTTAGTATATCTTCATAAATTTATTCTATATTTCTGTAATCTGTTTTTAGAATAGATTCATCACAACTGTTGAATTGAAACATAATCTTCCACAAATTTTTACCTCCACAGAAGGCTCCCCTGCTGCAGATAAGAAATTGAAGCGAAAAAAAGTATCATGTTAAAAAAATTTCCTCGCTAAACAGAACCAATATCGTCTTTGAATAGGAACTTTTTACATCGCAGGGGTCGGGACTGTGAAATTTTGTCTTTAAATAGAGATCGTCTTTAAGTAGAGTGTCGTTAAACGGAGAGCCAACTGTGTTTTCAAAATCAATTTCTTTTATCTAATAATTTTTTAAGATATTAACTCTTTTTAATATTATATTGTGAGCATTGATAATATTGGCAAATATTTTATAAATATTACATTTACAACATTCGACAATATTTCTTGATATCATTAAAAAGGATATTGTGTATTTAGTTAAAATTCAAACACGGAAATACCTTATTGAAACCCCCGGCTCCGGGTAAGTTTATTTAGTTAAAATTCAAACACAGAAATACCTTATAATTAAAAACATTAAAATCTCCGTAAAATCTAAAAAACATGAACCATTTTAGCGCTTTTGGCAGCTAATCTACTACCGTCCTCAGAACTGAGCCCGCCTGGCTCGCTCCCCGCTTCTTCTTCCGAAAAAGAAAAATTAAAGTCAGAGTTAAAGAACACATAAACGATATAAAATATAATAGACTGAGTACAGCCCTCTCCTGCCTAGCCTTAAAAGAAAATATAGATATAGATTTCATAAATGTTAAGAAAATAGCTAATTACAATAACCACAGTTATGGTTTGAAACGGGAAGCGTTTGAAATAATGACACAAGAAGGAGCTGTCAACGACATGGCGCATGTGCAGATAGAGGAGTCGTGGATGGAATTAATGAAGAAGTGGGGAGCGAGCCAGGCAGGCTCAGTTCTGAAGACGTCAGTGGATTAGCTGCCGAAAGCGCTAAAATGGTTAATGTTTTTTAGATTTTATGGAGATTTTAATGGCTTTTAATGTTTTTAATTATATAACTAAGGATATTATGTTCACGAGATTCAGCTATATCTGCCAATATTCATAAAATATCATTTTTACAACATTCAGCAATAGCTGCCAATATTAATAAAATATTTTTACAACATTCAGCAATATCAGCCAATATTCATAAAATATTATCATTTTTACAACTTTTAGCAGTATATGTTTCACAATCATAAAAACTTTATTTCAGAAACATAAACATAATTTAAGTAGAGCTTAGAGGTGCAAATGTAAAATGTACTACAAACCTCTAAGCGATGATTTTACTTGTGTTGTAAATATTTGTGTTTTTTTTCCCAATTATTTCTGAAGCAGCTGTGTGTGAACTGAAAAAAGAAAGTCATTCTTGATAGTTCATGTTCTGTTCTTCCTTTGACTTTCATTTTGAACAATTTTTATTATTATTTGTCTTTTTGAGTTTGGTTATGAAGTTGCAACCAGTGATGTTAAGTGGATAGGTAAATATTTTTTTGGGTACTTACCCAGGTATTTACCCAAGGCCTGGGTAAATGCATAAAATTAATGCAGAGTTCCTTCTAAGCATATTTTTCAGGGTGCAGCACCCTGACTGCCCTTTTGTTAAAATAAATACCACCCTGCCTGTCCTTACTTTAAATAAATGCCGTGATGCTTTCCCTCTTAATAAAACATTTCATCTTGTAATGCCGCCTTGTGATTAATGCTAGCACCCTGCTAAAAATGTGCCCCTTTCCCAGAAATTGTGCACTCCATTCTACGTAGAGATGACCCACTTTTTATATATCCTGTTATTGTTGAGTCTAGACTGATTTGACTGGGCGCAGTTCCCAATGACCGTCTCTTTTATCATCTTTTTAGCAGCCTCTGATCCTTTTGCTTTTCTTTCTACACACTTCTTCTTTCATATTTTTATTACAATTTGTCTACAATTACCTTTTTTTATTTCCTAAACACTATTTTGGGCAGGGCTGGGGAGTAGCGCGCTACTTGTAGCGAAACTACAGTAGCCGCTACTTTTTTTTGTAGTTTGTAGTGTAGCGCGCTACTTTTTTAAAAAAGTAGTGTAGCGTGTAGCGCGCTACAAAAAAACAGTAGTTTGTAGCGAATTTTGGAAGCTACTTTTGCCGTGTCATCATTTCCGGCGATTGATCCCGTGGTGCAATTTCTCTCTCTTCTGACTCCAAGCATAACTGAAACTGATGCTTGAAAGACACCCAATCTCTCCCCCGCCCCCCCCCCTCATGCAGGGGACACACGCACACGAGGGGGGGGGGGGAGGGGGTTTGCTTTGCCTGAAGCGGAAGCCTGACATTGTGCATCTTTTTTCTTTTTATCGTTCTCAGTATTATTTGTAGAATCACCAATTTGCCATAAAGAGGACAAAAAAGGAAGGAAAGAGAGGTCCAAAGTTGAACAGAGGTTATTTTGATGGGGCCTCGAGAGTCTCATTATCACACGGGCGTGTGGGCCCGTGAGCCCCTGAAAAATAAAGGCCTCGCAAATCTCTCCATTTATTGTATATTAAATTTATATATGCTGCAATAATAATTTTTATTAAGCTAAATTTCCTTTATCTATATCATAATTGGGTAACAATAAAAAGGCTTCGAGACTTATTTTCTGTTCTTCTTTCTAACACAATGATAATGGTTTCTAAGACTAGATCAATAAAATAGAAATTAAAGGCGTTATTGAAAATTTATGGCCATATGTACTTATCACAAAATATCCATTAGTTAGCATTTTTTTAAATATTATGATGAAGAAAAGAAAATTTTCTGGCAGGTGGAACTCAGCGCACACATACGCTAATAATACAAATGGATTAAAAAAATATTAAAATCAATTTTAAATGCATAGTCTTGTTCTAAATGAGTATAAATACATGGGTAATTTTTAATTTAATTTTAGAATTATTTTGAAATGTTTCATTTTTATGCTGGGAAAATAGAAAACAATCACAAATAAGTTAAAATGTCTGTAATAGTATAGGGGCCCAAAACAACCTTTTTTTTTTTTGCCCCGGGGCCCCTTCTATGTCTGATCAGGGTCTGCATATTTTTGACTGCTATTGCGTGTTTGCAACATAAATCAACATAAAAATGAGTATTTTTTGCTTTCGAAAAGGAATTTTACATATCTGTAAATTGTATGCTTTTGTAATATCATTAATTTTCTTTGATCTTTTTTTTTTATTGCACCCATAAATACAGTGTAGTGTCCACTTGCCAGGATGATTGCCAATCATTCAGTGTCCAGTATTCCGTGAACTTCCTTTTAGGCGATATCCTTTCAAATCTGACATGATATATAGTCAGCCCTCGCAATTAGCGACCCCCCCCCCCATCCTCTCACTCACCATCTACGGAAAACTACGAAGCGTGAGAAAAACTTACGGTTTTCTCACAGGAATTTTCTTGAAAGCATCGAGACCGCTTCTGGAAGAATCACCGACATTTTTAATTTTCTCTTTGCCTCCTCCTTATGATCGATGCATTGAACAACAATTTTATTTATGCTTAGTTTTACTAAGTTTATTTATATTAAGGTTTGGTCATTTTTCGACGTTATAGTGCACTTTTTTGAGTTTGGGCACTCTTTATTATCCTTGTGTCCTGGTGGTGTGTTCAACTTCCACAAGAGTAATGACAGTTCTGCAGTATTGTAGCTTTTCAAACATTAATTAATCACGTGATTATGTTCTACAACTAGGAATGTTTTTTGTCTCAAAGAAGTGTAAAAACTGATTAGTACATTTTTCGTGGAACCTGAAACTGAAAAAAAAGAAAGTAAATATCTAGAAATTGTACACATTTTTTTTTTTTTTTTTTTTTTTTTTTTTTTTTGACGAGTTGATAACCTTATCTTTTTTGAGTTTGTTGAAAAGGGACAAAAGACATAAGCATATGCATCCAAGATATTATTTCAGGGGCTAAAAATATTGCTGACCACGGTTACAGTGTTCTTCGTTTGTAGTGACAGTTTTCAGATCCGGTCCTAAGGTAGAGCGAACGGTGTGACCGCACCGGGCGCCATCTCTACCAAGGCTGTTCAGAATAATATAGCACTGTGGATGTCGGAAATGGTTTCATTTACCTGTTAATAATTGTTTAATAATAAATCTTTTAGTCAATGTACAGTAGTAATCAATCATGTTAATAGTGAATTTTAGTGAACTTTCTCTGAAAAAATAAATTATTAACAGGTACTCGAGGACGACTTATCAAACCCTACATTGTTACGTGATTCATAACCGTCTTATTTACCTTTACCACTCTTTAACTTTTTGCCAATGAGTTTCAGAGCACCATGCATATTTGACAGTCCGTATATTATTGAAGTTGAAAGCCTCATTTTAACCCCTGAAAGCTTTTATAGCTAAATGTGTGGCGTAGCTAGGTGCAAGAGCTGATCTAGGGTACGTGGAGCCTCCCTGCAAACGTAAAGAAGCCCCGTGTTATGCTCCAGATTAAGTTTTCCTTAGTTTTTTAGTTCGAATATGGCGCTCCGATGCCTTGCTTACCGTGTCGGGCCGTCCCTGGCTACGGGGGAGCAAGGAAGGTCAACTGTACCCGGGCGCAGCATCGGCCAAGGGGCGCTAAATGGTATATGAAAGCTACCTAGTTACATTTTAAAAAAATAGGAGGGGGCGCAAAATCTTCAGTTGTCAGGTTCAAACGAGATTTAGTCATTTGCTGTGGGACAGAGAAACTGTTCTCTCAGCTTGTTTCCATCCCAGATTCAAACTATTCTGGATTGAGGAGGAGAGGAAGACCGAAGCCAAAAAAATGGATGGAGGAATACCTCCAGAATATGTTTCCGACAACTTCAGATATCAGTATCGAGGATCATGACTGGATGATGAGGTCCATGGATGATGACTTTTCTGGTTTTTTTAATTTCTCTTTCGCATGCACTCGAAATAGTTACGAGGAAGAACTTACAAGGTTCTTGTCAGAGCCAATCAAACCCGTATCTCCGCTTTCGGCGTACACGTATATGAAAGAAGCCTTCAAAAAAACTAACACTGGCGTGCCGTCCAGTGCATCTGTACAAAGATTGTTTTCGATTGCATCGGACGTATTTTCTCCTCGACAATCATGTTTGGCGGATAACAATTTTGAGATCCAGCTCTTGTTAAAAATTAATAAACATGTTTTTGAATAAATTTATGTGGTTTTTATTTTATACTAGAGGCATGGCAGTCTTCCATGAATATGTTGAAATTCTGCTTTCTTTCGTTAAAATTTTAAAGTGTCTATTATATTTAAATTATTAGGTTTTTTGTGTAATAATTTTCAGAATTTAATACGAAAATATGAGAATTTCTATTAATAATTAATAGTTTGTAAAATCCTTAGACTTATCTCTCTCTCAGCCTTAAAATAACAATATAATTCTATAAAATTCTTTTATACCTAACACAAAGAAAAAGTTGTGTTGATGATAATAACTTTTAAAATTTCTTTAACATATATAGAGGATTTTTTTAATGCAATGTTTTAAATAGATATATCATGAATTTAATTAGTAATTGTTTTCATTATTTTATAATATGCATATCATATGTGATGTTTTCAATTAAAACAATTATACAATATTACAAGGTTCACACGGGTCATTCGTCATAAATCACTAATTTGGTAAGTCATGAAAAAAGGCCTTTATACTCATTAATTTTGATTTGTGCTCAAGAAACTAGAATGTTTGTACAACATGAAAGGGGTCACAAAACGGGCCTTTTTTTCCCGTTCAGACATCCATTTTATTATATTTTTAAAAACTTTTTTAGTTCTCATGATTTTTCTCATGCTTTCAGAGCTCACTTTCCCAATTTATTTTTATCATAGAGGTATTAAAACTTAATTAGTTTCAGCAATACTTCAATAATTAGCAGTAGTTGCCAGTAGCGTATATATAGGCTAGGCTTCCATTTCGGGGGGAGGGGGACGATTCGGTATTTTAAACTTTATTGTTCTAAAGTTAAAAGAAATGTTTCAAAATAGCTCCTTTTTAATAATTGCTTTACATTTTCGGAGGGGGCCCGCCTTCCCCTGCTCAAATACTCGCCTGGTAGTTGTTTATTAGAGCAATAGTTTTTTTCTAATTAAAGGCGAAAAGGTGCCCGGGGTCTTCCGTGCATCCACCAAATCTGCGGCGCTCAACGCTACAAGGAAACCACCTTTCGTTCTTTGGACGCGAGAGACACCCGCTGAGGTCATTAATCACGCTGGACGCGAGTAGAAAACCAAGGCTTTAGATATCGATAGTTTTCTCTAATTAGGATATAAATATCCTTAAATATGAATGTAATGCAAATTGAATCTGTTAGCAAAATTTGTCTCCTAAAAGTAGCGAAGTAGCGACTACATTTCAAAAGTAGTGTAGCTAACTACATTTGTCAAAAAGTAGTTGTAGTTGTAGTTAACTACATTTTTCGAAAAGTAGCGGTAGTTGTAGCGCGCTACAAAAAAAAAGTAGTTTTTCCCACCACTGATTTTGGGTTCACATTGCAGCACATCACAAAAATACTTTTGGTGAAAATGTGCTTTAGCCCACTGCTTGGCAATTGTCAACAAACTGGCAAGTTGGCGCATTTCTGTGGAAGGTCTCTGAGATTGCAACCTCTTCTGATCTGTTTGGTTGGGTTATAATCTGTGGCTTTCGTTACTTGGTTTCGTTACTTCGCTATTTCTCATTCGGCAATGCACGCAAAAGGCTGTGGGATTCAGTCATGGAGGAAGCCCGTTTGATTTTTATCATTATTTCCCAAAGATTCACCACAGATGAGAAAAGTAAACAAAATGGTGATTTAGGAAAACGAAATATTTTAAAAAATGAAGCAACTATTTAAAGTAAAAATAACACACTATTAGAAACAAATGAGGGAGAAGGGGCTCAAAAATATGCAACCACTGGTCCTGTGTGTGACCCAGACAAACATCGGTGGGTCTGACCATCGCTGAAGGGGGCCCCTTCAAAAATACTACCGCTGGTCCTGTGCAAGACCCAAAAAACACCAGTTGATCTGGCCATTGCAGTAGGGGGCCCCCTCGAAAATGCGCTATCACTGGCCATTTGTTAAACTAAAAACATCAGGCTGTCATGTACACCTTCAAAAAAGTATTCGAGAATGCACAACTTAACAGAAATATGAAAAGTTATTATATATAACATAAATCATATTTTATGATAAATTTTTAATGTACGAAACAAATGTAAGAAGTTTCACTTTTACTCAAATACTTTTTTGACACATTTTAGCTATCGTTAACTGTACAAGCCTAAGCAAATTAAAATAACTAGATTAGGACATAACAAGAAATAACAACGTGCGCACAAATTCAAGTTAACAGCTTAGTGACGTCAAATTGAGCAAGTGAATTCGTTACTTTGTGTACGTCATACAGTAGCTAGAATAAAAAATAACAACCCTTCAAAAATACTACCGCTGGTCCTGTGCAAGACCCAAAAAACACAAGTTGATCTGGCCATTGCAGTAGGGGGCCCCCTCGAAAATACGCTATCACTGGCCATTTGTTAAACTAAAAACATCAGGCTGTCATGTACACCTTCAAAAAAGTATTCGAGAATGCACAACTTAACAGAAATATGAAAAGTTATTATATATAACATAAATCATATTTGGGAGTAATTCAGTTACCGGGTGTCGCCTATTTTTGGCGACTTTTTTTCCTCGCCAAAACCCACTACTTGGCGCTTTTTTTTGTCGCCAAATTTTTCACGTGTGAAACACCATTTTAGAATACGATAAAATAATACAACATGTTGAGCACTGTCAGGAAATACAAATTACTTTAACACATTAAAATTCCACAGATATTCCACTTAAAAAAAAGCAATAAAACAAAATACACCATCCATACTTAACACTAAAAATTGTCAGCAAATTCAGTAACAGGCAATTAAAAATGAGCAAACAGTAAACCACTTTTAACTAAAAAAATTTCAGAATGTTAAGCAATTTAGTTCTACAGCTACGTAAACTATGCAACCAGTGGACCGTTTTTAACTAAAAAAAACCTCAGTGGATTCAGCAACCTAGTTGTACAGCTATGTAAACTATGCAACCAGTGGACCGTTTTTAACTAAAAAAACCTCAGTGGATTCAGCAACCTAGTTGTACAGCTATGTAAACTCGGCAGCCAGTGGTCCGTTTTTAACTAAAAAAACTTCAGTGGATTCAGCAACCTAGTTGTACAGCTATGTAAACTCGGCAACCAGTGGTCCGTTTTTAACTAAAAAAACCTCAGTGGATTCACCAACCTAGTGTACAGCTATGTAAACTAGGCAACCAGTAAACCGTTTTTAACTAAAAGAACAACAGTGAATTAAGCAAGCTACTCTAGCTAATGTAAACTGGGCAAACACAGGCCCGTTTTCAACTCAAAACAACATCAGTGGATTAAATAACCTACTTATACACATTTACAATTCACATTGAAAACATTAAGCAATTGCAAAAATTCTTTAAAAAAAACACTTACCTTTATCTAAAGAAACTCCTGAAAAATATCCAAAACGCACAACAGCTAATAACATAACACGAAAACGCTTTTTTTTACTAACCAACCACAAAACCAGCATATACTAACCACACACCAAACAAATTTCCTCGTTTTAAAACCTCGGTTTACCGATTACAGTTAAATTGCCTTAACCAATCACAAAATCCCTTTACCAAACATCCTGGTATCGTTTAATGAACGCACCGAGCGTTTTTTCATCAAACTACAGCATCATCCAACACCTCAACTCAATCTACACAGGTTACAACAGACATCTGAAGGCTAAAGTAAACAAACTTTCGACCAAACTCCAAGCTTGGCGACACATCGGCGCTTGGCGAGGACACCCGGTAACTGAATTATCCCCTCATATTTTATGATAAATTTTTAATGTACGAAACAAATGTAAGAAGTTTCACTTTTACTCAAATACTTTTTTGACACATTTTAGCTATCGTTAACTGTACAAGCCTAAGCAAATTAAAATAACTAGATTAGGACATAACAAGAAATAACAACGTGCGCACAAATTCAAGTTAACAGCTTAGTGACGTCAAATTGAGCAAGCGAATTCGTTACTTTGTGTATGTCATACAGTAGCTAGAATAAAAAATAACAATTACGCGTGCACAAAAATGCAAGATATTTAGGATCTTTCCAGAGCTCTAAAGTATCAAATTTGCAATAATTGGCCTTCCAAAAAACTTCGCCAATGCGGTGGGCTAAAGTACATTTTAGCCCAGTGTTTTTAACATTTTATGAGAAATTTTGCTGTATGTGTTTCTGCAGACCATATATTTTAGTATTTTGCATCTTTTCAAGATTTTTTTCCTAATGTATGTATAGCCCCGAGCTAGTGTTTTGTTTATGTTTGTATTGTTTTTATTGCATTTGTAATATGTGTAAAAATTTTTAATATGGTGTTTGGATAAGTTTATTTTTGTTATGGGTTTTTTCCTATATATGTTTATGTAATGTTTGGCGAGAACAAAAAAATCGCCAAGGTAATATGTTGGCAACAACAAAAAAAAGTCGTCAATTAAATCTGCCCCCACTTACAGAATTATTCCCCTGATTGTCAAAAGCTGAATTGGTGATTTTTTTTTTTTTGGAGGGGGGGGGGTACCAGATACAGTCATTGAGTCATTTTAAAATCAAACTCTCTCTCTCTTTCTATACATAGTAGTATATATATACACACACAGAGACAATAAAATCTGGTTACAATGAACTTCACTCTTATTAATATTTGAAATTAACAAACAAAATATTTATTAATATTTGAGATTAACAAACAAAATATTTCTGGGAATAATACCGTAAGTGGGAGCAGGTTGCCAAGCCAGATACGTCGCCAAAGCTTATGATAAGTAAACAGGCCTGTCAGCATTGCTAATCGAGAAGAGGTATTTAGCAACCCCTGTGGAGAGTTGTGTTGTTTCATGATGTCATGAGAAATTATGCAATTGGTCTAAGAAATTAACTGGAAACTGGGTGATGTTGAAAGAATTATGTGATTGCTTGAAAGAATTAACTGTAACTGATCTGTTTGAACATGGCACATGCACAACTGGCGATTTAACATTACTTATTTGTTGTGAAGTGCTGTTTGCAGTTTTTGAAAGTTTTTTTTTAGGAAATAAAATTTATGGTTATTTTTATATTAAATGTAGAAAAGTTGTGTAGAGCTCAACTGAATTCATTTTATTTTAAGATGTTTATCCTCGACGAAGTGAATACTGGTATGAAGATGAAAATTCTTGTGATAGATAAATCGTGGCATGCAAGGATGAAATTTTGCTTATTTGAATGGTGTTTAATGGATTTATTTTGTGATAAAGGTTTGTTGTTAACAAAGAATAATGTATGTCTGTACTATTAAACAAGGAATTCAGTGAAAATTTTGAGGTATATGCTTTCGTTTATTTAAATATTTATTTCTTGCTGTAGTGTACATATTGTCTTGACGTTGAGAATTTTTGTTTTATGCTTGTTTGTTTTGTTTTATATATTTATATAAAGGTTTTAGTATTTTGTGTTATTTTTGGGGAATTGGGAAGGATAGATGGAAATTTTTAGGGTTACAAGAAACATGAAAGATTTTATTCGATAAATGGGATTGCTATTGTACATTTTTGTATGCGGAATTAACGTACATTTTTAAATTTAATGTGAATCAATAGATGAGGATTTTTGAGTTATTAATGAGTTTAGATTTTATCCTGATTTTAGTAGCGTAAGTTTTGTGTGTTTAGTTAATGTAGATATGTGTAGTGTTTAATTTGTGTTTATTTTATTTTTTATTGCATTTGAAATATGTATATGTTTTAATAAGTTGTTTAGATAAGTGTTTTGTAGTTTGGGGTATTTCGTTCCCTATGTATCTACGTACGTTTGTTTTGTTTGGCGAGAAAAAAAGTTGTCAACTCAACCTGCCTCTGCTTATTGTATTATTTCCATATTTCTACTAAAATATCATTAGTACAAATTTTTTCATAATAAAATTTCACTTTAAAGGATTTTTTCAGAATTATGAATTTGATTTTTGTTCCCTTGAAATTTGTTATACTGAGATTTTACTGTATGTAGTGTACATTTAGTTTACTTAAATTTTTCTTCATGTTTACAAACACATTGCTCCTTATTTACTCAGTTTAAAAGAGTTATATTTAATAACATTCACCATAGCTTCTTCCCTTAGTTACATTTAAAAAACTTTTATGAAATTAAAAAGTTATAAAGGGCTCATAAGCTTCTCGTTTTTCTTTATCTTACCTTATACTCAATATATACACATGGTAATACACTACACATCAATTCAAGTAGTGCTAATTGATAAATAAATACCCATTTTGGTATATACCCAGGTATTTACCCTTAAAAATAAATACCTGTGTATTTTTCATCACTGGCTCCAACTGATAGGAAATATGGCATACATATTATTCAATTTCAGGCTGAATAGTCTTCAAGCTTCTACAACCTGTAAATAGCTTTTTAAAAAAGTTTTTTGTCTATTTATACTATCTGAAAATGGTATTCAGAAATGCCATAAAAGATATACTTTAATATCTGAAAACAATATTCAAAAATTATTAAACACACTCACACACACACACACACACAAAAAAAAAATGTTAAAAGATGATATAAATATCTTTGTAAATTAACATACCTAACAAGGTACTTATCTTAATCAGTGCGATCGTTTCGTTATCTTCAGCCTTCATCAGCTGATAATTCAAAGTTTTATTTATATCAATAGTAACCCAGCTAGAAAAAGTCTGCACTTTTTTTCAAAAAAAGTATAGATTGTACACAAATTGTGCATTAAAAGTGGATATTTAAGTATTTTGAAAGTACACAGGATTTTGCAAATTATATGCAGTTTGTATACATACTAAAACGTGCATATTATGTATTGTCAAAAACTGTGCACAAAAATTGTATACTTTTCAAAGTATTCAAAAATATTCACTTTTTATGCTCAAATTGTTTCTTGCTGGGATTTATACATTTTGAATAAATTTTTGCAAAATCTCAAAATCTAATCCAAATTTTAAAAACTCTATGGGCATAGTTTGTTGTATGACCACCTATCATGCCACTAAATTTCCTTTTATATTTATTCATTTAAGTCATATGTGATGCACGAACAAAAATTCATGCAGTTTGAAACAATTTTCAGAAACATTTTAAAATCTAATCAAAAGTTTTTTTAAATCACCTATCATGTCACCAAATTTAATTTCTTTCACTTTAGTTGCTATTACGTGATGTGCAAACAAAAATTTATGCAGTTTGAAACAATTTTTCATTTGCTTCAGTCAGTTTTATGTGATGTGTGAATAAAGAAAGCATCATGGACAGAATGACAGACAATTTTTTTTTACAGTCGTACTGGTGTCCCAAATGCTTGAACCGGACAGAAATCACAAGATTTTTAAATTGCAAGTAGTGTATGGACAAAGTCAAATTTTATTTATTTAGATACATAAAAGTTCCCATTCCGAAACTGAAACAACAATTGGTTCAAATTTTAGTCATTTCTTCCTGAATCAAACCTGTCTGGTGGCTAGCACACTCTCCTATCATGCTTCGCTTCGGGTCTCCAGTTCAATCCCCCAGTTCCGGGAAGCCAGCAGAAAGAGGTTTAAAATTAGCCCTTTCCGACATAAAAACTTTTACAGTATAGAACTTGTTATCCGAAATGGTTGGGACCGGGTGTATTCTGGATAACTGGTTGGGGATTAACATGACATCTACTGATTTGATTGGCAGCATAAGTGTTACTCTCTATTTTTGATTAGAATTGATCATTAATTGTTAATATACTATTAAAAAAACCTCTTAATATGATCAAGATAAATGATTATCATTTAGAGAGGAAGTAGTAAATGTATGATAACTTCTTGAAAACTTAGTCACACTAAAAAAATAAATAAAATACCTTACCAGATTGCTTACTTTATAAATTCTGGCAGTAGTACTCAAAATAAAAAACAAAAATACTAAAATAAAACTCATTTTTTGCTTTTCTTTTGGAAAAAATAGGAATTTAATCGATTAAAAAATTATTCTGGATAAGAGGTTCCGTACTGTATTATATTTTCTTGTTTTTACAGATGCCTAGAGTAATAGTAAAATTTCTGATATCAATTTAATGCAGCATGTATAATTTTTCTGTAAAGTATCTATAACATTTTAGAAATATGCATGACACTTTACCTCCTAATATCATTTTGGAGAAATTTCATTTTACCCGGTATTAATTCATATAGGAAAATTGACTAACACTTTTGAAATTTGTCATGCACAGCGTAAGTAGGTGGCTAGAGCGTCTAGCCACTGTCCGCGAAAGGGTTATGATAACAGATGGCATATAGATAAAAATTAGCGGTCGCCACTCGCCACGTGGTTATTAAACGCCCACATGTGGCGATAAAAAGGATTGCCATTGGTCGCCATTCTCCCACTGCCATATCTTTTTCAGCAATATAAAATAAAGTAAAAATGTAATCTAAATCCATTCATAGCATTTTATTAAACAAACATAAAGTTAATTTAGATATGTATTATTCTGCACAATTTCAAAGAGACATTAATTTCTTTTAATGATTCTTTCAGACTGAAGACTCAAATTCATAATAAAAAGTTGTTTATTTTTATAAATTAATACTTTTTAATACAATTTAATTTTTATTTATAATAAATGTAATACAATAAATTGATTTTAATGATAATAAAATAATTGATTTAAATTTTAAACAAATAAAAAAATTTGGCTGGTGTGTGGCAATTAACTCAAAAAAGTGGCCATTAAAAAATGGACGTTACTCGCCACTGGCTATTAATCAAATACCCTAATTTTTGTCTATAAGATGGCAGCATTAAAATCAAAGAAAAGAGAAAGAAATCGCAGTAGGCAAGAGATGGCGTTGGTATGACGTGACAAATTTTTTTTTGCATTTTTGTTCAAACTTTTTCTAGCTGGGCAGAAATGCTGGAGAAACATGTCTCTTAGTATTTGAAAATGTTGTTCAGACATGTCAGAAAAACATCTCTCAATATCAAAAAATAATACTCACAAATATCATTTAGGGGTGGTCTATTTAATGTTGTCTAATAATACTACTTTGATATTGGCCAATATCTCTGTTCTATCTGGGATCCTTTCAAGAAGAAACGCAAAGAACTGTGTTCTTTCTGGCAGGGGGGAAAAATATTACTTTTTATTTTTTTCTGCCTCAAATTAACTCTTTGTATCACTGTGTTGCAGATCTGCAACATACCAATTAAAGCTATATAAATTAATCGCAGTGTATTAAAAAATGTTTGAATGACTGTCTTCTAAAATAATGTGAGGAAAAAAAATTAAAAATTCTGAAAAGTTTGTGGTCTTTAATATTATAACGCAAAACTATATTTTGTCCTTCAGCAGTCGCACTATTGGTTAATGCAGCACTTATAGTGGCTTTTTTGTAGGTCAACCTTACAAGAATGCTAATGACTTTTTTTTTTCTGCAATGGAACAAGAATTAATGAAAATATATAGTTTTCCAAAATAAGAAAAGAATTTTTTGGAAACAAGTCATCATATAATATGTTTTCAAAATTAAAAGAATAAATCTTGAAACTATGTGTTTTGTTGGAGTCACAAAGACACCAGCAAAGCATTTGGAAAAAATTACATAAAGTAATTTTTCTTTTCTCTCCTGTACTTTTGTATATAATGTGAAAACCAGCACTTTGAACCATAATTTTTTTCGTTTCACTTCAACTAAAAGAAAAGATATCGGTTTGGTTCCGGTTTTCGTCCTGCCAAAAATAGCTGTTTTTGGTTCAGTTTTGAATTAATAATTTTATTTTATTCATAGTCTTATTTGTACTAAAAATATAATTATATTATCAACTAAATTAAGTCTGTATTCTACAAGTAGTTTCATGCAAAACTGAAACAGAACAATACGATTCTGAATGGAAAAGGGCGATAGATTGAGATGGCTATTTTTTGAAGCTCTATTTTGGCTCACAGTCTTTTGATGTTTTTATTTTCCTTTATTAAGTTCAAAATTTCAGAAACTATTCTACTTATTGCTAGTTTGAGTGTAAACAGAGTTTTAAACAAAACTTCTGTTCGTCCCTATTTTGATGAAATCAAATCAGACCTGATGCATGTGTAAATGGGATGAAAGCTCTGAGAAACGAAAAACAGATTGCACATGTAATGATGATAATTATATGGTTGATGTTAAATTAGAAAATATTGATAAGTTGGTTATAGTAACAAAATAGTTGAAGATATACTGAACTGAAATAAACCGATATTTTTTTTTTTTCTGGTTTTCGTTCTGACCAGAATTAATATGCAATGATTTATCTTTCATAGTCCAAAATCTGCGTAAGCCAAGGTCCCAAACTTCGGATTCAGATTTCTACTTCTATTTTTTTTTTTTTTTTTTAAACCAGAATGTGTATTTTTAAGAGCTTTTGATGTCTGAGGTATTACTACTGATAAATATGTCATTTTATGTTCGTTGTAGTTTTCGTAAGCCAGTATCAGGATGAATAATGTAAGAAGTAAATTTCTCAGCAAAACCATGACTTGACCATGAGTGTTTAACTTTTTAAGTATCTTACAAAGTTGCAACTTATCTGATGAATTCTTAAAGAATAACAGTTTCTTCCACTTGAAGAAACCTATTTCTTAAGGCCAGTTTATCCATCGTTTGCCTGTTTAGTCTTTGCAAAGTCACTAAAGAAAAATCCTACCATTTAATTATAAAAAAGTTAGAGCTTTTCTCATTAATACATATTAAATAATTAAATGTTACATAATAAAGTAATATTACTGCACAAGAATTATTGAAATTTGAAAAATCCAAATATTTTCTTGACTTCTTGAAGGTTATAACTTTATCTGATCTTGAATGTGATTATTTAAATGCACAGCAGTGCTGTTCAAAGCTAAATAAAGTAAGTTATGCTTTGTGTTTTTATTTTATTTTTTTCATTTTAAAGGAAATATTTGTTTCTGAATTATGCAGTTTTTTCACTTATTTAAAGAAATGTGGCCATTAGAGTGTCCCTTATTTTATGACTCCGAGATTATTTATACTTTCTTATGTTAAAACACTCAGAAATAAAATTTATTACGATTTGGACTGTATTAATCCTTGCTGAATCTCATTGTAAGTTATGCCATTAATATAGCTTATGTCAGTGATCCATTGTTTCAACTGTGCTTTAGAGTATCCTTTACACAAGCCAAAAATATTAAATACATTGCACATACGTTTTCAAGCTGCAGTAAATTTTTCTTTCACTTCACAATAATTTACATTTTCAGTAACATATTTGTAATACAAATTGCAATTTTGTATATAGTTGAAAAATTCACCTAATCATAGCTCTCTGAAAAATTTCTTCTACAGACAGCCTGAAAATGTATGAAAATTAAAATTTTACTTTGTTTTCCTTTTCAGCATTAATTTACCATCCTTTATCTTATTTTACATAGAATATTTTTCTTGTACCAACTGCCTTCAAACAATACAAAAAACTTCAATATAAGGGGTTGTTTCCTGAACACCAGAATCCATGAATATTTCACAAATGTTTACTACGATTCATATCATATTTTGTATCCTTTGTGAGCCGAATCTCTCTGGAATCTGAGCTCTACACAGGAGACTTAATCACTTTTGCTTATTCTCATTCACGTCCTATGGTTTGATTAAGTGGAATTTTGGTATCTCCCTAAAAATGCACACAAATGAAAATTCTGTATTATAATTTCAGTACTAATTTTTCTTATTTTGAAGAGAATATTTTTCTTTCACCAATTGCCTTTTAAGCAATACAAAAACCTTTGACAATGTAAGGGATTATTTCCTGAACATCAAAATTGATAAATATTTTGCAAATGAATACCACAATTCAAATTGTATTTTTTGTTAATGTTAAATATGTGCAGAATCTCTCCAAATTCTGATGTGATGGCTAAGGATGCACCGAATATTTGGCTGATATTCGGTAATACTGCCTATTCGGCAGACAAACTGAATATTCGGTTCGGCCAAATACTTAAATAATTGCCAACCGAATAGTAAACAAATTTAAGTATTCACCAAGCGGTAAACAAATACATATTTTTTATTTCATGAATGAAAGATATGGTATAGTACCATAGTACTAAACTGATTCAAGTTGTTACTTATTGTCACGTTGACATAACGTGCATATTTTTTAATGAAAAATTATTAATACAAATCCTAATTAATATTGTCTAAATTTAAACTAATAATCTATTCTAAATCTAATTTAAAAGTTTTTAATAATAACTATCTTTTAAAGCTTTCATTTTTCCTCTTGGCCTTTTCAATTACAGCGCATTAACGTACTTCTAAATCATTTCCCTCTTATCAGCTGCTTTGAAATAAAATAACAGTTGACGCCAGCTAAAAGAATAATCATAACATCCCTTCCTCGCATATATCTTTGCTCCAGATGAAGCAGATGTGTTTGCGGTTTTTCTCTGCTGCACAAGAAGCATATTGCTCGAAAAACACCTGCTAAAATTGTTCCAGAAAGTTCAGGCTCTTTCCATAGACACATGTTTTAACGGTTTTTTCTTTAGCAGTTGGAGAGTAATGTTTGGTGGGGCAGGCCACTCACTTCATGTGAGGAGGCTTTGCCCACCACGACGCGTTGCACGGATTAGCATCTATGCCGATCACTTTATGGTGATGGAGGCGTTCACCCACCGAGGTACCAGGCCGCTTTAATATGAACGTCGTGATGTTTTTGTCAACACGCTTCCCCAAGTTTACTTTTGAATGCAATGTATTGTAGAGTTTTAAATGTATAATCCTGCGTTTTGGAAATTAGTGACTGTTCCAGTGTGAAAATAAAGCAATATGTTTTAAGTTTAAAGGTGTTGACTGAGACTCCTTATTTAAAGGGAATGTGGTCTTCAAAATGTTTTTTTTTTCTCCTGAAGTAAAATGTGTTGGCCCAGTGTTCAAAGTGTTTGGTATTTCATGTTCTTAGGTTGCATGTTGATAAATCAATTTAACTCTGGCATCTTCAGAGAAATGCTAAGTAATAATTTTGTTTTGTCACTGATTCGGCATGGGTTAACATTATCTTAAAGTTGAAATAGTATTTAGGGTTAAGCAGAATAAATGTGGAGGATTTTTGCAATGTATTTAATACTAAAAGTATTTTTCGTTTGTAGAAGGGATAGCCTAAGCACAGCTGAAACAATGGATCACTGACACATGTTATATTAAGGATACAACTTTATGAGTGTTTTGGCGTAAGAAGAAAACAGTGAGAGGGCATGAGGGAACAAAAAAGAAATCTTTGAAGTCATAAAATAAGGGACATCTTAATGTCTATGATAAACACATTCACTGCAGTACGAAAAAGTATTTTAGTACAAGCCAAATTACTTATGTCAATTTCACATATAAAATATAGTTTTTAATACAAAATGATTAATGTCGTGAATAAGAAAATTTTCACTCATTTCTTTTAAATAGCTTGTTTTTCGAAAAGTTAATTAGTTATTCACAAAACTGAAATAGTAAATTTAGCTTACACTCGTGAGTATCAAGCGCTGCCACGTGATTGGCAGCAAATGCGTTAATATTGACTCTTTTAGTTTACATTTTATGGTTCATTTAATCTAGTACTACATGTATTATTAAATGCAATACTGTATGAATACTTATACATAATGTTATATGTTGATGTAATAGTAATATCTTCTGTAAGTTTATTCTGTATTTATGGTGTCAAAAATATTTTCTAGTGGATTCTGCCAGAGATCATAGCTCAAGGACTTATGACACTTTTACTTTTCATAGAATGGCACTACATATTATTTCTCATTAATCTGCCAATGACTTGCTGGCAAGTGTATAAGTAAGTGAAGCACATGATTTATTTATTTTTTTAAAATTAGCTGTATGATATTTTACTAGAGGGTGAACATAGTAAAGACAAAGAGAATGTTGACGTAATATGACTTGTAACAGCTTTTAATCATTCTTGTTTTTAAAGCTCTCTATGATAATTCATCTGCAATAGTAATAATTATAATACTTTCACGGATTAATTCAAATGAAATTTATTTCTGTTTCGCAGCACCTTTATATAAATATAATCAATTAAAACAGCCTCTTTATAAGAATATAATTAAACAGACCTTCATTGGCATTTTACCATACAATCTAATTTGTTTTGTAAATTATTTTAACAAAACGAGTGATTTTTTAAAAAATGGTATGAAAATTTCTAAAGAGATGTTAAAATTCACAAAAATTTGACCTTGAAAAAAATTCCTTGATGAATTTGACTTAAGGTCGAAATAAATGTACAGGGTGTTCCAAAGATTGACAGCTTTTATTCCTTAAACGCTGATCAGAGACCAGTGGCTCCCAACTGGTGAGGCACACCCCCTTGGGAGTGCAGATTGTTTGCAGGGGGAGGGAGGGGAGTTGCAAGAAAAACATGCAAAGAGCAAGTGATAATGCATGTTTAAAAAAATCATTTTTACTCCAAAACATACCTATTTTCTAGGGTGGTGACAGATCAGGGAAATCTTGGGAAAAATCAGGATACTTTTGTCCATCGGGAAAAATCAGGGAACTTTTTGTTTTCCCCTAGTGAATGAGATTATTTTTAGTTGTGGATCAGCATCTCAAGTCATAGTGTCGTTCTGGATCATACAATACTCATGTAATGCAGGCACATTATGAATCCAAGACTCAACTGATGTAGACATTATACGAGTCCAAAACTGTAGGTATTCGGACTTGTACTAAGATATAGATCATATGAGAAAACCAGACATACGAATCTATAGACATAGGCGTAACTTACTACAGACAAGAGGGAGCAATTGCCCCCCTAAAATTCAAGCAAATTCAGATAAAACCTATTTGAAAATGGTATTTTCTACAATGGGCAAAATTTTGGATTCCCCCCCCCCCCCCCCTCAATGTTACATGCCAGCTTAGACATGTGAATCAATCAGATATATAAATGCGAATATGAAACACTCATTTTGGGTCATAACTTCTGCATCTGGGGGATCCAGTAACGAATCGTATTGAAAAGTAACAATTCATTACCCCTAGTGGTCAATCTGCGATTGCCTTTCACACCAAGAGGGTTGAATTTTGTAGTCATTGTGATCCTTGTCCCCTTATTCCACTCTAGAGTGTTCTACAATCACAGTAATTTTGATCATTGTCGGGTACACAATGATCAGGGAAAAATCGGGAAACTTTGTTTCTTAATTTCTGTAGCCACCCTGTTTTCACTTAAAATGTTTATTCAAACATAACAAATTATATTAGGCAAGTTGGAGTGTTTAGGCTGATTAATTTTTTACAAACTATGTGAAAAATTCCAGAGCTGGGGGTCGAACCCAGGACTACCGCTTAACATGCGGGTGCTCTACCACTGAGCTACTCTGAGACGATTCCCAGATGAAATTTCTCGCCTAAACACTCCAACTTGCCTAATATACTTGAAAGGTTGATACAATCACTTTCTAAAAATATGTATAACTTCTGCGGCGTAACGGAGTTGTCGCAAATTAATTGTTTCATCTGTTGCATCTGTGGTTTGCAGAGGAAGATGATAAATGCCAACGGTTCTAAAGCGAGAAATTTCATCTGAGAATCGTCCCAGAGTAGCTCAGTGGTAGAGCACCCGCACTTTAAGCGGTAGTCCTAGGTTCGACCCCCAGCTCTGGAATTTTTCGCATAGTTCGTAAAAAATTAATCAGCCTAAACACTCCAACTTGCCTAATATACTTGAAAGGTTGATACAATCACTTTCTAAAAATATACATAACAAATTATTTTGTAGAAAAGACCATTTGAATGTTCATTGTTGAAGAATAAAATACTATGTATGCGGAAGAATGGGAGAGGAGGGGATGCCGTTGCTTTTAAAGGGCCGTCTGACAGATAAATTAAAAAACAAGCGCTGTCAATTGAAAAAAAAAATGGCTGTGATACTGGGATGGCTCACATTCATGTTGCAACCACTGGATGTTTTCTGAAACAAACCATTTAGGGATAGATTGAGGTCTAAATGGATGGAATGGATGGCAAATGAAGATAAAGCCCTAACAAAAAATGGAAATATAAAGAAAGTAGACTTAGTTACAATATTGCAGTAGATGAAAGACACCTGGTTAGAGATTCCCTCTGAAATTATTATCCAAGTTTTCAAAAAGTGCTGCATCAGCAATAGTATAGACAGAGGTGAGGACAATGAAGATGTAAATTCTTGTATATGAAGTTGTATATGAAGATGTAAATTCTAGTACAGAAAACATTGGAAGTGATAATGATATTCATCCAGATATCCCATGTCTGAAAGGGAATTTCACAAACTATTTGGAAACTGATTCAGAGTCAAACTTTAAAGGCTTTTTATGGCTTTCTTTTCCTTTTTGCATAAATACTGTACATTCAAAGAACCCTAAAAATAAGTTAAAAAATTAAAAGAATTCCTTTCCAATCCTTATTTTTCTGTGCAAATTATTTATGGCATCTATTAGTTTTTGTGTATCTTTAAGAGAAATGTAAACTGTAGAAGTGAAAAGGGCTATATTTAGGAATTTATCACTTGTCTGGCAAACAGAAAATTACCTATGTTTTTTGCGCCATTACAGGGCTGCCACTAGTGACTATTTGCTACTATTTTTAACAAAAGGTGACTGTGGTAACTAATTTCCTTAGAAAAGGCCTAAAAGTGACTATTTATTGGAAAAAATGACTTTTTTTGATCCCAGAGACCAATTTTATTAAAGAGTTTTGATCATAAGATTAGAAAGCAGTTGCGAGCAGCTGTTATGGGAAATACAAATAAAATGTATCAATTTGTTCTATTGTTGATATATGCCTTACGTATGTCAGTGCATACTTGCCAACTTTAAGCTTTCGACGTAAAACTTACTGCTTTTTTACAGATTTTTAAGATTTTATGCAAAATCCTAGCTTATTTTTACACTTTTTAATGAACTTTGCAGTTTTTTAAATTTTATTTTAATAAATCATGGACCTTATTTTATTTCACGTTTTATTTTCGTTTAAAACTTAATCACTTAAATTTTTTTCGTTCATGAGAGTTTTCCCTTTTTTTGTTTATTTTAAGATTACCAAATTTCCAGCTCCCCGTCTCACCCGGATCAACTAATTCAGATGCTTGTTCATTAAAATTCTGGGTAGGAAAAATTTTGTTGAGTATGCACTAGTATCCCAATTTCAATCTTTTCCCATCCTTCTATAGAAAAAAAAAAAAAAAAAAAAATTAGTATATTTTTATTTGTACCCCCAATGCCATAAGAGTAAAAATTGATTCTTGATTCAAATTACTTTTTAACCACTTTTAAACGTAAAATAGTAAAGAAAAAAAATTTCATTGAAGGGGCCAGATTTAAATGAATGAAAATGAAACAAAATAATAATAATGAAATTGAGAACAGATGTTTTGTATAGGAGGAGGGGGGGGGTACCATTAATGAAATCAAATAAAAATAACTTGGCATTTATATTTTATTTATTTTTTTAAAGAACTTTTTAGGTGTAATTTTATAATATTGTTTTTCATGTATTCAATTTTTTTTCTTCCCTATTGTGTTTACAATTATATAAATTTTGTGTTTGGTATTTTCTTTTAAATGTGAATTACTAAATTTTAATTTTTTTGTAAGTGTGTGTTATTTAAATGTACTTTAATATTTTATACTATTTAAAATATGTAGATTGGTAAAACTTATAAGTGTTTCATGAGTTTATTTTATGAAAACCATTTAAAATGTGGTATGTGTGCTATTACATATAAGTCATTTAAAATGTCATTCTTTCTCATGCTGTTTGCTAAAAATTATTTAAAATGTCATTTGTGCATTATTTTACACCTTGGGAATTTCAAAAGTTACCAAGTATGTAGATGTTTTCTTCATAGTATGTTCTAACCTGTGCAAATGCAGCTAATGAGAACAGTTTTTCAAGTTGCCCATATGTTTTCAAAATACTAACAATCGCTAAGCTAGAATGGTTGGATAATGCTAGAAACAACTGTATCTACCGTTCCAATTTCCTTCTCATAAAAGCATTGTTATCCCACGTTCTTGTGGACTAACAGTATTAGTTTGTTACTATTTTTGGATGAAGGATACTGTTTTGGATACTATTTTTATGCGTAAGGCTACCAAAGCAACTATTTTCAACACTGATAAATGGTGGCAGCCCTGCATTAGCAGTTCAGTATGTAAGCCAACCTCATAATTTCAGTTTTTTAACCTTTTACATGCCGTTGTTCCTTTTTTGGAACATCATATTTAATATATATATTTTTTTAAAAATAAACTGTCCTGTCTATCAGTTTGAAAAAAATACTTCTTATTATTGATTTTTTGATATATTAAGTATTTTTCAAATGTAAAATTTTCAGCCCAGAAAAATTTCTAAAAATCTCCTTTTTTTTTACGATTTTTACAGTATACAAGAAAAAAAATTCTATAAAATTTCCAAAAATTCAAATTCACCCGAAAATTCCCCTATTGTATTTCCAGTGGATGAATTCAAAGAAATAATTTTAAAAATTCAAAATATATCAAGGTATCTTTTCTCAATCTTGCATAAAAGTGCGATGTTCCAAAAAAGGAACATTGGCATGTAACGATATACGAATTCAGGGATGTCTCATGTATGTGTTCCTTCATTAGATTTTGATACATTCAGTGCTTTTATCTGCTGAACATATGTCTGCCAAAGGCATAACCGATATTTTATTTATTTTTGAAGGGTGAAGGACTAGAGGGGGATGGGGGTAAGGGGGAAGTTGTCATATCTTTTACCCCTTTGCCAGAAGGAGGTGGATAGTTAGTGCTGCTCTCCTCTGATTTGAGCTCAGATAGCTACTTGTTTCTTCTGTTAGCAATGAATGTGTGCTTCACAAGGGTTTGTTTGTTTATTTTAAGTCCTTTTTATGTAGAGGGAGCTCATAGGAGGAAGTGACATCAAGTCCCAGCTACTTTTTAGCAAGGTGCACGGTAGTTTTACATCGTTATTAGGTACCTTTTAGTTTATATTAAACTTTATATATTGTAGCTACTGATAGTCTGATCAATGACATTCTATCTCATTTCATGTTATTGAATGATAGAATTAATTGATGCAGGAGATGTGTCATAAGGTATAATAAAACTCTAATTTATAGGATATTCCTATAAATTAGAGCTCGATTATGTGCTTGATTTTCTTTCTATGCCTGTGCAATTTTCGATGCCATTTCAATAAGAACTTGTATAGATGTTTGTAGAAACAATGTAGATGGTGCAGTCGAAGAAATTTCTAACTGTAGACAACGTTGATTTTTTAAAAAGTTCCATGTCGGATGATTGAAATAAGTCAATCAAAGAAATTTGTCAATTGCCTCTTGATGAAAACCGTTGCATTACTGATGAAGAAATAAATTATAATAGTTTTGAGCTGATTACACCTGGAGACGTGTGGGCAATAGAATTTTAGAAGAGAAATTAATTTAAATTTGTTTCAGACGAAGCCTAATATCAACATTACCCTGTGCTCATCAATGAAAATCTGCAAAAAATTCGGATGCACACGACGTTCTTACATAATAAGGGCATTTTTTAGTATGCCTCCCCCCCCCCCCCCAAAAAAAAAAGAAAAACTGTAAACATGTGTTTTGAATGCAAGAAAATTCTCCATATACACTTCCCACAATATCATAGACATTGTGAAAAAAATTTAAAAAATAAATTAGTGTTTTAGTGGTTTTTAAAATTTTTGTACTGCTGGTTGAAATTCTAAGCACCCTCTAAAGAATAAAATATTTTATTTCTTCATCAGGTAGCTGACATTTTAAAAACTGCATTTATTTATATTATCTGTATTATTAGTCAAGAGTATGCAAGCGTAAAATTGCTTTTATTGTTCTTTTATACATTTATGCATTGCATTTCTTATAAAATATTATGCTAATTTAAAAATTGCAATTTTTTAAAATTGAGTTTTACTTAAATTTAGTAGTCACTTCGCACCTAATTATCAAGTAAAACTTTATTACTGCATACAATTTTAGAGTTATACAGTGTTTTGTTGTTTACATGAAGCAAATACAGTAAAGGAAAGATAGCATTACATTCCAATGTTCCAAAAATGGAACATCCAAGAAATCAGTGAAGGAAATTTTTTAATGGCAATTTTTTTGTTTAATAGTCATTATGGGTGTATTCTAATGTAATTTTGATGAATTAATTATATCTTTTATTCCTGGATCATAGTGCGGCATTTAAAGGGGTAAAAGTTCTGAAATTTTGCAGCTTATACATGGAAATATACAGTAATTAAACCCTCAAATAAATAAAATGGCCAAAAATATGCTTACTTAATATTTAAAAATCCCCATAAGGGAGGAGCGGAAGATAATTTAAAATGCATAACCATGCTAGGGAAACTAGTTGAATTGCTTGGCTGTTGGCCCGAGGAATTCAAAAACATCTTAAGTTTGCTCTTACTAATCAAGTATTTTTTCCTTAGTTTGCCTATATATGGGGTGACCAACTTTTGTGTGCATAAGATGTACTTTTTATTGCTTAAAAATGTGTTGTGATCAACTTGGTGACATGGACGTAGTCTAAAGGAATGGTGTGAAATGCATATACTATATTTATACACTGTATTTCACTATGAGGTGCATTCTTGCATGGTATGTGTAGATAAAGATAAATCAATCGCGATCGACTTGTTTTCCACACTTGGCCTATATAGAAAAATTACCAATATTCTTTCTATACAGGTTTATACAGTTATTAGAAAACTTTCTTTTTCTTTCCTTTTGATGCATGCTTCTGGTGTATACTTAACAGTTTGTAGGGAAAGATGTTCTATATTCTGACATTTCATACGGCTTAGCCAGGTTCTTATTTTATATTGTTATTTTTAGATAAATTTTACCATAGTTTATGTATCCCAGTTTGAAAACAACTTGGGGTAATTCAGTTTTTATCAATTGTTAAATGAACTTGTATAAATTTTTAAGTATGAAATATATTGTTTAAAATAAATAATATATTTCTGTTTTTGTATGTGAAAAATTAGTTTTTCTGACTACTGCATATTTTAATGCATATATATTTTTTTTTCTTTCAAGGCAGCTTAGTGTGCCCTCAGGAAATTTTGGTATATATGATCCTACTGAAATCCATAATCGCGGGAACTTAAAAAAGCACATGAGGGATTCTATGATTAGACTTGCCTTTTACTTAATTTTCTTTTTTGTGTTTTTATATTGGTAAGTTGTTTTGAAATTTTAATGCCTAATTTTTAGCCTGTTAAGTAAACATTGAATTTTTTTTTTTGTGATGTTTATACAAATAGATTTATGAATTTTATACTTTAATAACTATGTAATTATTAAATGCTAAAGTATAATTTTGTAATTAACTGTTTGATTTTCTGTTGCTTCAACTTGTCTATTTATTTAAAACCTGCTATTTGCGACAATTTGCTTTATAAAAATGGAAAATATTTTGCCAGTCAAACCTTAATTTTAAAATTCAAAATCAAAATTTACTTAATCTATAAACTGTGTATTATTATTTAATTATACATAGTAGACTTCTTGTAATCAACCTGTGAGGGCTAGGTATTAAAATTAGAGTAATTTTTCTTTTATTACAGTAAAACCTCGCTATAAAAATATTCGATACAATGATAAATCCCTTTATAACAATAAAATTTTGCAGTCCCATGGAATTTCCATACCATATAATCTCTCCTCGGTATAACGATACATTCCTCTAGAACAATAATTTTATTGGGTCCCTTAAGTATCATTGTATCAAGGTTTAACTGTACTTTGCCCATAACACTCTTAATGAATGTTATAGTCTTCTATGGTCTTTTGTCAGAGGAAAAAAAAATTGCAAGTTCTACTGTGTGTAAAATTTTTGGATATTCACAATGTTTTACTGTTAAAAAAAATTGAGCATTAATAATTTCTAACAAGTTTAAAAATCCGAACAATTGCAAATATTTTTTGGTTCAAAACACCCAGTGTTGACATCTTTATGAAAGTTCAGAAATCTAAATCACAGATTATCGAACAGTGCTACCACCTACTACTTAGACTGTTGAATGTCATTTTGTGTCAGTACAGACAATAATGAAACAATCAGTTACTGAGAGTTAAAATACTAAACTGCTTCTTTTTTATCACTGTAAGCATGGAGGGATTGTACAAAATTAATACAATTTGAAGATATGTAGGGGATGAAACTTATACTGACTTCAAAGGCATCATGTCAGTTTGTTTTATTACTGGTACAAATGTTGTAAATTATATATTGGAAGAAAGAGTATGGGCATGTAATCCATAGTTAAAAATTGTTAAAATAGTCATCTAAATCCATAAAAACATATACTGAAAGTCCAAAACATGACCTGAAAGTGCTCATGTTGTTTTAGACATTTAGCTTGTGCTTTTTAAGTGATTATTTTAATAACTTTTAACGATGTAATAAATTGATTAATCTATTTAATAAATTTTTTAAGGAGTTTAACAATTAAGTTTGAATAAACATGTCAAGCACCCCTCTACCATCCAAAACATGCCCACTGCCCTATTGAGAAAAAATTATCTGAATGTTTGTATCTTGCACTTTGCATCGTAAAAATCTAAATTTTTATAGCAAATATCATAAAGATAGAAAATTTACAGATGTTGGCGTTTTCCAAAAGTGTGACACTTGCTGTAGTTTTCAAGATATAAAAATGCCTCATTTATACGACTTTATGCATTTATTTTTAAAAAAAGGTGTCTCAAATTCCTTTTGTTAACCATGATTTAGTTGTTTTAATTCAGACTTTGAACTAGCTGTTTTTAATGTTGTTTTTGTTTGAACCAGCTGGTTTACTTAGGATGGATCTTTATTTGGATGCTATTTGTTTCGTACATTTTTTTCTTTTCTTTTATAAAGGTTGCTTTACATTCATTTTAGATTCTTTAGTCTTTGATTTATTTTACTTTAATAAAAAATCAATAATGTAACTACCAACGCTTCCTTATGGCTGTTCTTCGAAGAAAAAAAACTCTGTTTTTAGTCTTGGTTACACAAATTGAAATAAACTAATAGCACCATGGTCTCCAAAAAATTCCAGATAGTTCTTCATAAGCTGCTTTACACACTGCAATAAGCGAAAAAGCTGTGCCTTTTTGAAATTTTCAGAAAAAAATCTTAAACATGGATCGGAGCTGCAGAGTTTTTTGAAGAGTGACACGTTTTGTGAAAATTTCCAAGAATTTTTTCTAAAAGTTTTGAAACTGATACAGGTTTATTGTTTATTTCAATATGTAGTACAGCTTGTGTAAAGAGACAGTTTCAAAATTTTTGAAGTGCCTGACATAATTAGTTTATTTGTACTTATGTACCAAAATCACATGATTTTTTCGAATTAAACCATTATTTTTTAACGCGTAAATGTTCTCTATTGATGTTTGACCGTTATGGTAACTCTACTGTTATGATAAAGGTAGGTTACCACTACTGTTAAGTAAAGTTTGATCATTTTTCGTGTAGAAAAAACAAATATTCAGTCTTGTATTTGCTTTTTTAAAATTTAATTTTATAAAATAGCTTAAGGGTTTTTGAAAAATTTACTTTTATTTGATTGCCCATTTTCTAAATTGTCTGAATGACTTAGCTATTTTTTTAATGTAAAGAAGGAAAATATTCAAACTGGTATTCACTATTTAGTGTAATTTTTAAAAGCTATGATATGGTTTTTTTTTTTTTTAGGAGGGGAGAATGTAGTTTAGAGTAAAACAAACTACTTCAAAGTATTTTAAATTACTTAAACGCATATGAAATAACTGTACTTAAAAATGTATTTCAGAAATAATACATGTCCTTGATTTTATCTTATTTTAACTGTAGTGTATCATAAAATTTCATTGTAGGACCAGTGATGTATCACACTTGAAATTTCAACATCATCCTGTCCTATGTGCATTTAAAATACCTAAGAATTTGTCCAAATTTTGCAGTTAGTTTTACTATAACTGAATTTGTTCACTCTTTAAAATACTAAAGAACTTTTAGCTTTACCTTGTATGGTTGAGCATGTTTCATCAGAAAAAATATTCATTAGACTTTAAATCTTAAAGCAGTGATACAAACACCTGTTAATTGAAATCTTTTGTTAATTCAAATTAATAATTAAAAAAGTTTGAATTAATGTTAAGAATAAAGACTATTTTGTTAATTCAGACAGAAGTTTTATTGCCTTGATTAGTTTGAACTAATTTTTAGCAGTATCTGTAAATATCTCACATTTAATAAAGAAGGGGGGGGGTGAGATTATTGTTGTATAAGATGTGTACAAATGAGTAGGAGACTAGCTGTTGCAGCATTGTATTAAATCCCAGTGAGTTAATGTGTTAGTTGATAGATAGCATTGTGGTATTCCCAGTTGTACACGCATAGTTAAGAGCTCCATATCCATATCCTGATTTCTGGAAAGTTGTTTCTGCAGTTTGTTGTATGATGGATTTCTCCAAATTAGCACAAAGAAAAGTTATTCAATTTCTTCAAAGAGAAAAGGAAAATGTTTTACAAATTTATGGCAGGACAAAAGAAGTGTATGGAGAACATTGTCTTGTATGGTGTATGATATTCCAGCAGTGTCAACGTTGTGAGGCAGGACATGAAAACATCAAGGCCCTGGCAGTTCACATTGTCACCAATTGTGGCACGATTCTGGCTGAGGATGAGCTTAGACAGCAGAATCTTAATATCACCAAACTTGAAAATTCAGTTTTAAAAAAAATCTGAAATGTCAAGACTCACGTGTGACTAGGATGTGCAGAACATCATGGAAAACTGGATCCATCACTCTAAAATGTTTTACAAAGGTACTGGTAATCCGTTTCTACTCTTAAGTCATTATTCACTCCCTTCCTCCATTCTGGGATCAGTGTGTGATTATCAGTAGTGATTATTAAGGGTGGCTACTGATCAGTAAGATCAGGAAACTTTATCAATCTGGAAAGATCAGGGAATTTCATAAAAACAGAAAAAAAATCCGCGAACTCCTCATTTTGGCCTTGCTGATGTTACTGTTTTATCCCCAAACAGGCAAATGATACCCAGAAGTTGAAGCCATTGTTTGCTTGGAAGCAAAATCTGAACAAATCAATATTCATAGCAATCCTGCAGAAAACAAGTGCACATAGCATTTGCCAGTTTTGCATTTTTTGAATTGCCTTGCTCACCAATGTTTGTCTAAATTCCGTGCTTAGTTTATGAAATTGTGAACGAATATTTTATGAATATTGTTAATTTTTTTTTTTCACTTTTTAAATAAGCATGCAATGCAAGGCAATTTACACATAGAAGAGTACTGTACATATATAATGAAAATTTGACAAAAATCATTACAGAAATCTGGGAAAAATCAGGAAACTTTTTTTCTCAATTTCTGTTGTAACCCTGTTATTTATATAGTAGAGTCCTGCTAATTAGAGGTAGCACTAAATTTTCTGCTCAAGAATAAACAATTTTAGATTCATTTTTTAAACATTAATAGTCATGCTATTTACAAATCTGCGTCCTTGTTATTTTTTTGTTATTTGATCTCTCTGCATGTACTGAACATAAAACTGAAATATACAGGGTGTCCAGTGCTAACGCTGTCCAATGGCTATTTCCTAAACCGTTAGTCAGAGACACATAGTTCCAATTGCAAAAATGCTTTAAATTGTATAATCTATTATATCAGATACAATCAAAGTCAATAAATCAATTTCTATAAAAATTAAGAAATTTAAATTTTTATACGGTCCCCCGGTCCTATCGGTTATATTTAGAAAATTTTTCTTTATTCATTTTCATGCACAATAAAAAAAAATTCGTCCTTCTACGACCAAAATTCACTGAGTTACAGCTGCTTAAAGTTAGAGCACTTTTCGAGCTGTGAAATAGGGGTTGTATACAAAATGAATTTGAGAAAAATTAATGTACATGGTTTGAGCTTTGTAATATTTATTAGCAATTTCATTAACTATTTTATGAATATAGATTGCAATGAAGAAGATTAACGTTTAACAATGTGTATCCAATAAAGTAACGTAAAAATATAGCTTATGCTGAAAGTAGAATTTTTTAAACAGGTTTTTTAAATGAACTGGCATTAAATAACTTCCTTCGACTGCAATCTGAATATGCACTCGTACAGAAAACTCTTCCTGTACTTTTCGTAGCATACTCTTATGTTACACATCTTCATGCTACCTTTGCCACATGCTACCTATCTTCTGCTTGTTTCCTGGGTTCGTCGTTCTAAAGTCCAGTTGATGTAGAAAGTTCTAGTAAAAAGTCACTTGTCAGGATGGAACACAAACTTTATTGCTTCTAGAACTTAGTTGAACAATCAGCTGTACAAAATTCACAAGCACACTTTCAGTAATGTGCTATTAACAGTCCGCTTAGATCAGAAGCTCTCACAAAGGCTGTAATTCTCACACAAAATAAAACACTTCCACAGGTAAAATTCAGTGGAAATATACGAAGGATAACACTAATAATCCCTCAACACTCAACAGTGAAGAATTTACACACAGCACTTTTAAAACAGCTTCGAAAAGAAGCACGAAACACCACTTCTATCAAGCGTACTCGCACTGAGAGAGCTCTTCACACACTGGGCGTTCAACTCTCACTGAACTGGGGCTTCCGAAGCACTTCAATTTATAGCCGACATAGAAGGTACAAGAAGCTTCCAGAAAAGTCTATTTCTCGAGGATTCCACATAAAGCGGTAATTTTGATTACGTCATAGAAGAGAAATTATAGGTCATTATGCGTTCTTAATGCAGCAAAAGCAACTTTACAGGCCCCATAGGGACAAAATGTCGCCAAGCTTGGCAAGTTTTGGCGAAATATCGCCAAATTTGGCGCCAAAAATAAGTCCCCAAAAGTGAAGAGATTGAAGCCCTAAGACCAATATTTCTCGAGATTTCTAGAAACCCCATATATTTGATTGGGAAACCGAAACCTCCGTATCTCCGGCTCTAGTTGACGGATTTTGATGCAACAAAAAGCAAAATTTATCTATTTGAAGCGTAGAATAAGAGTTTTGAACTATTTTAAGCCCCAGAACAGTGGGTTGCTCAGAAAATTCGTAACACTATATACGATTTAGTAAGTCCAAAGTCAGATAGATTTTAATAGAGCTTGACTATAACCCTTTGCTTGCAGGGCTCAATTATGACCAGGGTCCGACAAACACCGGGCGCCCAGTCACCTGGGCGACTACAAAAAATCTTTTGGCGACTAGATTTTCCTGACTGGAAAAGAAAATACCGTCATCCCAAGCACTTATGTTTTTTTTAATTGGGTAAATTTTCACTGTTTTTCTCCCTCCATACGCCACGGTAATGTTTACCAAACTAAATCCCCACCAAGTCAGTGAATCGAGCTCTCATCTCACTCACCTGGAATTGCAAGCTAAAGCTATCTCAGGATCACGGGATGCTCAGGGTAGTTCTAAGAAATAGCTCAGTGATGTCACGTAGAGTTGAGCCTATTGGTTACTTGCGCCTACTAGACGCCCCGTAGAATACGCCTACCAAGATGAAGTGTGACGTCACGCGCTACAAGCATGTTCATTTTTCCTTCCCTTTCTTCCCCTTAACACACATTTAACTCCCTAGAACTGACCCTTGCACTCGCAAATTTATTGTATCTCCGTACGCAAGTATTTCGCTGCATGCGATTTGCAGAGGTAATTTCTTCAAAAACACTTCTACTTCCACTCACATTTTTAGTGTTTTTAGTTGACAGCATGGTTGACGGAGATAAGCCTATGAACATGTGCAGTTAGTTCACTGTGTTGCGAGCGTTAAGTTTTTTTCAGTTAAGCAAGCGGCTTTAGTTAAAAAAAAATTCTGAATTCTTATAATCAAGAAAATAAAAATGAAGAGAAGTGCGAAGCAGAATTCTTTGCCGTGTAAGCAAAAGAAAATAGACGGATTTTTTATCTCTGATAAAATTGATAATGGAAAGGCAGCTTCAGAAATGCAAAAATTTGTAATTTGTAAAATTTGTAAAGCTCATGTATGTCCACAAAATAAGATGGGTTGCCAGCAAAGTTGGCACAATCAAGACTGTAATTAGAGATTGGAAGTCTCTAGTTTTTCATTTGGAAAGTACCACTCAAGCAAAGAATACAGATGGCAATGCAGCTAAAGGTCTGCTTAAAAAGCTTAAAGATTTTAGATTTTTAATAACCATGCACTTTTTGTGTGACTACTTAATGATTTTCAAACAACTCTCTCTGTTTTTCCAGAGATCAAACTGTTTGCTTAGTCAAACTAAAGTTCATCTTGAGCAAGCAGTTTACAGATTGGAAAATCTTAAAAGCACTCCTGCAGAACATGAAAAAAATTTTATAAATAATGTATCATTAAGTGGAATGTTTCATGATGTCCAGTTATCAGATGTCACCAACAAGAAATTTTCCGTTGATAAGAATAATTTAATTGAAGCAGGTGTGAAGTATTTAAAAGAGAGATTCATCGTAAATGAAACAGAAATAATTGCAGCAACTGGTATCTTTGATACTTTAAGTTGGCCTGAAGGCAAAGAAATGCAAAATTTTGGAGAAGAAGAAATAAAGCTGCTTTCACAACATTTTGCCACTTGTCTTGCCATTAATGAAAAAGATGGTATCCTTAAAGTACTAGATGAGTGGTATGAATTTAAAGTTTTTGGGAAAGGTTTATCACTCCAATGTCTTTATGAAAGGTGCTTATCAATGAGGGAGAGATTCCCATACTTAACAAAACTTTTGTCTGTTGTGTTGACACTTCCTGTTTCAACATCTAGTTGTGAAAGAGGTTTTAGTACAATGAACACCATTAAAAACAAACTGCGTTCAAATTTAAGACAAGAGTCCCTAAACAATTTGATGTTTATTAATTTAAATGGACCCCCTTTAAAGGAATTCAACCCTGAAAAGGCCATTGATAAATGGTACTTCAAAGCAAAAACTCAGAGACATTGCTAGTGTATAGTTATGGTTTATTTTGCATAATAATGTATATAGTTTAAGAACATTTCTTTTGCCTTTAAACTGAGCTGCTTTAAAAAATTTCAAACTGGGCTGGAAGTTTTTTTTTCCCCCTTTCTTTTCGTGTGTGTGTGTGTGTGAGATTTAAGGAGATATGTCTTAAGGAGTATTTAAAGGTAAGAATATTATTTTATCCACTGCTATAGTTTTTAATTGCATAGCTCTATTTATGTATTATAATTGCAATTTAAAAGTGTATTTTCTTGAAAAGAGTAAACAATTCTTAGAACTAACATTTATTATTATTTTTTTTAATGTGTATCTGTGTTGTCGCAAATAAAGCCTGCTTGGCGAGATTTCCTCCGGCAAAATGGAAAAATACCAAACTTTCTTACTTAAAACATTTTTATCTCTAATTCCCTGCAAAATTATGAATAGTTAAAATCATTAATTAAAAAAAATAGCTTTGTAAGATTATGACTAGCCCATGTATAAAATGCATTCAAGTCAAGGAAATATTTTGACATGTGGCTCCTAAAAATATTTCCTGGCTCCTAAGATTTTACAACTTTTGTCAGTCCCTGATTATGACCAAAAGGGGCCCCCGGGCATTGATAGATTAGGGGGCCCCTGATCTATGAAATTTGTTTCATTTTTTATAAAATTTTGATGTAAAAAAGAATATTTCAGAACATTTGAAATTAGGGGGCCCTGGGCAAAGTCCCGATTTGCCCATGCGATAATAAGGCCCTGTCTGCTTGAAGATCAGTACCCTAAAATTAGTTTTGCTTCTTTTTCTGCATTATGCCAGAAAATGAAATTAAACCCTATAATTTAAAATTTCAGTATTTATATGGTCCCTTAATGGTTTACCATAACGGGACATTTTTAAACATGGAAAAGTGACTTAAGTCACAATGTTTGCTGCTTCGTAAATCGATGAATCTTGGTCGTAGAAGGACGAATTTTTTTTTATTGTGCATGAAATTGCATAAAGAAAATCTTTCTAAATATAACCGATAGGACCGGGAGACCGTATAAAAATTTAAATTTCTTAATTTTTATAGAAATTGATTTATTGACTTTAATTATTTCTCATATAATAGATTATACAATTTAAAGCATTTTGGCAATTGGAACTATGTGTCTCTGACTAACGGTTTAGGAAATAGCCATTGGACAGCGTTAGCAGTGGACACCCTGTATATATATTTTATTTTATAATGCAATCTGCATATAAAAAAAAAGTCAAACATTGGCACAACAGCTCCACTGTGTGGCCAAGGCCTGCACTGCCCAACTGCGCCTTCGCGACCATAGGCTCTGGGGTGCGGATGCATATGCCTCGGCCAGAAGGTCAGCCTGACGCGAAGCCCCCAGTGTTTGACCCCAAGCAAGCTTGGCCCCCATTTTATCGACCCACTCAAGGGATGAAAGGCTGAAGTCTGCATATCAGTTTTCAGTAATCCGAATCAATGTCGGTGCCGATCAACTCAGATTATGGAGACTACTGTAATTGTACTGTTCCACATGAACTGTATTTATAATATTGTTATTAAAACTTTTTTACATAGAACTGTAGTCTCAAGCGTGAGGGTTTTCCTGCAGAATTCCACAGTTTTGTTTATTTTATGATTCACAGATATCCTTTTTTGTTTTTCTTCAAATGCCGATGTTTTGCATTATGCCACCACAGATTTAGTGCTTTAGCACAGTTTTTTTTTTTTTTTTTTAACCTTTTTGCTGTGGGGACAGCACATAAGCTTAAATCAAGCTTGACATTTCTTAGAATTTGACATATTAATACAAGCTTGACAGTTCAATTCATTTTAAGCTTGCAGCAAGCTTGGAGAAGTCATTTGAACTGTCAAGCTTGAATACAACTTGATTACTGCTTGATTTGGAAAGCCACATCCACATAACGAATAATTTATCATCAGTCATAAATGTACTTGACCATAGAATTAAAAAAAAAAATTCTATATTTTCAAATATTGAAATTCTTCAAAATAAAGTACAATTATACTACGAAATTGATTTCAAAATCAGTTGTTTGTCTCGATTTTGGCCAGTATTGCCCAACATGAGTGTCGTGATATTGAAAGTTTTAAAACATGTGCTGCTTTTAAGTTTATATTACGCTTACTTCCCTATTAGTAGAGTATATAAATCACACATAACATTATTTAAATTTTGATTCATCCCATGGAAAAATAAAAGAAACTTATTGGCATCGCCCACTGATCGACAACCGTAACAGTCACTTCAAACTTTAGTCATATGAGTGCAAGTCAGGTTGGCTGAGTGGTTAGGACGCTGGCTTCCCAACCCTTAGGTACAGAGTTCGATCCCAGCCGCAGACGCTTGATGGAAACAGATTAAAATAACTTGAAATTTCAGCGTAGAGGGGAAAATGCGTGGAAAAATAAAATATGTGGGGCGAGTTCGCCGACGGGCGCTCCGTGTATTTAGGAAATTTTTTTTTAGGAAAATTTTTTTAAACTTGAAATTAAGCTTGCTATGTCAAGCTTAATGTGAGCTGGGCAAGTGTAAACTAGAGTACTTGATTCAAGCTTGCATTAAGCTTACACGCTTGAAATTTTCAAGCTTAATTCAAGTTTATTGACTTGTATCAAATTTGCAGCAAGCTTGATTTATGAAGTTTGCTGTGCTGTCTGGGCATAAGCATTGTGCGAATCTGATACATACGTAAGTGAAACAACTGTCAGTTTCTTCACTTGTACTGTAATATACTATTGCAGTTTTAGGTCATTAAGTTTAATTTTTAATTTTAAGATACAGAAGGATGTAAAACTTTTAAATAAGTTCAGTAATCTGGGTGAATCCAAACATTAACTATAGTCTGTTCATTAAGTGTAGGAAGGTCACTACTGAGAAAACCCACTTGTTTCTAACAGCACATATGTAGGGATTAAGTATCAATGGGAAGAGTGCGTCTGTTTATTTTAATTATATTATCAAATCTTGGCAAAATAATCGACACTGCTGGACAAAGCAATTCTCCAGTATTCTTTAGATTTGATTGACACTTTGATTTTATGGTAGTTAAAGACAAAAATGTCATAAAATTACTGTAGTAAGTTAAAGAAATATTAAAATTGCTAAAATTTTTGGTGACCCCAATTGGAGTCATGCCCACATTTTTAAGAAACTCTGCTTGAACACACTAAAAAGCTACTTTAAGGAACAAGTTGTTAGTTGGAAGTACGGTCATAGAAAAAGATGATTCTACAGTGTTCACCAAGAGATGAAGACAAGCCCCCTCCCTGTCCCCATATGTACCCCCTCGTATGTATATTCAAGTCAGTAGTCTTATTTCTCTACAATAACAGGCTGGATCATTTTGGCCCTTTCCTTCTGATCCCTTACAATTTCAAAGATTTTTTCTTTACCTCAGGGTCCAACCTGCATCATATGAAATTCCTTCCCCCTTGACAAAACTATTTCATAGCATTAAAGTCTGTATTATCATAGCTGCCAACTTTCATTTTTCCTCCAACTTCTCATTTAAAAAATTTTTAAACAGTTTTGTTTTGCATAAAAAATGTGGAAGCATAAATTGCCAGGTAAAAATTAGTGGTGGGAAAACTCTCCAAAAAATCAGGAGAGAACAAGTCAGTGTCCCCTGAGTTATCAGGTCATGATCTTTCCCTTCCATTAGCATGTGAATAGTAGACATGCTCAGTGTGATGTTACTTTTTAATTCTTTTTGAATATTGTTTTGTATTATTTTCTGTTGTCCCAAATTTTACTTTACATGCGATTTTCGCTTTTATTCAATTTTGCCATTTTCTTCATCTCTTTCAGTCTCCTTTTCATACGGACGCATCTTATATTTAATGTGTTAAATTTATGTTTTTTTTTTTTTATTGTCTGTTTGTCTAAAGGAACTAAAACAGGAGAAAAACTACTTTAAGGAAATGTACAGGAAAAAAACAACTTTAAGGAAATGTACAAACTTATCAATCTTATAATGCACTGTATAGATTCTAAAAACACCTATTCAAATGGCGCTTTCCCAAGAAAGTAACCTAAAATCTTTGCTTCAAATTGAGTTGAAATATTATTATTATAAAGCAAAAAACAATTATCTATTTTACATTTCGTCCAAAATGTGTAGTTCATTTTTTATTTAGTTTTCCTGCTGTGTGTCTTTTGATTTATTTTATGATTTTAGTAAGTTTTAGTATATGTTTAATTAGAAAACAGTTTTATTAGGTCTTTAATCTATAATATTTACAGTGCAGTTAATTTCAGTTAACAAATCTAATAATGTGAAAATTTTTCTGTTTTAATTAGTGTTCACTGTCTGTATTACAATGCTCTATTTAGCTATACTATGTCTTATTTCAATTTACTAAAACAAAATAAAAATTATATTTCAGCATGATAATTTCACTCTTAACAAAATCACCTGACAGCTCTGTATCTGATGAATTTTAGTTGTGCGAAGACATTTCGAATTGCCATCTTTGTTATTTTGCCTATAATTGCTGTTACTTGCTATTGTTATACTACTGGAACTTTTTAATTAGAGATTTTCTGAAGAAAATTTAAAGCATTATTTATCATTGTATTTATTCTTCATTTTCTGAAAGATCATGTCCATCAAAGCTGGAGATTTATTTTTATTTCATGTACAATGTTTGTAATATTAAAAGTATTTCACTTATAATAGCTGCTTTTTTAATGTGCAAAACATAACACTTATGTCACTGCATCTTATCAGTTTATGTATGACTTAGATTTTAAATGCAGTAAAACCTTGTTATAACGATATTCGATACGATAAATCTCTCTGTAACAAAATTTTGCAGTCCCATGGAATTTCCATACAATATGAACTCTCCTCAATATAGCAATACACTAGAGATGAGACGGGCTCAGCCCCAGCCCGACTCGGGCTCGGGCTATGTAATTCACGAGTGCATTCGGGCTCGGGCTCGTGAAAAATTTCTTCTTTGTAGAACATACTCCTTGAAACAGATTTTAAAATGTGATTCATGGGATAAATAGACGTACTTATTTAAAAAAATAGCGGCACGGGGAACTAGAAGGTGTGTGAAGCTCCAAAATTTATTGTATCCTCTTAATGAAGTAGTTAATTTTATTTGTCTTTAGCTGAAATTTCGGGCTTGGGCTCCAACTTTAATAATATTGCTCGGGCTCGGATTAAAAGTCTTTGGGCTCGGGCTTCAAAAAATGAGCCCGAACTCATCTCTACAATACACCCCTCTAGAACGATAATTTATTTGGTCCCTTAAGTATCGTTGTATCAAGGTTTACTGTACCAATTTTTAAAAATATTTGTATTTTCATGATGAGAGGAAGAGTAAAATATTACTCATCCTGAGATATAAGTAATAATTAGATGTATTAGAATTGACAAAATTTTTGTAAAAAGATCTACAAAATATTTTTTTTTTTTTTACTTGCAAATTTATACATAAAATCTCAAACAAAAATAACAATTTACTATGCAGTCATAACTGTTGAAATGTGAAGTAATTAAAAGATTTAACAAATATTTTGCTGATAATTGGATTTCTACTTTTTTGTGTCATCATCAAAATTTCACTGTCTGTGAAATAAAGTTTCCCTAATAGCACCGTGACCAAATGAGAACTTAGAGATCTAGCCCGAGTCCGGGGGAGGATTCCTCTCTGTGGGGACTTTCTAAGGTGTCCAAACCCATATTTACGCGAAGTTTCGGAGAAAACTCCGAACGGTTAGGTCAGCGGACGCGGCCTAGTCTCGAACCAGGTGCCTTCCGTCTCCCAGTTCAAAGTGCTGGCACTATGCCAATTGCGGGGCTAAAAGTATTGGAAGGATGAGCTTCTGTAGACAATAACATTGGGAAACTTGTAAAAGATGTCCCATGTTATGGCTTTAAAACTAGTACTGGAGAGCTATTACACAGTGGAAAAAACTGCCGAGGGCAGATAATACTTTCAGAAGTAAATAACTCTTGAAAAGATGACACATATATTAAAAGCCAAGTATTTTATTTAGTTAAAAGTTACTGAAGACATGAAGGCATTACAAAAATAAAGTTGTATATTACCCATACAACATGGCCCATAATAGCGGCCGGAAAAGAAAACTCATGTCAACACGATAACACAACAGCAATATCAACCTCCGTTGTATTCAGCAAAAACAAGAGTTTAAATACCCGCGGAATTCGCAGACGAATACATGAAAGCTCCGCCGTAATGACGTAGTCGCGGAGTAGTACGCTCGGCAAAGCGAAGAAAAAGAGTCCGAGTGAACAAAGATGGCGACGCTTACTGCCGGTCGGGATTTAAAGAGCGATAGTGCTCGCTATGACTATTATGAATAAGGTTAAAGTAATAAGATTAAAAGAAATAGTAGCGTTTACCGTAAAATTACGGGAGACTGAAATTTTTAGCTTTAGATGGATTAAATATTAAACTTTACACTTTACTGCTGGAAGGTTATTTGAACATTTGCTAGAAATTACGGGGAGAGGGTGTCTTTTGCCAACAACCCTAATAGCACCGTGACCAAAATGAGAAGTCACAGTGACATCGCATTCCGTCACGCGACATCGCGATTGAGTCACCTTGACTGCCTAATGTCCTTCCGCGGCAACGTAACAATGTGACGTCAAATCGGGACTCATTTGTGACATTGTGACTTCAAAGGGACGGATATTTAATAGGACCGTGCCCTAAATGTGAAGTCACCATGACTTCGCATTGAAG
This sequence comes from Cheiracanthium punctorium, assembly GCA_038373885.1. Classification (NCBI taxonomy): domain Eukaryota; kingdom Metazoa; phylum Arthropoda; class Arachnida; order Araneae; family Cheiracanthiidae; genus Cheiracanthium; species Cheiracanthium punctorium. Next base: position 144,034 of record JAWZYV010009509.1, read on the forward strand.
TCACAATGTCACAAATAAGTCCCACTTTGACTTCACGGTGACGTCACCTTGACTGTCTAATGTCCTTCCGCGGTAACGTTTCAAGGGGACGTCACCGTGAAGTCAAATCGGGACTTATTTGTAGAATTGTAACTTCATTGTGACGTCGTAGTGACTTTACTTTAATAGCACTGTGAACTAAATGTGAAGTTATCGTGATGTCGCGAATGAGTGAAGGCGACTGTCAAATGTCCTTCCGCGGCAACATCACATCGTAACGTCACCGTGAATTCAAAATATGACTTAGGGGTGACCATGTGTCTTCAATGCGACGTTACGGTACCGTCACCCAAACAGCACCGTGACTTTAATGGAAAGTTCATTGTGCAGTCATCCTAACGGCATTATTTGTTATTATTCTTAATTTTTTTTAAATCAGAATAGGACATTATAAGTATATATCTAAACAAGTTTCTATTTCTGAAAAAATGTAAATAAAATAAAGTGTTTTAAACGAAAATGTGTAAAATAATAAATGATAATTTTTGGCATGTACAAAATGAATTTGTAGTATAATTGATATTTAATAAAATGAGTAACAAATAATAAATCTGAATACAGTAATAATCAAAGAAGCTACTAAAAAATGTTATATTTCGTTTTTTTAAAAAATCCTATAAATCCTACTTCTTAGGTAAACACAGCCAGAGGGGAATAGAGGCACAGGTTTGACTCCTTGCGTTCGCCCTTCAGCAACAAAATCCCAAACCTGCCCAAGGCAACTAGTTGAACAATCTGTTCACTCTCCAATCTCTGCTAAGGTGTAATTTTCTTAATGGTTTTTAAGCAGTAGTGTATAGAAAAAACACTCAAAATACTGGTATTAAAATATAAAATAAATAAAAATTTTGATAATAAATAATTAAAATTAATGATTTAGTTAAGATTTATTTATTTTTTAATAGAAATTACCATAAACTAACTGCACAAAATTAAGCATCTCAAAAATAAACGTCCTCTTTTAATAACTTTTTCTTGGGACTACACCATTGGTTTTAAGTTATTTTTAATTTTGTCACAATATTGGCAGTTTTGTAATTTCATCTTTGTTTGGATAACATATCACTAAATATTATATTTTAAAATAGTTATTACATGAAATCACTGGAATTTTTTATATTGGGCTGCTTTGAGAAAGGTTCAAAAGCACTGTTTTAAACCATTAGAGAAGTATTTTTAAAGAAAAATATTCTTATTTATTTGTGTATTGGATTTTTAAAACACGCATAAAATCATTAAACATTCTTTATTTGAACTCCTTAATGAAACTTGCAGACTCTACAAATATTTATAAATATAAATTCAATGTATTTTCAATTGTTTGAAGTGCTATGTATATTTAAAATTATTCTCTTATACATTCCAAAATGATCATTTTTATTATTTTCCCAATCTTACTGTCTGCTACCAATTTTTACAGGTTTGAAATCACCGAATAACCTCTATCCTGCAATTTAATGTTTTATATATACATTATACATAATAAATACCCAGACAATCTCTTTTTTATAAAATGTGAATTCAGTACTGCCACAACTTATGAATATAGGAACGTGACTGAAATGACAATTAGAATAATTTCATTCTCAGATTTGTACAAATGGCAAACATGTTAACACAGATCATCGTAAACCTGGCAGAAAACAAATTAATTCAATTATTAAAATAATTGAGCGAACAAATGCTGTCTTTTTTAGTTTCTTTTGTTGTGCATGGATTCTTTGTTACTACATTACTTAAATTTGCTTTCATATAAATGTTAATTATTAAAGTTTACGTATTATTTCTCTGCCCCCGATAAAAAAAACCCCACAAATTTATGAATGCAGAAAGTACAATCAGGTAATGTAAAAACATTTTATTCTTCAACAAATTTACATAACAAAGCAAATACAACAACAAAACAAAGAAAAATATGGCAAATTTACGAATTTCCTACATCATGTTTGATTTCCTGCAAGAGAAGAAAATTATTAGATTATTTAATAAATATATTCAATTCTGCCGTTCTGCCAAGAAACATCTGCTTCAAGAACTGAAATAAAAAACTTAACTTCATCTTAAGGTCAATGACCAAGATTTTACTACGTTTAATTAACGAATTTTAATGTGTACCCCAAATTTCTGTTTCATACCTGTATAAAATTACAAGGAAAAACACTAACTTCATTAGGATTACTTAACAGTGTAACTTTCTTTATACTTAAAAATCTCAATTTATTTTAACTTAAAATAAAACTAAATATGACTTAAAGTAGAACAGAAAAAAGACACTAAACAGATGTTTGGGGGGGGGGATACTCTTCAACCATGACTGTATTAGGAGATATATTATTTTTAAACAGTATGTTTTCCGTAAAAATATTCTAAAATTAGTTATATTGATAAATGTGTGATGGTTAATTTTTTTTATTTCTACTAGTATTGTATAAATAAAATGAATATTTTAACGTTTAAATTACATATTTTATACAAAATTATTAATATATACTGAAAAAGATAGTTTTTATAAATTATTTTTTCAATATATTTAAATTGTTTTAACAATGTGTGAAACATGTTTGCAATTATTGCTCTAAGATAAAAAATATACAAATATTATCTTTTGTTAGATATCCTTTGGATTTTTAGGAGGACCTTTGGATTTTTAGCACTAGATTGCTATTTTGTTCACGCCGCTTTTTTTAGTGACATAATTTGTAGCAACCCGTTTTTGTTGCACTTTTCAATTTCTAATGTTGCATGGAATTTTTTTAAAATAAATGTTGATATTAATCTTCATTCTGAGCCTCTTTTTTATGAAATTATTAATGTGCATTATTATTATTATTATTACTTTATTTTTTTTTTTTTTTGAATTAACACCCAAATTACTAAAGCTACTGACAGGCCAAGCTTTGGATCAGTCTTGAATTAAGTCTATCAACATGACTGGAAGGTTTTACAATGATGATTAAAAACACATTCCAGTGCATACATAAAATCTATAAGATTATCAGATTTAGAATACATAACTTGTTTTTTAAGTATGACAGATTAATTTTATTGTTTTAAAATGTAGCCTGCTCTGTTCATTACAAATGAGTCAGTCCTAGACAGTACTCTGCTATCATCAGATGAACTAGCAAAATAGTAAAATGAAGAGTGAAATCTAGAATTTAGACTTTATTGTCGGTGTTTATGGTTTAAACAAAAAAATATGGCATGTTATGTTTTCAGTAAGTAATTCTTTTGTTTGTTTTGTTTCTAAGCCAATCTTAGACAGCTTAAATTTAATGGACAATACCAGATAATTTATAGCTCAATTCTGACTAGCAGAATTTACTTCGAGGAAAATGAAATTCAAATTGTAAAAATGTCTGGCTTACAAAAATTGATTTGTTAAAATAAATATTTTTGAAAAATGGTAACTCATGGTATATTACACAGAGCCTGTTGGTAGATTCATATCCAACTTTCGATGTCATGATCATCAACCCTCCTTGATGTCTTAATTAATCTCTACCAAAATAATTATTTCCATGTGTAAGTCACGCAAAAATAAAAATACTTTATCATCCTAATTAAAAATAAATAAATAAATAATAAACAAATGAAAAAAAACATACTCTTGTCTTTCCTTTGCATATTTGAGATAGCTTTGCATATAGTGATTTGCTTTATCCTCTTCCACGTCCGGATATTTAATTCTGAGGCTTTCTGAAATTATAAGTAGAAAATTACTCAAGACATATAAAGAACACTCATGAAGTCGAACACACAGAATAAAAGCCCAAAACTGTTAAACTTAATTAAGTTACAAAAACTAATAAATATTTTTCATGCAATATCAATGACTGCTGTCTTCTATCCAGTGGCGGATCCAGAAATTCTCTTTTAAGAGGGGCTAAATTTTGATAAAAGCTTATTTCACCCAAAGAAAATATACAATAAAGCAAAATTTTAGTCTAAACAAATGTAAAAATTTTTGGGAGGGGCTAAGTGATTAAAAAAGATCACTTTACATATTCAAAGTGCATAATGAAGCAGAATGTTACCCTCTAGCTATCTCTTTTGGGGGGGGCTGAAGCTCCCAAGCCCCTCCCCTGAATCCGCTACTGCTTCTATCTATGCACCACTGTCATTACACAAAAACTTTGGATTGATTAAACTTTGAGAAATGGCAACTATACGTGATTTTAAATTGCCATACTTACTTAGTAAAACTTGTGGCAGATTTAGGCTTTTGAAATCCTGCTTTTCATTTCGCCCATTCCATGTGTATGTCTGAGCGGCATCCAATGTTATAAGTTTATTGAGCATTTTGGTGGTGCAGTCTTTTTCATCTGCACCTCATTTTAACTGTTCCATTTAAAATGCGACAGAAAAAAACATAAACAACCCTGACAGTGATTTTAAAAGTTCACTGTCAGGGTTGCTTGATTTAAACAGTTATTTTTTAAGCGCTTTGTTTAAACAATTTTTCTCATTCCAAATCTGTTGTGCTGGCTTTAAATTATTTCTAAATATTAGGGTTTCTTTAAAATATTTATTTATTTATGTTTTATTTTTCAATGCAATACAAGATATTTTATGCAAAAAAGTTTTATTTGGTGAACACAAGTGAATAACATTTTCCCTTTTCTTAATTGAGTTGTTCTCACAGTTTTACATCAAGTTATATAATAACTGTTTTAACAGATATTTTTTTCTTCTTGCTGTATTTTTTTCATATATGAAGTTCAATATTCGATAATTTATCCATCTAATTTTCTATATATCGTCATTCTTGCTTAGTTTAGCAAGTTTTATTTTTTTAAGTTTATCTTAAAAGTTAATAAGTTTTGTTAAGTAGAGAAAGAGTTTTAGAAGATATAAATTTAACTTATAAAGCTTAATATTTTGACCTTTTGCATTGTAGTATAAATACTTTTTACTAATTTCATGACAATTTGGTAAACGGCTGAAGTGTGTAGCTCAAGGGTTCCTGCCTACCGCGCGGCTGTTTTCTCTAGGCGCGTCAGAACCCCTCAAAACGTCCTCCGCCCAAGACATACCTTAAGCAGACAGCCTTCGTGTAGATCTGCCTTAACCACAAAACAAAAGTAACTTTCATGATAATTTACACTGGAAGTAAAAATTTTAATATTTTTAATATTAAATAAAAATCACAATCACTTCCAATGCCTATTATAGAGGGTGCTTAAAAAACACTGACCTAGGATTTTCTTCTTTATATATTGACCTTATACATATAGAATAAATTAAAAAGTTATTTTAATGTACCGAATTAAAACTTTCAGGAGATTAAATGTAAACAAACACAAACTTTTAATTTTTATAAAGCCCTCTTACAAAAATTCCCAATAACTAAAATATGCCTCTATACATTAATGAAGTGATTTAGAAAGTTTCAGTTTTTCTCATAAAAAGGCTTGCAGATATATTTAATCACAGTTGGTGAGGGGTAATAAGCTTTGCAATACTAATAATGGTAAAAATATAATTATTAAAACTATTCCAAAACTAGTTAAAAATTAAATTTAATTACAGTTATATATAGCCGATATTTTACATTTTAAGAAATAAGTTTCAAAGAATCTTTAGCCAGTTTCCTTTCAAACGGGTTTTTTTTCGCATTTAGAAATGAAAATTTGTTTGAAAACATTACACTTATGCTAACATCTGATTTAAAAAGTTCTTTTTAAGTAAGTTTTTTTAAATTGACTTATTAATACCATAATTTAATTCTGAAAAAAAAGCATGTCTAAAATAAAAGTAGTAATATTTAAATTAAATACTTTCAAAAATAAAAATATTTATATGTAAATATATGTACTTATAAATCATTCATTCTAAGAATTATTATTTAAAACCAAGGAGTTAACCATGAACCAAAGATAAATTACCATGAATCAGAATAAACTCTTGCAATTATAAAAAGAAAAACAGTAATAATAAGCCATAGCTGATTACAAATCGGACTGAGTGTGATAACATACTACAGAGAACGTGCATGTTAAATCTGGGGATCTTAGATTCTCTTTTTAGGGTTGCCTGTTAGATGAGATAGGTATTTAAAATTTTCGAAACTTCTATGTTATTGAATGACTAGTTCTGGACTTTGTCCTAAGAATACAAACAAATTGATCAATCAGTTTATTTATTAAAAAAAGGCGCTTAAATTAGTATTATTGTTATTATTACTCCTTTGTTTATTTTCTAGTTATTTTTTAATCTGGAACAAGGAGTTTCTGTAGAGTCTGAATGAGAAAAACCTTACACTGGAAATGCTTCTGGTAAAAGCATCCACTAGTATAGTAACGTTATTGAATAATGGACAAAAATTTCTTTTGTAATGAATGTGAAGATGGTATATAACTAAATGTTAAGACCTTTTTTTGCGTTGCATTGTAGGGATAAGACAGTTGCTTAATTTTATCTGGAGAGTTTTCCAAAAAGATTTTAGTATCCTTTAAATAAGGTAGATTATTTATTGCTACGACAATAAATTTAGATAAAACTGATAGAAAAAATTCACAATATTAAAAAAAAATCATAAAACGGTAAAGGGCAATTAGGCGTTTCGGACGGCATGGGGGTTTTATTTTAATTAACTTTCCTTTTTTGTTTTTTTAATTTTTCCGCATTTAGAAATGAAAATTTGTTTGAAAGCATTACACTTATGCTAACATCTGATTTAAAAAGTTCTTTTTAAGTAAGTTTTTTTAAATTGACTTATTAATACCATAATTTAATTCTGAAAAAAAAGCATGTCTAAAATAAAAGTAGTAATATTTAAATTAAATACTTTAAAAATAAAAATATTTATATGTAAATATATGTACTTATAAATCATTCATTCTAAGAATTATTATTTAAAACCAAGGAGTTAACCATGAACCAAAGATAAATTACCATGAATCAGAATAAACTCTTGCAATTATAAAAAGAAAACCAGTAATAATAAGCCATAGCTGATTACAAATCAGACTGAGTGTGATAACATACTACAGAGAACGTGCATGTTAAATCTGGGGATCTTAGATTCTCTTTTTAGGGTTGCCTGTTAGATGAGATTAGTATAAGATGAGATAGGTATTTAAAATTTTCGAAACTACTATGTTATTGAATGACTAGTTCTGGACTTTGTCCTAAGAATACAAACAAATTGATCAATCAGTTTATTTAAAAAAAAAGGCGCTTAAATTAGTATTATTGTTATTATTACTCCTTTGTTTATTTTCTAGTTATTTTTTAATCTGGAACAAGTAGTTTCTGTAGAGTCTGAGTGAGAAAAACATCACACTGGAAATGCTTCTGGTAAAAGCATCCACTAGTATAGTAACGTTATTGAATAATGGACAAAAATTTCTTTTAATGAATGTGAAGATGGTATATAACTAAATGTTAAGACCTTTTTTTGCGTTGCATTGTAGGGATAAGACAGTTGCTTAATTTTATCGGGAGAGTTTTCCAAAAAGATTTTAGTATCCTTTAAATAAGGTAGATTATTTATTGCTACGACAATAAATTTAGATAAAACTGATAGAAAAAATCACAATATTAAAAAAAAAAATCATAAAACGGTAAAGGGCAATGAGGCGTTTCGGACGGCATGGGCTACGCTGTATACTGTACTTACAAATCAGGCACAGTTCTTGGAAAAGTTGTCTGAATGGCAGTTTTCAGTAGAAATAAATACAAAATACACTAATGTTCCTATGTTTACGCCTTTTTGGACGCCTACTTGTTTCTCATATTTTTTTAATTCACCCCCCCCCCCGCTTCTCTTCTCAAAATACAGAAGCATTCAATATTGTGCCCTTTTTCCGTGCTTCGTAAATTTAAGTATTTCAAAAAATTACAAACTTCAACTGCTTGGTGGTGTTATTTATTTTACAAAAGATGCATCATTTTACACAATTATTGGGTTTTCTTCCTGTTTTCTCATAAATAAAGCAAAAAATGCAGTTCCAGTAAAATATTCGATGCATTTATCATTTTCTAAAAATACAATGCTATACATATTGTTTGCAGTTGAATATATTACCTGCTTCTGCCAAATTGTCTATTCTGTTGCACTAATTGTCCACACTGTTACATTCTTTGCTTAACAGAGTGAACAAATAATTATAAAAGCAGGGCTAGAGATTGTAAGTTTTAAGCAATAATAAGAATAAACTTTACATAAATAAACTTCATGAATTATATATTGATTCCCAGAAACATATTATTTTACAAATTTTTATGAAATAAAAATTTTAATGTAATATAGTGGACATTTACTTAATGCATTGAAGTAATAATAGACATGTAATGCAACCTAACTTCTTGGAAATTTTATCGAATATGGCTGACTGCAGGTGAACAGTGAACACTTCAGGCAGTTCAGTGGTGTTACAATTTTTTTATATAATATTAATTCTTTTGAAAAGAAATTGCTGTAACAGAGTGGACCTTACAGAGTAATAAAATCTGGGACACTGACAATAAGAAAAGAGTTAATTTTACTGTCAGTCTTTTAAGGAACTTGTGTTTACATACAGTCAGGGGCGTAGCCAGAAATTTTTCATTGGGGGGGGGGGGTACGACTACTACAACTCATATATATGTATACGTGTGTGTGATAATGCAGTGAAGAATATACATTTTGTATGGCAAAAAAAATTCTCATGGGGGGGGGTTATGACCCCCCTAACTCCCCACCCTTGGCTACGCCTCTGCATACAGTTAATTATTCCGCTTAACCAGCTTAATATATTTGAATTGTATAAACTTCAGCATGGGACATGTTTTTCACTCTTTAGCTATTAAAAACTTATTGTGGATATCATACGTTATCTAGAATTTAAAGGAAAATATCCAACGAAGCAAAATAAAACAAGGAATAAAAAACAAGTATGGTTACGTTAAAATTATTTACCATTATTTAAATAAAAAATCATATTTTCTTGGACATAGTTTTTACTATTTTTCTCGGAATGACACATAAACATTTAATAGTGAAAAAATATGCATATTTACTGAAGAAGTTGGCAGATATTTAAAAGAAATAGCTAGTTTTAAACAAATTTTTAGTACATTAATTTCGTACAGTCACATACTTATTATTTATGAATCCAAAATCTTGCAGAATTCCAGCTAGTTTAACTAAAAGGATAACAACAATGATATAGGAGTGTAGCATAGTTAAAGTAAATAACTGTATCAAAATTAAAGCAAATAAGTATTCCCAGGGGCGTAGCCAGAAATTTTTCATGGGGGGGGGGGTTACGACTACTACAACTCATATATATGTATACGTGGGTGTGATAATGTAGTGAAGAATATACATTTTGTATGGCAAAAAATTCCTCATGAGGGGGTTATGACCCCCTAACCCCCCCCCTCTTGGCTACGCCCCTGAGTATTCCTAATTAAATTTTTTATTACCATTAGATTAAAGTGATTGCTTAAATTATCAGAAATTAATTACTACTCCAATATTCCCTATTTTTTGCTTCTTAAGAATTTTGAAATGTTATTCAATTAAAAGAAAAAAATCACTGCATACCTTTTCATATAAATTCTAAATAACATTAATCACAAATTTTGGCAATCATCAGATGTTTAGGAATGTAAAACTGGAAATAAACGTCTGGTTTTTTTAATAGTATGTGCCATAGCTTACAATCTATTTCTGAGGCAAGCCATTAGAGCTGAAGCTAACCGCATGTATTCGGTACTAAGATACGGATAATCACTCAGACTCGAAGTAACGAATTGTTACTTTTAGGTTGATATCGTTACTCGTTACTCGATTCGAAGCTGTTTCGGATCGAGCAGCTTCGAACTTCGAATACAGACTTCCAGGCGAGGCGAACTAGGGGGGTAACGGGTTCCAGTAATCGAGTACTAATATCTTCTGTTTGTTACTGGATATCGGATCGCGGTTTCAAGGGGAAAATGACTTTCGAGTGTGCATTTCGGATCGACCAGGTTCGAACTTCGAATACAAGACTGCCGGAAGGAGAAAATGAATTTCGGTATTTGAGTAATAGTATGTTCCGTTCCGTTACTAGATACCGGAAGTATTATGGATTCTCGCTGTTTGAAGGGAAAAATCAGTTTCGGTATTTGAGGAGTAGTATGTTCTGGTTGCAATTCGTTTGTGCCGAGCCGAATGGTATCGTTTTGATAAGGTTTGGAAGAATCCGTATGTTTCGTTACAGTTATGGAGATGGATATACTATCTGCTGCTCTATTGATATGGGTCGTACAATGGGGGGATAGGATCCGGTGTATAGTGCGTTCTTATGCGCAGTTGAACTTTTTTTTGCAGGGGGGGAAGGGGGTGTTCTTATAATTGTAGAGGAGCAATACATATAAGAGAAGCATGTTAGTAAGGGGTGCTAATTTCGGGCTTACTAACATTTTAGTACTAAATAGTGGTGCAATCAGAATTCTTTCTTTCAGGGTGGTTCCGAAGCAGGATTGCGAACTTAACTTTTTCTTTTTTTTAGCTAGAATCGAAATATGAGTAATAAATAACAAATTATTTAAATACACCTTTAAAAAAATATTTTTTTATAAAGTAAACGAATTCACACATTTTTATTATTTAAAATATTATTTGGAACTAAAAAAAATATTTAGCATGGAAACCTAAACACATTTTTTAAGTAATTGTTTAAAAAATATATAAAAAATTGGGAGCTACCCGGGATTTCTATGCCCACTCCTGCGTAAGCCACTGGTATTAAAATAATTCAATAAAGTTCAGTATGTTTCTAAAATGTCGGCGTTTAGGGGGCCATCTGCCCTATTTTATGGTACATTTTATTCCATGAACTCATGGAATACGCATAGTCCGGTGCAACCATTCTTTCTGTATGAAAGGAGTGATAATTTTTGTTTAAAGAATGCTCTCATATATGCACCCACAGAAGGGGCTAACCCCTTTCATCCCAAAAGTGCAGAAATAGAACTGGAAATATCTTAAAAATAGATAATTCTCACTGAATTAAACAATTTTAATTTAAAATATGGTAATTTTTAATTTACTTCGAAAAATCGTCCAGCAAAAGAAGTTTTTGATATGAAATATGAACTCACAAATAATAAAGATATTATGCTTGTAGAGACGCAAAGTAGTTGATATCATACTGAGATCCCCTGCCCTGTGAATTTAATATATATGGCCCAATCCCTGGATCTCATGATTCGAGAACCCGCTCCCAGAAAAAAACACGAGTCACAAGCTTTCCTTTACACTTTTTATGATAAGAGTGAACAGGTTAAACCAGCGTTCAGAATTTAAAAAAGGGTGGGTTGAGAAAAAAAAAGAATGGCATATGTCTTTGGAAGATTTCTATGTGTACTCAGTAATTCGGATAATTTAGCATTGTATAAAACCATAAATGTGTATAAAAACAATCTGTAAATCAGAGAAAATAAGCTGTAAATACAACTTTGTACAACTTCGCTAAAAAAAATTCTTTTGGGTTAGGTTTTGTTATGGGTTTATGTATGGGCGGCATATAGAGCATTTCGACGTGACGTATCTCTGACGTCAGCTGAGTGACAGCTTCGCGCATCGTTCTGCGCATGTTATTTCTTAACCTAAATGTATTATTTAGCAAATCTCAGTAATCCGTATTAACTACGTGTAATCTGAGGAGGTTCATTGGGTTTTCGGATTACGAACGCAGCCCCACTGTGAAGAATGTAAACAAACTGCAGAATAGCAAGCAACAGGCGTTTCAGTTTAGACAGCAATCCACGACTGTGCACGAAAGAATGTACATTATTTATTTAGAAATATGGAAGAAATTTTAAAGCTGTCCTCAAATAATTAAACTCTAATTGTAAAATTAGATATTGTTTCTAGTTTAGGATTGTGATATTTTTTCATGATTTTTAACTATATGGATAATTTGTCTCCAATGTAGTTTGAAGCTATGACTAGATAGGTTTATCCTTAGATTGACATGAATTTTAGTGCATGCTTTCTATGGATAGCACTTTCTGGTGTGGATTCTGTTATTAAATGTTCATATAAAATGCATAAGAATAAATCAATAGAAAACATGAAAGAATTGGTTTGTTAATTATTTTTTAAAAACATATTTTGATTAAAAAGTCAATTTATACATTGTTTACAGAACTAGTTTTGTACGAGTGGTCGGTTTATTAAAATAATAATAATAAATAAATAAAACAGAAAGTTTGTGATGTGTTAATGTATGATAACTTATTGTTGCTTATGCTAAAAAACTATAGAATCTACTTTTTTAAAATCACTAAACTTGGCTACCAGCCTTTATATTCTTTTGCAGTATTCTAAATTAGGTATGGAGTGGAACTTAAATATCTTGAATAAATGTGTTTTTTCTATTAAACTGACACCCTCTTTCATTTTACCTTCTTATCTCAATTCTTTCTGTTGTTTCTTTGACTTCGTGAAATCAAGGTTATACTGTTGTTGTTCTCGTGTCCATGGACAGATGATTAAATGGTTAAACTGTACTTCGTTAAAATAAATCCTTATTCTTTTACCTAAAACTATTTCCACTCTGTTCTGCGTGGAGCTGATATTAGGATCAGAAATTATTCTGAAAATTTTTAGATACTTACGTATTGTCCCGGTGGTCATTTCCGACAAAGTATTTTTTCATCAAATGTGCTGGAAACTGTTGCCAATCGTATTTGAAACCATTAATAATTTCATGTGATTGGCATTTATCTTGGCGAGAAATCGAAATCGCCTGTCTTGTTTGAGTGCCGGGATAATATGCCAGTAGCAATTTTTCTATGAATACTGTTCTTACCTGCTGTTTAGATTCAAGAACCTAAATCATTTTATGCAGTCAAATATGATGTTTTTTTTTTCTTTCAATTTTTTTGTAAATAACTTCTAAAGTAATTTAAATTGGCTGACTGACATCTGATTTTTTTAATATCTATCGCTTGCATGTAGTCTGGTTCCTGTGTAAATTATGTGAAAACATATTTTCAAGTAACACTGTAATTTACGATGTTGAAAAAAAATCTCTTACATACAATCATCATGGAAGAATATAACTGTAAAACTCTATATACTACTCCTTTTATTATGATTGTTTTTTTTAATCAAATCATTGAACTAATAAATCTGATATGGACACCACATGACTTCCTTGTACCTCTATTAAACCTGAAATATTTTCGGGGCACTTCATCTAAACTTATTTCATTTGAAAGAGACAAAATACTGCAATTCTAAAGTTTATCGCCAAGCTGAGTTCAATTTTAAAGATTTGTTTCACTTAATTGGGCAATATTTTGACAAAAGCCAATAAGCTTGCGATAGCGAGATTTCAGTCACAGCTGTAACAGTTATTCATCACAGATTTTTAATGAAATGAAGGTATCTATAGACCCTTAATATATTTTAAGTCTTTTGGGTGACCCTGTAAATAAATTACTCAGTCCACAGCAATCAAAAGCACAGTTAGATGTTACAATAGTTCTAAATACAAAATTTCAACATTCTACGGCTAAAAGTTTTAGAGTCATGCAAAATGCATAGTTTTTTTTGGTGTTAAATTAGCGATATTTTGGCAAAACTCAACACGGTGGATGACAAATAACGAGATTCTGTGCATGGACCAAACAATGAACGACTACAGACATAATATATTGAAGACAGTGGCGTAGCCAGGGGAGGGGGGGGTAATAAGGGATCACAACACACACACCCTGAAATTTTTGCAATACAAAATGTATATTCTTCACTCCCTCACCACACACATGTATACATATATGTGAGTTACAATAGTAACCCCTCCCATGAAAAATTTCTGGCTACGTCACTATTTGAAGATGTCTATAGACATTAATGTATTGGAATTCTGGTAGTTGCATATTATCCTGATAGACATTCGTGCCAAAATTATTTTTTCGGAAAATGTGCTGGCAAACTGTAGCCAATTGCAGGGGCGTAGCCAGAAATTTTTGATTGGGGGGGGGGGGGGAGTTACGACTACTAAAACTCATATATATGTATACGCGTGTGTGATAATGTAGTGAAGAATATACATTTTGTATGGCAAAAAATTCCCCATGGGGGGGTTATGACCCCATAACCCCCCCCCTTGGCTACGCCCCTGGCCAATTGTATTCGGAACCATCATGATTTCCTGCAACCTGGATTTATCAAAGCGAAAAATCGCTCATCTTGGCAGACTGCAAGGATACATGCAAGTACCAAAATTCTTTTGGGTGGTCCTGTAAATAAACTCTCCAGTAGACTGGAATAAAAAATCTAGGTGTACAACTAGATGTTACAACGATCTTATATATAAAATCTCAGCAATCTACGACTAATAGTTTTTGAGATATGCAAATTAAATATATACATATATATACCAAAAGTTGCCAAGTTTGGTGACTTTTAACGCAGTTTTTGAGGGAGGTGGCTGAACGTCACCGGACCATTATCCAACCATATATCCAACCATAAGATGTTATTCTGCTTGAAATGAATGAATGTTTCTAAAATTGCCATTGGCTGTAATTTGTTGGAATTTTTCTGAGTGCTCCTGTAGAACTGTAAATGATAAAGATACCATTTTTGATGGCAAGATTCATTTTGTAATCCTTAACAACATATATCATTTTTGATTTATTTGAAATAACTTAATATCTCTAAATTACACTTTAATGAATTTCTGCCCATAAAATATAATGTATGGATGTAGATGTTACAACAATCCTAAATATAAAATTTCAACATTGTACGACTCGTACTTTTTAAGATATGTGAGTTACCTACATACGCACGTACGTACAGGCAGTGGCGGATCCAGAAATTCTCTTTTGGGAGGGGCTAAATTTTGATAAAAGCTTATTTCACCCAAAGAAAATATACAATAAAGCAAAATTTTAGTCTAAACAAATGTAAAAAGGATTTTTACATTTGTTTGGGAGGGGCTAAGTGATTAAAAAAGATCACTTTACATATTCAAAGTGCATAATGAAGCAGAATGTTACTCTCTAGCAATCTCTTTTGGGGGGGGGGTGAAGCCCCCAAGTCCCTCCCCTGAATCCGCTACTGCGTACAGGCGCCAGGAAACACTGATCAAAATGGTCTAGCTGTCAGTCAGAATGCTTGTACATGAATTTATATGAACATACATACATGTGTACAATGAGATGTCAAGCAAAAACTCAGTAAATTTAGAGGTAGTCAAAATCTGGATACCGAATTCTTTTTGCGATCACATTATTTCTTTGTACGTCATACAAGGAAGTAAAAATATTAGTGTTTATAAATTGTATAGACACACACACACGTACAGTGCCCCTAGAAAGTGATAACATGCTTTAATTCTTTATCTATTAAAGATAATTAGGCAGTGTGAATTGAATAAATGTTTAAAATAAGGTTAAAAAAAAAGACTATGTTAAGAGAAAATGCCTCTTGTTAATTTTCAGAGTTACACTTTTTAAAATTTCTTAGAACTACCTTACAAAAAAATTCCTAGAAAATAAATTGTACCCCATGCACAAATGAGGTGATGTACAAAATTTCAGCCTTTCATCATATAACGTCTTAAGGGATATCTATAAACAAAGGTGACTGGGGTCTATACTTGAATTTGAATGTAAAATATTCTTTCATAATATCTGTATGACCCTTAAAATGTGATTGTGATTTTTTTCCTTTCAAGAGCTACTGAAAATTAGTTTAAGTCAGTACTTATTATCTTCATACCTTTGACACTTTTCAGGATATAATTATCAAATTTTGTCCATCACCTCATCAGAATATGGAGCACATTTTACCGATTGGAGATATTTTTGTATGCGGGTTATATACAAAAAGTGTATCTTTTTGGAAATTAATGAAAGAAATTTTTCAATGAGAAAACATTTAATTGCTCCAGGGCTAGCAGCAATTTCTGGCAAAAAAAGGTGCCGGAGCCTTAATATTCTTATGTTAATACTCAGTAGCGAACTGCAAACCCCTGTAATATGGGGTTGGTAGCACATTTAATTAAAATAACAATAATTTAAAGATTTTCCCATATAATAATTATTTCACAGAACAGTGATATAAAATTAAATAGTCGGAAATTAGCAGGAAGAAATATAAACATTATACAGAAAACACCCAAATTCTGGTGGTCTCAGGACTCTCAAATCTGGTCGAGGTGAAGCGAATATGATTTGTCGTGTCTGCTAAAATCAGTTTGTGCTTGAAAAGGGGAAAATTTATGAATAAATGTATACTAGTGTTGGGCTTCGGAGCAAAGTATTCATGAGCTTTGCCTAATATGTAAAAATTCACCCAGCAAAAAAGAAATACAGGGTCAGAGTTCCAGCTTTTGATTTCTGTTCTGATTCTAACTTGAAACAAAATTCAAAAATGTAATTGTAGAATTGTTTAGTACAGTTTTATGAGCTAACATTGCGAAACATGTTTTCCATCTTATAATAAAAAGGCAGAAGCTTTGTGGAATTATAAATTTACATTTTGCACTCATGTTTACTGTCAATTTAAATAATTATGCAACTAAGTAAAGAACACATTAATTGGTCTACGTCTTTAATTTAGTTGATTTATTGGATTATTTTTTTAATTCATATTCATACGTATTAAATTAATTACATGTACAAATATGTTATGCGATGCATGTGTTACACTTCTTTATTAATGGGATAACTGGTCTTATTTTACAGGCATTTACATATTTAAAAGAACACTATGATAAATAATAACAAGCAGTACATTTATTTTTTATAAAAGAAAAAAAAACAATCTGAATATATCGTAATAGAAATTTAAATAAACACTTTTTTAATATAAATATTAATGGAATTTGATGTTTTCTAGGGCATACAGAATATCCGATGAATTATAATTCAAAAACAAAACTTTATTATTGCATAAATCTCACAACGTAAGAAAATTTTGCATGCACAACAATATTTGTAAACAAACAGTAATCCGAATGACCTGCCGAATCTTAAAATAAACATTGTGTTTATTCCCGTACATAATGTTGTCTTTCCGAACGCAGTACCAGCGGAAAAAGTCGCTTGAAATATCATTAAAATATTATATGTTAAGTTTTTTAAAATATTAAACGCCACCTGGGACACAAAAGTCGAAGGTCTGATTAACAAATTCCATCCATTACAATCATCCAAAAAATTAAATTTAATGCTTTTTTTGAATGTTGAAAATCGGGTTTTTCCCATTGAAATACATTACGAGAACCCCAAGCTGTCACGCAAGACGGCGACCGATCGCAGAGAGGAGGGGTTCGTCGAAATGCTCTATACCCATAACAACACTGTCCCGGATGTGTTGTTATGGGGCACATATAACACCCTATTACCCATTCTATTAGTAGTAACGAAAGTAACGAGTAACGAATACTTAGTAACGAATAGCGAACATCTAAGTAACAAATACATACGGATACTCATTTTGTCGTTACTTTTACAGCACTACAAGCCATGCCTTTTATTACTACTGAAAATCAGAATGAATGAATTTAAACTACTGAAAATCACAGCAGCAACACCAAAAGCTTATCTATTCGTCCTAAATTTAAATAAAAAATACCTTTAAGAATTTTTGAATATATTTACAAATTTATAATAGAAGTAATGTATTATACTACATTTGAGTGTAGATACACACTAGTGGCAGAGCTTATTTAATGCATTTCAAGCATTTTATTACCTTTCACCTGTATTAAATTCCTGAAAGTGTTTCCATATAATGATTTTTTAATATATGTTTCTTACATCATATACTAAGACAAAAAAAAATTGCAAATATCTTATTCTTGCATTTAATTCTTCTTAATATTTCTTGCATTTTTTTTTTTTTTTTTTTTTTGAGCTAGTGTGGTTAAATAACTGAATTATTTTTATTTTAACTTCATTTAAATAAAAAAATTAAATAAATAAGTAAAACATACCTATGGTCTTTGATAAGATCTTAGCTTCAAAGGCCTTTTCCGTATTTAGCTCCGAATTAGCTCCCGTTTTCAAAATTTTAAAGATAAAATTAAGCATACATCGAAAAATTTTAAGAGTAAAATTGTATATACATAGAAAATTTTTTAACATAAAATTAGATATACGTATAAATTATATATTTAGAGAATCATACACTTACATCTTCTTTAATGTAGTTAAAATAAAACCTCAAACGCAACTCAACTCAAGAGAAAAGAAAAGGAATTTGCACTTCACGGTTGAGAATCATTTTCAGAAAATACTGACTGATAAACGAGCAAACCAGAACCGTGTAAGGGGTATTTGGACGCGGATTGCCTGGAGCTATAAGAAAATACCCCCGAAATGCAAGGCGCAAAAGACGTCCATTTTTTCCCACTGTCGAAAGAATTCAGAATCTTCTTTGTAGAGGGTGGTCAAATTAGGGGAGAAAAGAGCAGTTGCTGGGCGATAAAAAGCAGTCATCTTTTTATTATCTTTCGTGTGGGTCATTTTCCCTAAATGTCCTGTACTTTTTCCCCTTGCTTTTTTTCTGTTTCTTTTGTCGTAGTACAACCTTTAACCCCCCTACCCCCCGTAAAAAATTAAAAAATTTCATCTGCGTATTTGCATTAAAGGTTAAAATTTAAAATATTATTTGGGAAAAAAAAATAATAATATAATGTGCTTTCTTATAAAAAAAAGAAAGAAAAAAGCTTGAAAAAATGAAGACGATAATTTTGGCTGTTGCTAACAATTTTACACTTACTGTTATATTCCCTCCTTTCAAATACCAATAGCGAATTTTTAAAGTTTAGAATTTCTGAGCCATTTCAAGTGCATAAGATTACAGAAGAAAAGCGTGAGAAATTATAGAAATCAAAAGAAAACTTGATAAGTTAGTATATTTGTGTATATATTTCGATACAAAATTACACTTCCCATATATTTTTTAGCAAGGAGTTGTTTACTAGCAAGTATGCAAATTCATTAACATATATACAAGGTTAATCTAAACTCTTGGGCTAAACTTTAAGGGGTGGCAACGCATATTCACGTTAGATCTAAAGAGAACAGCACCAACGGTTAGATCGATAGCCGTGCGAAAGGCTAGAACCCTGGACCTGTACACCTCAACCATCTCCCAATGTTCAGTGGTTTTATCCACTCGGTCATTCTTCGGCAATGCAAGTCAGAAGCTGCGATTGTAATATGGGCATTTGAAACTTCTTCAAATGCCAAAATGTACTTTAAATTCTAATATTTTATGTGTTGTTAAAAAGCCTTAGTTTACAAATTATGATCATATAATATGTAAAATAGGTTAAGTAAATTATCTTAACTTGAAAGACTTGAATGCCATTAGAGGATAGTTCATGTCATCGATAATGTCGTTTAGAGTTTATTTCTCCCTTCCCGAAGATTCCCTCTAGAAACTGCTAATAATCATTGAGAGGATTTTTAAATTGCGAATTACACGCGTACCACGTGTCCACCATTGTTTCAGTTTTAGTTCGGGAATCGAACTTGCAAACCTAATCTATGGTTACTAATTCGATATCTCAATGAATAGCTTGAGGAAGAACTTCTAAAACAATTGACAGTGTTTAGAATTTTAATTTACTAGCGGTTAAAAAAAAAAAAAAAAGTTTCAGAAACTGGTGGTTTATCAAACTTCTCTGAGTAAATTTTTCTTAATATTCTTATTCTTTTTCTCTAATTTTCTTAATCTTCTTCTTTACTTCTGAATTATATTTTAATAAAAACAATTATTAGAGCTACTAATTTTTTAACCGAATCTGAAAGGTTTTGAACACGTGCATATATGATTGAAAATTATACTTATGTACCTAGTAATTTTAAGTGATTCATAGGTATTTTCAATTTATTTTAAAAATAGTAACAACAAGAATAAAATTAATAATGTTTCTTGTACTTTTTTTTATTTGAAAAGTATTTTGTACTTCTGTGTCGATGGTGGTGGTGTTTTGAAGATGTATTCGGATTTCAGTGCCTATGCTTGAACATCCGCTTATAAATCCACGTCAGCGAAAGACACAAACACATGGGGGAGTGGGGCGCAAATATCTTAGGCGGAGACTTTTCTGCGCACCTAATGCATATTCATGTTACATATGGAGAAAACCACACAAAACTCTATACCGTTAGACCGACGGCCGCGCGAGAGACCAGAACCCTGGATCTCCACTTAAGCCATCTCCCAATGTTAAGAGGCTGTATTTTGCTCTCTCTGTCATTAATGTCTGCCAGTCTTCTTAATTTTTTTCTTAAATTTCTTTTGTTGCTGAGCTTATTCTTGAAACTAATATTTAGCATACAACATTTCATACTTTTTGAGCTCTTTTCAAAGGTTTCTACCTATCATAATCTCCTTAGGACAAAAAAAAAAAAAAAAAAAAAAAAACCTTCTTTTGTTAGCATACTTTTATAGCTGCTAGTTTTAAAATTTACTAAAAATGTATTGTTTGCAGCTGTATCACCGATTATATACCCGATTGTTTGGCAAACGAAAGAAGCTATTTCGCTTTGCAAGATTTTGCACCTTGCAGTACATAGAAGGTTGTTGAAACATTAAAAATTTGAAAATAAAATAATTCTACTTGCAGTTTAAATGTACACAGAATGCATTAAACAAAGCTTTAATGAGGTCTTTGCTTATACGAATATACACACAGTTTATTTTTTAATGTATGCTATCTTAACATAATTTAAAAGAATAGGCAGACGTATGAATTCAAACATTATTTCAGACATTTTAAAAGAACATCATTACATTAAAATTCATCTTCAAGAACTGCATTGAAAATGAACTCAAAACACAAGCTTTACCGAGGGAAAAATTTTCAGGATATTTTGAAGGATGAAGGGATTTCTACGTGGAAAGTTCTTTCACCGCGTTCTTCGAAAAGCTGTAAATTAATGAACGACAGATTCGCGTCCAAAAGCCCCATAAACGGGG
Source organism: Cheiracanthium punctorium (assembly GCA_038373885.1). Lineage (NCBI taxonomy): Eukaryota > Metazoa > Arthropoda > Arachnida > Araneae > Cheiracanthiidae > Cheiracanthium > Cheiracanthium punctorium. The sequence continues at coordinate 165,011 of JAWZYV010009509.1, forward strand.
GGAAGAGAGACTCGTCCAATTGCCCCCTCTGAAACAAGGAAACGATTTCTTCGGTTTGGCATTTCAGAGGTGGGGAGAAGCTCGCGTCCAAAAGCCCCATAAACCAACCATAGAACTAGGATAGGGACGTAGAAGAGAAATGAGTATGGAGATTCCGACCGCAACACCTACGGGAGGACGGGCGGAAGGAGGGATAGATTTCCTACTGGTGGGCGTTTTCCGTTTTCCAGATCTCCCTTCGGGTCGCGAAACAACTCGAAAACATATTGTACGGCAATCACATTGTGTTGAAGTGCAACTGTTTATGTCGGCATCCTATGCTGGCATTCAGCATCGCAGGGCGCAACGATACACTAGTGTACTGGTAATTCTTACCATACTACTTTAATGATTTTTATACACAATAGGCTTTTATAAGCTCGTCTTTGCACGTTCGTGTGTGCCTGCAACATATTACCCTTTACTTAGGCTGTCATATGACTAATGATCTCTTTCAAGTACTTGTTAAACATCTTTGCCGCTTGGTGTGTTAGTTGTTTGACAAACGACTACGACTCTTTTGTACATAGCACGTTTACACCATAGATCTTCTGTTCTATGGTTTGCACTAAAATGGTACTTTTTTTTATGAATACATGGGATGCACTTAATAGAGTATAGTGGATTTTTCTGTTTGGCTTGTCCACTTAAAAGTAATTGAAAGAATATTCACAAAAGCAGCGGTAGAGTTGAAAGGAGTAACTTATCTGATTCTTTCGATTTATTCTGATCGTTCGGCGTTCTTGAAATAAATATTTTTCAGGCATTGCTATATTACAAAACAGCTTTAAGCACATGCACATGAAGACTTTTCTTTCAAATCTACGACTTCACTGTTTTGCAGTTTTTAATTTCTAGCTATTTCACTCGCGGAACTTAAATCTCTGAAAAATGTCGTTGGCAGGTATGATCCTCACCGTACAAGAAATTGCTAACAAAGTGTGTTCTACATAAATTTATTAGTAAAAACAAAAGTTTTGAAGAAAAAATATCATTTTAATTTTATAATTCTGTAATCGGCTATAAATTACGTCGATAATGAATCAGTTTATAGAAACTACGACATAAATTTTTCAATGATTAATATTTTAAAGACCTGTCATCTGATAAAAGACCTTGCATCACAATTTTTCATAGGACCACTCAAAATGTAGCAAAGAAATGTAATAAGAATGTCCTAGGAAAAGGGAGCAGAAACGTTTTTCCATCTACATGGTAGATTTTGGATTGTGTGTGATTAGGGCGAACCTGCGCGAAGGGTATCTGCCTAAGATGGAGGATGCCTTGGTAGGAGGACTTTCTAAGGCGTTCTAACGCGTATTCACATTACATTTGGAGAAAACCTACCTAAACTCCAGACCGTTTGATTGACGACCGCGCGATGGGACCCGAACCCAGGACCTTCACACTTCGGTCGTCTACCATTTCAGTGATATAACCACTGTGCCATGGTGAGGCTCGTATATGGTACTGTGGGAAATTCATAATTTATTTTTTTTAATTATGTATATTTTTTAATGCCATCAATTTTTCAAATTTTGGTACAGAAAAAATAAATGTCCGTTTCTATTTCTGTGATTTTATCACTGCCCTACTGGCAATCCTAAGAAAAATTACCTTTTAAGTTTAAAAATTTGTAAATTTTGATATCAATTTAAAATACGAGAGAGAGAGACTAATTTTATGAAAAATAATAGTAATAATAATAATTGTTATGTTTCATAGCGATAGCATTAACATCTTCACTCATGTAATAATCGCATTTTTTTGCCAGTTTTTCATGGTGAAAGTCTAGGTGCGACTATTATGAGGGGAAAATCTAGTACATAATATTGGAACTCTAAAGCTATTTTTTCTGCTTCAAAATGGGGGTGCGACAATTATGTGAGGGCGACTACGGTATAGCCATACATTTTTTAGCTAAACAGCACAGTGTCGTCAGGCCATTATTCAGAGCAAACTTAACGTTGGTGCTTGTCAAAAGTAGCGATTTTTGTTGATCGCGCCGAAACTAATACAGCTGATTTTCAGTCGGAACATATAAAAGGAAATAACTTTCTTAGTGGAGCAAAGTGAAGATCTCACTATAAATATAATGAGCAGATGTTCTTTATTTTCGAGGACGCCTTGAATACTGAAAGCAAATATTTAAATACCAAGAACACTATGAATAGTAATTGTTCCTTCAATGAAAACAAAACTGTTTCGTCTATAAAAAAACTTTAAAATAGAATACTGTATTGCACTAGTTTCTGCTTTTATTTGACTTTTAAAAATTAACTAGCTGCCTCAAAATAGAAATTTTGGTCACGTTACTATAAATAAATACTATGATATAAACATTAGGGTGATAAATACAAAAATATTCTGCAGCATTTTATTTGAAAAATATGTAGTGAAATTTACGATCGAAAATTAAAAAATATGATTGAAATATTTATTATCCTACATAAATATTATCATCGAGCTACGCCATTTCACTTTGCATCTTACCTAAATAATCTTTTTTTTTTCTTTTTTTCTTTTCCTCCTTCTCAGCTGGCTCTGCGAACTCAAACGCACGTAATCGCCATCAATCATACCAGCAAGGTTGAAAGCCTTGAAAGCTATTTGCTGAACAAGCTGTCACTCAAACTACGCAAAGAGGCTTTACCGCCAATTAACCCAGTCCTCAACTCGAGGGTGGGGATTACGAATCACATGACCTGGTGGTCGAAGCAAAGCATGGCGATTTCCTATCTAGTCCTTAAAAGATCTATGAAACCAACAGAACAACCCACTAAAGGTTCAAGGGGTGGCCTTGGATTTTTGCTCCTCTTTTTATTGCTTTCTCAGTAATTCCATGCGGACTGGGCGCTAACAAGAACAGGAAATAGTAAAATGGAACCATATGCGCTTGTTCTGTCCATACAAAGGGCCGCCATTCTTTTTTCTGCCAATCTCCTTATCAGCTAGTCCTCAGGCAAAACGGTTCTTTGCGCTTTTGGAGGAGTCACTACAATATTCGTTTCGGGGAACTAAATATTCAGTGGAGACATTTAAAGGGATCCAAATATCGGACCTGATTTTTTTTTGTAGTTCTGTATTTATACCCAGTACTTTCCATTTTTTTTTTTTAATCTAGGTAAGTGCTAACAAAATTTTTGGGTCCCTTATAATCCCCCCCCCCCCGCATTGCAGGGTTTGGCGCCCTGTAGTTCGGCCTCTGATACACACACACACAAAGATAAGTTTTAAAAAAGAATCCTCATATCTATTGGAATTTCCCTTACGTTTGTTACTTGGGAATATCATGAAATAAAGAGAATTTAAAAATTAAAATCAATTGAAATATAATGTAATGAAAATTCTCAATTCGGACGCAAGTTGGAAGATTTAAATGATATTAGCTATAATACATACTGTATCACAATCACAATACTTAAGTGTAGGTTTTATACAGTGGCGCACAGCGTGGATGCCCATAAGATAAGGATAATTTTAGTGAGGGCTCCTGCGTTTGTGGGAAGGGACTCATCTCAGGCTTTGAAATATTTTAGGATGAAAACAATAAAAAACTACAAAAGAATTTAGAACGCAGTAAAAATACTCATGTCGCAATTTCCACAGTGAGGAATGAATTATTTTTTAAATGACATGAAGTACTTTCCAATCGCTTTTCTTCTTTTCACTTTTTACTTCCTTGTACGTAGTATAAGGAAGTAATGTGATCCCGAAAAATTTTGGGGGCCAAATTTCGACAAAAAAACCGATTTTGACTACCTCTAAATTTAATTTTAAGAATTTTTTCGATGCATCTCATCGTAGGCTAGCATGCACGATCATATTAACGCGTCTGCAACTCATTTTGACCAGCGGCGAGTCTATTGTGGTCAGTTTTTCCATGCCGTCTGTACGTACGTACGTATGTATGTAACTCGCATATCTCAAAAACTATTGGTCGTAGAATGTTGAGATTTGATATTTAGGATTGTTCTATGATCTAGTTGTGCACCTCCCCTTTTGGTCGCAATCGAATGTATAGTTTATGTACAGGACCGCCCAAAAGATTCGAAATACATTACGCTCTATGGGCCGAAATTCATTAAACTCGCCTAACTCAAAAACTATTAGGCGTAGAATGTCGAAACTTCATATTTTGGATAGTTGTAACATCTTGTTGTGCACCTCCCCTATTGGTTCCATTCGATTGGATAGTTTATCTACAGGACCGCCCAAAACATTCGAAATACATTACGTTCAATGGGCCGAAATTCATTAAACTCGCATATCTCAAAAACTATTAGGCGTAGAATGTTGAAACTTTATATTTAGGATTATTGTAACATCTAGTTGTGCACCTCCCCTTTCGGTTCCATTCGACTGGACAGTTTATCTACAGAACCGCCTAAAAGATTCGAAATACATTACGCTCTATGGGCCGACATTCATCAAAGCGTTTTTTAGAGGTATTGGGCTATTTCAAACGACTCAGAAGTGATATATGCTGTAAAGAGTTAGAAAATGAATTTCTCCATTAAAAAAAGTGGCTTTATCATTTACAGTTCTGCTACAGGAACACTCAAAAGATTTCCAATACATTACGGTCAATGGCAATTTTAGGGGCATTCATCCATTTCAAGCACAATACCGTCCTACCACATAAGTTAGGTAATGGTCCGACCACGGTCACGTGCCTCCCTCAAGAACAATGCCAAAAGTCGCCAAGCTTGGCGACTTTTGGTGTACGTGTGTGCATATTTAACTCTCAAATCTCAAAAACTATTATGAAATTTCATATGTAAGATTGTTGTAACATCTAGTTGTGCATCTCGATTTTTGGTTCCAATCTACTGGAGTTTCTTTACAGGACCACCAAAAAGAATTTCAGTACTTTAATGTCTATGGAAATCTTCAATATAATACAATTGTAGTCAGTCATTGTTTGGTACATGCCCAAAATCTCGCCGTCTGTCCTCGACCTTGGCGAGTTTTGCCGAAATGTCGCCAAATTTGGCGATAGTCAGTCATTTGGTCCATGCCCAAAGTATCGCCATTTGTCATCGTTCTTGGCTGGCGAAATATCGCCAAATTTGGCGATAATCTGTCATTGTTGGTCCATGCTTAAAATCTCGCCAAATGTCGTCGACATTGACGAGTTTCGCCGAAATTTCGCCAAATTTGGCGCCAAAAATTATTTCGTATTTTGTATAACTCTAAAACTTTAACCCGTAGAATTTTGAACTTTTGTATTTAGAACTATATTATAATATCTAACTGTTTTCAATATCTTTTTTGACAGCAATCGACTAGGAATTTATTTACAGGGTGAGCCAAATGACTTTAAATACATTAAGGTGTATGGATGCATTCAATTCATTGAAAATCAGTGGTCAATGACTACTTTGGCTATCCCCAAAATCTCGCAAACTATCTCAAGTTTGTCGGCTTTTGGTGAAATATCGCCAAATAAAGTGTCAGAAGGAAATCTTTCAAATTGAACTCAACTTGGCGATATCGAAATATTTGGCTAGAAATCGCTATACCTTACTATTATTGATATTTTATCTCTTTCAAACAAATAAGTTTAGAGGAAGTGCGTAAAAAACATTTTTGAATTAATAGACGTGCAAGGAAGTCATGTGTTGGACACATCAGATTTTTTTTTAAATTGAGAACTAAAAACATTTGTGTTTTTGACATTTTATTCAAAGAACGGGCACAAGTGCATACTTGTTATAAAGAGAATTTAATCACTGAATTAAAGTCACTGTAGTCACTGACTAGAACTAGGAGTTCCAAAACTTTACAAAGTTATCTTTCCTCACGCTTCGTCCCTTTTCTCGTGAAACTTTATGTCTTCTTATCTTAAATAATTACAAAATTACATTACTTGATAAAAAATTAATGAATCAAACCCCACTATGGACGAGTGGATAGAACACTCAACATACAACATTGTTAGATGGCTAAAGTGTGAAGGTCCTGGTTTCTGTCCTGCCGTGCAGCTATCGATCTAAGGTTTGAAATTTTGGACAGCTTTCTCCAGATTTAACGTGAATACGCGTTAGAAGTCCTCCGCCCGTTGTACCCCTTCTAAGCAGATAGCTCTTGCGCAGCTTTGCCTTAACAGAACACAACAACATTAATAAATCATCAATGTAGTTCTTATGTGTTCCTGATTATTCCTACTAAAAGCATTTTCAGCCATTAATCGAGCACGTGCTTTGTAACAACAAGGTATTTTTAATTTCATATACTGAAGTAATTAATGGATTTCACATGAATTCAAGCTGAAATGTAGCATTTATTTGCATTTTTAACATAAAGTCTGTACATTTTTAATTTTAAACATGTAGATCACGACTTTTATTTAACCTAATGATTACTTCCATTCCCCCTTCTCTTACAGGAAATCAGTGTTCACCACTGATTATGCATCTGCACATTATTTGTAAGCGCATAAAATGTTTGTAAGTAATAATTACAACAAAAAGAAAAAACAAGCCTTTTGTTCGAAATTATCTAAGTGATATGATAATTTTAAGAAACAACAGGGGCCCCCCAAATGGAATGTTTGCTTCAGAGTGGCTGTTTGAGGACCAGATCAATGAATAGAATACAAATAAAGAATTTCTAGAATACGAATAAGGAAAACACAAGGTCATTAGTTAAAGAACTTTGACTCTAAAAATAGTGGCATATAAATTTAGCTCTTCAAAATCAGCTGTACATATCGATATCGTAATATAGCGGATCTGTTGGTGAGCTGTTAGCTGTTTTGTAAGCAGTAAGCAACATTTTTTGTTTTCTGCTTAAACCGTGCTAGGTGATCCGTTTAGAATATTTGATGCACAAATCTAAAAAGTTATAAAATTCAAAAACACATAAAGAAAAATCCAAGAGGTTGGGGGAAAATAGGCATATGGATTTTGAAGCCCCTACGTGTGGGAGCCCCGGGCATTCGCCCCGCCATGCCTCCCTATTTTTACGGCACTGATGGCACATACCAACAATGAATACACCTTTTTAATATTATGTCAGAACATAGTATAGGCCACACTGAACTTTTGGACGATCTTGCTAATTGGCAAGCCATCAATATTTATAATTAAATGTAACATATTTGGTAATTTATTAACATCTTTTAAGCAGGTCAACATACTTTTAATGGCTGCATGCAGACCATAATGATAATATTTGCCAGGGGAAATATCAATAATATTACTAATCACCCTTGGTGTATTCAGTAGTGTTCTGCCATCACTACGAAGGGTACTTTCATTTTTTTTAAATACTCAAAAGAGAAGTTAGAGCAATTAGGGATATATTAAAATTTATTGCTCAATTTTCAATATCTGAACCGATTGAGTTGTCTGAGCCAATTGAGTGATTTGGCTTCATTTTGAATTAGTTTAAAATTCATTATTTCTCCATCCTGAAACTTTAGCCTCCTGAAACTTACCTCTAGACAATAAGTAAAATCTAAACATATATTTTTTAGGAAAACCAATCAAAGATGGTGTTTTTAATTTCAGAAAAAAATTAAAAGTTATTTAAAATACAAAGTAATGCATATCACATTAAAGTCCATAAAAAGAGCTTTAAAATGATATACACTGCTGGCCATCGTAAATGCAACACCCTGAAGGAAGCATGCAAATAATATGAAATTTACAACATGCATTAGCTGAGGTGAGATATGCAAATGATTAGAATTTCAGCGCAGACGCACATCAAGCGCGCCTGTGGCGCCACCTCAAAGCGCTATTTAAGGCTTGGAGATTTCGACGGTTTCAAGTACAGCAATTGTGTTTTTCTTGCTTTTTTTTCAAAAAAACGATAAATTATGCCTCGTAGGAAACAACGATCATCTTTTGATCAAGTATCCGAGTTTGACAGAGGAAGGATAGTGGCATACCGAGATTGTGGGTTATCTTTCAGGGAAATCGGTCGTCGTATTGGACGAAACCAAACAACTGTGATGCGGATATGTGATCGTTGGGTGCAGGAGGGTACGACGGACAGACGTGATCGACCGCATCGACCTCAGTGCACCACGTCACGTGATGACAGGCAGATTGTACGCATGGCAGTGACGGACCGCTCAGTCACATCACGAACCATATCACAGCAGATTCAGTCTGTAACGCATCATCCAGTGTCTGCGCGTACCATTCGACGTCGTTTACAGCAGAATGGTCTGTCCGCAAGACGTCCGTTGCTTTGTCTACCTCTGACGCGGAACCACAGACGTCTCCGCCGCCAATGGTGCGATGAAAGAAGGATGTGGACGACAGAATGGAATGAAATTCTCTTTACTGACGAGTCACGCTTCTGTATGCAACACCACGACGGTCGGATTCGAGTCTGGAGACACCGTGGAGAGAGGATGCTGAACAGCTGCATTATGCACCGTCACACTGGTCCTGCACCGGGTATTATGGTATGGGGCGGTATCGGATATCTCTCTCGCACTCCTCTAGTACGCATTGCCGGTACTTTAACCAGCCAGCGCTACATCTCCGAGGTGTTGGAGCCAGTTGTCCTTTCTTACCTTCAGGGCTTGCCAACAGCCATATTTCAGCAGGATAATGCACGGCCACACGTGGCACGCATTGTCCAAGGGTTCTTCGTCAATCACCAGATTGAATTGCTTCCCTGGCCGGCGCGCTCTCCGGATCTTTCGCCGATAGAAAACATGTGGTCCATGGTTGCTCAACGACTGACCCAGAGTTCATCCCCAGCTGTCACACCAGATCAACTTTGGCAACGTGTGGAAGCTGCTTGGTCTGCTGTACCCCAAGAACACATTCAAAGTCTCTTTGAATCAATGCCGAGGCGTGTGGCAGCTGTGATCTCCAACAACGGCGGCTACTCTGGGTACTGATTTTGGCAGGAACCACGCTTCATAGAATGCTGTAAATTTAATCATTTGTTACTTGGTCAACATGTTATCTACACAATAAATTTTGTTGTGATATCTCTTGTTTTTCTTGGTGTTGCAATTTGGGTGGCCAGCAGTGTATTAATGAGACTCAGGTGTAATTCATTGCAGAATTAGGGATGATTTTGTGAAAGGCAACAGTGTCAATTTTCACAGTTTTTCTCATTTTTAAAAATCATTTAAAATATTAATCATTCAAAAATCTTTTTAAAAATCAGGTTTTTCATGTATTCTATAACTACAAACTATAAACCAAAAATCATTGAAATGAGATGCGAAGGTCTCTACGTATATATATATATATAATGCAGGCATTAAAATAAATCATTATAAAATAACATAAGTTATAAACAAATAATAATTATTGAAAAGTAGCAACTACCATTAAAAAATTGCCAAACTATTTTATTGTTGAATTAAAAGTTCAATAAATGCGTCAAAAAGCAAAAAGCACATAAGAATATTTGGAATTTTTTTGGAATAATTTTTGGATCAGTACATTTTATTTTCAAAATTTTTAAAAACTTGGATGTTGTTGTATTTAATCAAAATGAATTTGCTTTATATGCAAATGCTACGAAATACTGCTAATTCATAATGACGAACAATCACATAAGCGATGATTAAACAATTTCATTTAACGATTGCATTTTTTATTAATTATTTATCATTAACTATATATTTAAGTTACAAACTTAGTATGCACAGAAGAACAAATAATTAACCAAGTTAATTTAAAAATTATAATTTTACATTGTTAAATATAAATTAAATTTTACCAGAAAAGAAAATATTTTATAAATAGAAATGCCTTTTCTAAAAAGTACACACTGTAGGAAGTGGGAAAAATTGGATTAATCTTGTCAGTACAGTTAAATATGCAAAAGACGGAAGTAGAAGCGGTAGTGGTGTTATATAGCTTAACTACACATAAATACACACATGTATAATTAGGGCTTATTATCAGTGAGTAACACTTAATAAGAAATTTTAATAACAAAAAAATTTATACATTATGTATGGTTAATAGTTTATAACTTATTAGGTAATTTTCAGTCACGTATTTAAAAAAAAGAAAAAAAAAAAGAAACCACACATCTTGGAAGGTGTCCAAACGGTAAAAAAGCCAGAATTTTTCGTAAAAATATTATATTATCATTTTAGTAACAAAAATCGAAATCCCCCTAAGTACGTGCTTGGTAATTTTAAAATAGTACTGCAGGTTCATACAACAACGGTACTGCAAGTGAGGAAAGAAATATTTCTCTATAAAGTTAAATAATTAAATTACATATAATTACAACATAAGGGTAAGATATTATCATAAAATGTGTACTTACTTAAGGCAGAAAGGACAGCCAATGATGACACAGTCGAGCCGGCAAGAGAAGTAACCAGTAACCCCACCAAAGATTGCGAAGAATGGCCCTTATAGCTTATAGTAACCTTGAGACACGTCCCCCTTGACCATAATTGTGTCCTCGTAGTTGACAAAGACAAGAACATCAATAGAAAAAAAGTACCACCAACTAGTGACAAATGCTTCACCTTTTCAATGAATTAGGCTTGTAATTGGGTGGACATTTTAATTATTTGTGGAGGGGCCTAAATTCTTTCTCGGGAAGGTTTAATTTAATTTGTATGTCGCAGAAAAAAATATCGTAGCGAAGACAATTATTGTGGTGTAATGGTCAACTATTACCATCGTTGTAAAGATAATTATCGTTGTGAAGAATATCGTTATACAGAGAACTGTTTTACATTAATCTAAAAGGAATTCAGCCAGGACTATGAAAAAATATCGTAATAGAAAGAATTATCGCTATAGAGGATATCGTTGTGGAGAGATTTTACTGTACATATAAATGATAAATGTGTGTGTAAAACAACTACTCACCTCGGCACACAGGCCTCCGTGCAAGGCTGTACCCAGGGAAATTTCGGGGGGTCTGGTCCCCCCCCCCGAAATTTAAAATTAACAAAACAATAATGATGAAGCCTTTTTGTGAAAAATTTAGCTTTTTTCGCCGTTTATTCTCCCCCCCCCCGCCTGAGATTGTTTTCTGCGTACGGCCCTGCCTCCGTGTAACGGGAAAAATAAAATGGTTAATCAATCAATTGTCAGTAGATTAAAATGCAAAGTAAACTCATCTGATGGTAAAATACCCTGGATAAAGAAGCAAAGCAAGAATATAATAACACACCTCACTCTTTTACTAAATTTACAAACACTTACTTAATGTTCGGCATACCTTCATATGAACCTCCAGTGAACAATACTGAATTGTATCCTCTTGAGAAAGCAAGAGAAGTAGCAGAAAAAAGATCTATTATACATCACACGCAACAAAAAAAAAAAAAAAAACCGCTATGACGCTAGATTTATACACTGAAAAAAAAAAAGTCTGTTAAACTGACCAAAAAAAAAAAAAAAAAAAACCCGTCAGCCAGGATGCCAGTTAATTCCCAGGGCAGGATACAAACACCGGGAACCCGGGAATTTTCCCGATGGGCCGGTCACTTTAATATATACAGTATTTATATATACACTTATGTATGATGTGCACGCATGTTAGAAGAAAATGTTAGTGGGCCGAAAGTGGCTGCAAACACAAAAATTACGGTGTAATATAAAAATTGATAGAACTTTTTTATTCTAATTCTGGAGGGAGGATGTTATTTTAAACATTTTACTTTGTCAAAAATGTTAGTAAATAAAAATAAATTAAAAAATAAATTGGTAAATCGGTTTTAAAATCATTGCCATTGGTAATACATTTATGCATAAAAAGTAAATTAATGTTCGGATTAAGACCATAACTAAACCTCCAATTTTTCGTAGACAACTTACAAATATACTATAGTTGAAATGAATGGAAAGATTTTTAATTTAAAACAAAAGTCTGGAATGTGTACAACGATCACAGTTCCTTATTTTGTGAAAAAAAAAAAAAATCGGTATTTGGTATTCAGTATTTAGTCGAAAAAACGGGGGGTGGAGCTGGGAGGTTTAATATTCAGAAAATAAGAGAAAAAATTGCAATTAAAAAAAAACTTCCAATGCTTTCTAGTCATTTTTGTAAATTTAAGGTTGCAAATCCACCCCCCATGCCCCCAAATATCCCCCTTGCTACAAATGTTCATGTTCTAGAAATTTTCACCTCACTAGCCCTAGTAGCACAACTAGTTCGAAAAACGTTTAAATTACGTTGGAAACACGTTTTTTGACGTTAAAAAACGTGTTTTAAACGTTTTTCGGACTAATTGTGCTACTAGGGTAGCCCCTCAAAGTCAAAACAATCGTTTGGTTGGTTAAAACAATCCGTTTTATCTTTTAAATCAAATTAATGAATATAAAATTCTCGAATGGTATTGAAATTGGGGCGCTATAGAGAAAATGGTACATGATACGCAAAAATGGGTCATATTCAGATTCAGGAGGTCATTTTACATAAGAATTTGCAAGAATGATGTCGGGGCCAATTTTCATGCAGCCAAAGGCGTAGCTAGGCCGTTTCTGCAGGGGGGGGGGGGTTACAAATATATGCCTATATATATTCACGCACACTGAGAAGTGTGTTTCTTATAAACACACACTTCTGTGTATGCTTATTAAAAAACTGATACCTGGCTTTTTTGTTAGTCTTCATTGTAAACAGGTAACAGTGAATACAAACGCTTGATAAGTGAATGTAGATGATTGTTTTTGTTATTTTTCAGAAAATAACTTCTTTTATTTCAGTTTTCATATTTTAGCAAGGATTTATACTTTAGTAAATTTTTCAATCATTACACACATGCACAAACACACACACACACATACATATATATACATACATACATACATAGATAAACTGAAACTTCTCGAGAGCGATTACCCTTTCTTCCGCGAAAAATCGGTCGTTAATTGAGGTGGTCGCTCAATGAAGTATAAACATTTGATAGCCAAGGAAAAAAATTCCAAAAAATTTTGTTAGTTTTAATATTTATGGAACTGCATACTAATACATAAGAAATTATACAAACACATTTTTTATATTTAAATATTAGTAAAATAGTTGGAAATTTCAGATTTTTTCATTCTTGTTTTCTGTCTCAGAGAGTACTTTTGTTTCTACTTTGTTTTTTACATCTGGCAGAAGAGCATTTATCTTGATATTCTTTATGCATCCTGGATTTGCCATAATAAAATATATTTGCTTTAAAATTTGCTTTCTGGGTTTTCCTATAACCAAAGGTAACCGACAACTTTCTTTTCGAATTTCTTTTTTCGTGTGACACGATTCCATCAATACTCTACTCCAACGGTAAGGCAAAATAACACGTTTCTTAGACATATCTCTTCTCTAATCTGCAAGATTTATACATGATGTGTACATGTAGTTAGTTTCACTTGCTGTCAAAAACGGATAAAAAATATCATGATTTATCTGGAAGCATTTAAAATGTTTTCCAAATAAAAGAAATAAAATGCTTAAGATATTTAGAAAGCATTTAAACTGATACACATCACTAAAAATAAAATGATTTTCAGATTTAACTTTACGGCTAAGCCGAAGTGCTTCTTAGAAAAAATAAAAATACATTTAAAAGATTATTTTTTTAAATCAATTTTTTTTAATTTGTCTTATTACCGTGAAAATGAATAAAACGTGAATGTGACACAGTTTACGTAAGTCATTAAAAACTGACCAGGTATAAAACTAAACTAAAAAAAAAGCAGCTTTTTTTTCCCAGTTCATAAATACTTTAAAATCTAAACATATCCTTTTTATTGTAAAATAAAATTTGTTACTCTGTTTTCCAGTAAAAAAAAAAAAAAAAAAAAAAAAAAAAGAAATGTTTAGTTATAAAATAAAATTTATTATTTTTTGTGCGCCTGTTATTGTTGGGGCGGGGGGATGTAGAATCTCGAAATATATACTTCGCTTTTCTATTCATGAAAAGCTATGAAGCTAATTAAGATTTTTGGGAATTAATGGGGATAAATTAAGATTTTTGGGAGGGCCCAGCATGCTCAATGCATTCGATGTGATTTATCGTTCTGGATTTTATTTGTTGATATTAATATTTGTCAATTGATGAGCTTTGTTACCAATAATAATTTTGATATTGAGTACTCATGTTTTAAACTACATTAACAATTGCGCTTTTTCCGCTCACCCAGTGGTCCCTATGGGTTTGTAAAAACAAGCGCCGCCCGTGCTGTGGACATCACTTGAAACGGGTGTAAATTAGAGGAATTTTTTACCATATTATTTACGTATCAGCAGTATTTTTTTAACTCAACTAGTTTAGTTCCGTGGTAAACTAGTGATTAGGACGCTTTACTGGTAATCCATAAATCCAAAATTTTTATTAAACCGGGCCGTCAAAATCAGATATATTTTCTCTTTTCGTTAAGATGATGAAAAACTTCAAGAAATCTATTTTCTGTGGTTTGTGAAAAATGAACTATAGTCTGTCCTTTTTGGGGTATATTTTTCTCCGGCATTTCGCAGAAAGATGGCAAAGACAGTTCAAAATAATTATCGGAGGAATTGGATCAACAGGTCCAAACAACATCCGCCTGAAGGCTAGGCACCCAGTGGACACGTAGATGTTTTTCGGGAATGACAAACAAAGCAGTCCAAATGTGGGGGGGCGGAGTGCGTCGGGGTGATAAATAAACGAGAAAAACACCTTTTAACCTTCCCTTCGGTCACTTCCAAGTCTGGTATTCATCATCATCACTGACAGCGCTCCCAACGTTTCCTAAGCTATTCTTTTATGTCCCTTGGATCGAAACGTGCCCACTGCATGTTTCGATCCAGAGGAGAAAATAATAATTAAAAAAATATAGTAATAAAAATAATAAGATTCTGAAGTTAATGTATCCTAAAAACATTTTTTCCCCACCTGAAACACAATTTTTCTAAGTGAAGAGCGAGATTTTGCCAACTCGTATAAATTTTGGGAGGGGATACTCCCCCGCCCCTTAGTGACGTCTCTGGGCTCAGGGGTGGCTGCAGCCCCATTAGCCATCTTCTCGCTACCCCCTGAATACTTTTATAGCAATACTGAAACTTTTTGCATTATTTTGAGATCAAAGTGTCGAAACTCTGAAATGAGCCCCCCTCCTCCTCCTAATAATGCCAGACCCTGAAAGTACTGGTATGACAACGGGGCAATATAGCGTGACCGAATAAATAATGTAAACCGTATGTTTTGCAGGGGCGTATGCGAGGACTATTGACCCCGGGACTCTCTCCGGGGCTGTCCTTCAATTTGACATCGAATTTTTAAAAACTTTTTTCCTTCGCCTTATTCCCATCATCTCGATCCTTCAGTTTGTCAGCTCATTCAAAATTTTACTGTTCTTCCTGCCCGCCTCGCCCGAGGTTGGACTGCCTCCTCTCATGGGCGCCCATAGAAATTTTTTAGGGAGAGGGCAAACTCAAAAAAAAATCTAGAAGAGAGGATATTTGTAACAATTTCAAGTTTCATTCAGCTTTGTGATGCACTTTTGTTTTCGTAACACAGTGCCTAGGCAGATACCATGCACTAAAATCTCTAGGGGCAGGACCGCGGCTCTCAGCTGGCGTCCCGGACTATCTAATTTTCGGCGCACTTTTTAAGTAAGTCAGACTCGTTTATAACGAGCCCTTGTTTAAGAACTCGAATTAAACGAAGAAGACGGAAATGCTTGGCCGGGGTACAAGGTTAAGTCTGAAACAAGCTTTTAAAGAGTAAAGCCCGGCCATATCGAGGAATATTTCCGTGATTTATAAAATTTCTATTGTGATTGATTGATTGTGTGATTATGGCAAAGCAAAGTAAATGCGCTCTGCCAAGGGAGGGGGGGGGTGCTTTGTTAGAAGGACTTACGAGGTTCTGACGCGTATTCGGCCCCACCATGGCACAGTGGTTATGCCACTGAAAATGGTAGATGGCTGAGGTGTGAAGGTCCCGGGTTCGGGTCCCAACGCGTGGCTGTCGATCTAACGGTTTGGAGTTTTGGTAGGTTTTCTCCAGATGTAACGTGAATACACGTTAGAACCCCTTAGAAAGTCTCTCTACCAAGGCACCCTCCCCATCCTAGGCAGATACCCCGCATGCAGGTTTGCCTTAACACACATACAACAACTGACGGGGTATCTGTCTAGGATGAGGGGTGCCTTGGTAGGAGGACTTTCTAAGGGGTTCTAACGCGTATTCACGTTACATCTGGAAGAAACCTACCAAAACTCCAGACTGTTACATCGACAGCCGCGGGATGGAACCCGAACCCAGGACCTTCACACTTCAGCCGTTTCAGTGACAGTGACTGTGCCATGGTGAGACAAAGAAAAGAAAATTATTGCCTTCTCCACTTCCCCATTTCAGGTAATCATTTCTTAGAAAAAAATTATTTTAACAATGGTAGTCAGTAAAAATGATGATGAAAACGAAGAATAAGCAACAAAGGGTGATCGCCTGACCATAGGCAGGTGGGACAGTCCGACGTTTGATAAACCTTTAAAAAAACACAGCCCCCCACCTATCTAGTGCTTTGATGGCGCCCTCTAAACATATGGTTCCCCGGGCAGCTGCCCGAGTTGCCGGTACCTTAAGCCGGCATTGCTAGGGGGTGCAGGTGCCCTTCTTTGACCATTCATATGAACGCTCATGCCTCCTCTACCCCCCACCCACTCCTATACAAACCCCACACGACATCCACTGATTATTTGACTGTAGGTATCCATGAATGATTGGCTTTCAAGGAGTACTGAGCAATTGTTTCCTTTCTTTAAGCACAGCTCCGTTTTCCAAATTGTCCTCACTTACGAACTGTCCCTGTGACTTGCTGGCGACGTTACAAATTATGTCACAGACGAACTGTCTGTGACTTTCTAGCGATGACACGGTGACTTTTTGGCGACGTTACAAATTTTGTCACAGACATGCTCTCTGTGACTTTTTGGCGACGACACCGTGACTTTTTGGCGACGTTGCAAATTTTGTCACAGACGAACTATCTGTGACTTTCTGGCGACGACACGGCAACGTTACAAATTTTGTCACAGACGCACTGTCTGTGACTTTTTGGCGACGACACGGTGACTTTTTGGTGACGTTACAAATTTTGTTACAGACATGATATCTGTGACATTTTGGTGACGACACCGTGACTTTTTGGCGACGTTGCAAATTTTGTCACAGACGAACTATCTGTGACTTTTTCGTGACGACACGGTGACTTTTTGGTGACGTTGCAAATTTTGTCACAGACGAACTGTCTGTGACTTTTTGGCGACGACATGGTGACTTTTTGGCGACGTTACAAATTTCGTCACAGACATGCTCTATGTGACTTTTTGGCGACGACACGGTGACTTTTTGGCGACGTTGCAAATTTTGTCACAGACGAACTATCTGTGACTTTCTGGTGATGACACGGCGACGTTACAAATTTTGTCACAGACAAACTTTCTGTGACTGTTTGGTGACGACACAGTGACTTTTTGGCGACGTCAGGGTGACTTTTTGGTGACGTTACAAATTTTGTCACAAACGGAAGTCACGTTGACGTTACAGTGAAGTCACAAGCAGATAGCTGCAGAGATGTCACACTGTGACTTCTATTTGACGTCACATATAAGTCACGTGTGTGACTGCGACGTATGTGACTCGCAGGGACTTTACTGCGACCTCATTGTGACTTTCCGTGCTATTAGGGAATGCCCCCCCTCTAGCTATTTGTGAAAAATAAGGCTTCCTATCACATGGCTTCATGCCGAAATCTTAGATTCAAACAAAATTTACCGCTTTTTTTTTCTTTTTTTTTAAATTAAATTAGTCATTAATTAATTTAGAGTAATTTAATTATTAGTCATTTAATTAAATTAGAAGAACGGCAACTCGCCGTGTTTTAAACACATTACATAATACACTTGAATATTTGAAAAAAAACAATATATGCAATACAAAAAACCTTTTTTTCAAATGCACAATTATTACATTAAAGTCTATTATATTCAACATTCAATTCTTATATAGAGCAATGTAACATTATCAAAAGTTGGCATAAGTGCCTTCAAATACAAACACAGATTCCATTCGTCCATCCACATGCAAGGGCCCTTGACTTCACACAAATCATTCACAACAAATCAGAAATGCATATATCTTATTTTTACCTTTTACTCTTGATAAAGTATATACCACTCTGGTATCTTATATGTAAAAACACGATACAATTTTTTCACAACTTCTATACGATTCTTTAAATTCATACACAATATAATTAAATTCTTGAAATCAGTTCATAATATGTACAGACACATTTGCAAATACTAGAAATATTAATACGTCACGTTCAACTTTAAATACCTATTAAATATACACATATACGTTTAAACACATTTAAGTATAAACACAATGCAATTAAATTTTTCAAGAGAATTAAAAAATTCATACGAATGCATATACAATTTTCAATATATACACAAATTCATGATTTTACGATCATAATATTCATTTCAAATACTAATTTCACAACCTTTATACATATTTTTTTTTTCTTATAAACATCGCGTCTGATAAAATTGAAACAAACAAAAAAACAAATTCCCCTCTACTATCAGGAACTTGGTTGTGACGTTAAGGGAAAGAAAAAAAAATAGAGAATACTTATCTCTACAAATACTAATATAGTCCAAAGATAAGCTCAAAACAATGTGCTAAGCATTAGAAATTTTAAAAGAACATCATTTGCATTCTCTTTCTTCATATATCACACTCAAAAACTTTCCTTAAAGTTAAACTACCTCCCAAAGGAGATTTTTCATTTGCAAATATACTTTCTCTAAATTTAGATAAACTAAACTTTGTGAGTGGTTTTGTAAATGCATCTGCCAAATTATCGGCACTTTTAATGTATTTAATATCGAATGTGTCTTTGTAAACTAAATCTCTGACGAAAAACATTTTGATATCAATATGCTTGGTCTTATAGTTTTCTATGGGGGACTTAACAAAGTCGATGGTTGCCCTTGTTATCTACGAAAAGTAAAGAGCGGTTCCTTTTGTCTGAAATTAATTTTTGACTAACGCATTCATTTAAGATGCGATCGAACCACTGAAGCTCTTTAACTGCTTCTGTTAACGCAACAAACTCAGCCTCCATAGTGCTAAGGCTTACACACTTTTCTTTGAAGGTGCGCCAAGCTATTGGAGACTTGTCTAACAATATCAATTGTCCGTCCATGGAAGTACGATCGTCCCTGTTTGATGCAAAATCGGCATCGGTGTAGGTGACTATTTGAAAATTAGTACAAGTTAATTTAAGTTTTAAATGTCTGGTGCAATTTACGTAACCAAGTAATTTTATTAAACCATCCCAGTGTATTATTCCGGGGTTGCTCTGAAACTGGCTAAAGATGTTAACCGCATAGCTTATATCGGGACGCGTCCGATTTGCAATAAAGGATAAACATCCTAGTAAGCTACGGTAGGGATACCGTTGCATCTCTTGTATTTCGTCGTTTGTCTGAGGGCATTGAACCTTAGAGTAAATTGTGCCTTTGGAGATCGGGAGTGATGTTATAGGAATTTTGTACTGTCTAAATCGTTTGAAAATTTCTTCAATATAAAGAGTTTGACTGATACAAATATCGTCGATTTGTTCAAAATCAACTCCAAGCAACTTACGGGTTTTACCCAAACTTTTCAAGTCGAAATTCTTAGTTATAAGATTTACGCATCGTTCTATAGTTTTAGTGGTCTTCCCAAACACTACTATATCGTCAACATACACTAATAAAACAATTTCATTTTTAAAAACATATACACAATTACACCAGTCATATTTTTTAAAACCTATTTCATTTAAGACTTTGTTTAACTCTGTGTACCACACTCTACCACTTTGATGTAAACCATAAAGTGCCTTGTCTAACTTGCACACTAAGTGTTCTTTACCTAGCTCTACAAAACCCGGGGGTTGTGTCATGTAGACTGTGTGGGTCAATGGGGCGTACAAATATGCCCATTTTACATCATACTGGAAATGTAACCATTTTTTATATGAAACTAGCAATGAAAAGAAAAAGCGAATTATACTAAAATTGACTACGGGTGAAAAGGTCTCGTCATAAGACTCGCCTTTTATTTGTTTGTAGCCTTGTGCTACTAATCTAGCTTTGTATCGCACGATTTTTCCTTTTGCATCGCGTTTTACTGTGTAGACCCATCTACACTCCACGGGAGTAACTTGACTAGGTGCTTCAGTTAAGTGCCACACTTTGCGTTCTTTTATCATTTTAATCTCTTCCTCCATGGCAATTTGCCAAAAGTCCTTTTGAGGGGATTTTAATGATTGTTTATAGGTTCGTGGCACAACAATTTCTTCTAGTCATATATTCATACTGCTAGCACTGGAGGTTGAACTACCGTTTTGACCCGCTACGAGTCCCTCATACAGATTAGAACCTTTAAAACAAAAAAGGTTTGGTTCAAAGGATATATTATTCTTTTTACAGTATTTTTCAGCGTCATTTAGTGACCTTATTCTTTCCTTTTCTCCTTCCTCATAATAGTAGATGTCGACTCTACTACCATCGGGCCTAGGTACCGGCTTTCTAAGCCATCGTACTTCCCTCAGAGGTATATCGACACGACCTTCCCTCTCTCTTGTGTGGAGTTCGTCTTCATCGTCTGAATGTCCTGGGGAGTTTGAATTATTTGAACTATTTTCAAAAGCATCACTATTAGGGGATTCCGTATAATAAAAATTCTGGCCCATTACTGCTCCACTGTCATTTTGGTCACTTTGTTTTACGTTATAAGGTACATTTTCATCAAAAGAAACATTAATGGTTTCCAAAATTTGATCAGAGTCAGGCATCCAAATTCTGTAGCCTTTTGTGTTGAAAGCATATCCTATCATCACACCTTTACGGGCTTTAGGATCAAACTTCGATCTACGGGACTTAGGAACACCTACGTATGCCGTAGCTCCGAAGGGTCTTAAGTGTCTCACTGAAGGCTTACGGCCACAATACAACTCAAAGGGGGTTTTCAATTGATTTCGGCGACATAAGCGATTTTTGGTGTACGCGAAGTACAGCATTGCCTCAGGCCAAAAACTCTTATGCATATTACTTTCTGCCAAGAGTGTACGTGCCGCATCCATTACTGTGCGATTATATCTCTCCGATACCCCGTTTTCTTCGGGAGTATATGTATTTGTTAATTCATGTTTAATGCCCTTTTCAGTACAGAAATTTTTAAAATTTGTGTTTACAAATTCAGTCCCATTATCTGTACGTATAGCTTTTAGCTCTCTGCCTAGAAATCTTTCAGCTCTAAAAATATGATTTTTAAAAATGTTAAAGACGTTTTGTGTGTCTTTAATTGGGTAAACTGACACTTTACGCGAGTAATCATCTGTAATAGTTAAAAAGTATTTTTCTCCCCTCCTCCCTGTAGTTTGTGTAGGACACCAAGTGTCCATGTGAATTAACTCTAGCGGATGTCGTGATCTGATCTCTTGTGTAGGTTTAAACGAAACTCTACTTTGCTTATTCAATCTGCATGGCTCACAAATAATTCTGTTATATTTAAGTGTTGGGAGTCCTATTGCACTTTTACTTTTAGCAGTGCGATTAATAGCGTCAAAGTTAATGTGGCCTAACCTCCTATGCCAAAGCATAGCTTGGTCTGACGTTTTGTTACTTTCAGTAGATGAGATGGAAAATCCGACAGATTTAGGGGTTTTATTTGGAATTTTTGGATGTAAACAGTAAACTCCGTTCTCCATAAATGCAGAAAAAAGGTACTGCTTACCTTGGTAGAGTTTAATTTCCCCGTCACAACCAAAGAAATCCACTCCCTTTTTATCTAGTCTAGGACCTGACATCAGGTTACTTCGTAACTCAGGTGAATGCATGACCTCACCAAATTTGTACGTACGTTGTCCGAATCGTAGTTCTACATGTCCCTTGCCTTCTATGGGGAAGGTGACTCCGTCGATTGCAACAGCCAGTTCTTGGTCTGCAACACGCTCATAGTCCGTATAAAGCTGCCTATCCCGACAAAAATGGTGGGTGGCGGCCGTATCAAAGATCCAGGTATCTTGGGTGACACAGGCTTGGCTCAGGTTCGCTCCTACCAGGAAAGAGGATGTTGAGCTGGCATCTTGGCTTAAAGGTTCCTGGCTACGGGTAGGGCTCCCGTTACGTCGATTTCTGGATCTCTTATTTCTAGAGCAATCCCTCGCTCCTCTTTCGGGCAATACACCATTTGAAGTGGACACGCGTTGTCTTAAGGTTTTAGCTGTGGTTTTTCTTGGGCGGCTCTGACGCCCAGCTTGACTAGGTATTTTAGACTTAGCGTAGACGTTTTGCCGTTTCTTAAACTTTGCTTGATGAGCGGCATACACCTCTTCTGTTGTTCTGTCGGCATCACGCATACTTAAACGGGATTCTTCAGCAATAAGCTCGATAACGATATCTTTAAAAATGAACTTCTTATCGTCCCATCTTAAAATGGTTTGTACAATACTGTCGAAGTCGACAGGCAAATAACGCAAGAGTTGAAAGGCCAAATAAATCTCAGGGAGAGGTTGATTAATGGCACTGAACTGGTTATTAATTCTTCTTAATCTAGCAGCGTACATGTCTATGTTTTCACCAGGCTTGATTTTACACGAGCATAGTTCCGAAAATAAACTCATATGAGTTGAACGGTTGTCTGGTCTAAAATGAGTTTTAATTCTGTCCCAAGCTTCTTTAGCGTCAGTGAACTCTTCGATAATTTTTCGAATATCGGGCTCAATGCTAAGGTAAATGGTCGCTAGTGCTTTCCTGTTTTTATCTTCAAATTCTTTCACATCCTTTTGAGTAACACCGGTTTTATCATCATCTACAGGTTTTGGTTCTTTACCGCTCACTAAATCCCAACTATCCTTTTCAATTAGGATGTATTTGATGTCAGCAGACCAGTTACTGTAGTTATTGAAATTTAGTTTTTCAATTTGGTGCACCGAATTCACAGGGTTCATCATATTTAAGCAAATTATTGAAAATTTCAAAATGTTGAGATGTTATTATTGAAGTATAGCACTATAGCTGTAGAATCGCTGCTTGACAAAATTTGATGAAGCTTGATTTTAAAGTTAAAGAAAAAATCTTTTGTAGCCCCCCCCTTCTCAAATTCACCAAGATCTTCATAAAGTTTGCTTAACTTTCACTGGGGGCTACAACCTGAATAATCTTAATATATATATAAAATGCTAATGTTCGTTTGTAAAGACAGGGTTTTCTCTATCACCACCAACTCGAATTAACTTCCCGTTGGGGTGGTAAATACCCCTTGGCCTCACGGTGAAAGTAAGGGAGTTTGGTCGCGGTGGGTGGAAGTGGGTGGTTGTGGGTGTCGAAAATGTGAAAAAATATATATCTGTCCTATTCTAACTCATGAGAACTTCTGAATTTCAACTCCAATAAAATATTAAAATTTAACGTTTATCTTCTGTTGCCATATCAGCAGGAAAACTTAATCTCAAGCAATTATCGTCTGCGAACCATTTTACCTGAAACAAATTCAAGTTATTTTAACAAGTGAAAAAGAACAAATTATTTGAATATTCTAGAGTGTTCTGATACTAGCAATTTCGATGTGTTATGGTATATAAACCGAAATTCAGTGACTTTTCGCCAGTTTGATCGCGTTTGCAGTCGAGTAACGATTAACTGAAATTAAGAGTGAACAGTAATTAAACAAATTCAAGTCATTTGACAAATAAAAAAGAACAAACTATCTGAATATTCAATAGAGTTCGTCAGTGGCACCATAATAGCAATCAAGTGATTAATTTTGTGTAACTTTATTACATTACATATACACAATGCCAAGGCGTAAAAAAGTATTTACAAAATCTCAAGTGTATTTTAAAAGAAGAAAAGTAGCACATCAACTTGAAACAGAAGAACAAAGAAAGAAACGGCTTTCAAATATTCGTAAAGGAGTAAAAAAAATAGAAAAATTTAACCGAAGAAGAAAGAAACACATATTAACGAAAAAGTGCGATCCCAAATGAGAACACTTAGAAATCGTCAATCTGATCAGATCAACGTGAAGTGGAAAATAGAAGAAGTAATTAAAGAATGGCTACTTTACGCAAAAAAACGAGCTGCTACAAGTAAAATTGAGAATTTAGAACTTCCGCCGCTGCATTATGATTGCAAAAAACAATACAGTGAACATTCAAATATTAACATCGGAAAAATGGATACGATATGCGAGTATTGTCATGCACGGAAATTTAAAGGCGAAACTGCTGGTATGTGCTGTTCGAGTGGTAAAGTCAATTTACCAGCATTAGATGTACCACTACCACAATTACTCACAAATATGACTGGAAAACACCAGATTCCAATCATTTTCTGCAAAATATACGTCGATACAACTGTTGTTTTCAAATGACTTCCTTTGGAGCTTCATTAATATGCAAGGAAGAAAATTTCAGCCCGGTTTTTAAGGTTCAAGGCCAAATTTATCATCGAGTAGGTTCACTTCTGCCGATGCCGAATGAAACTCCAAAATTTCTTCAAATATATTTTGTTTGTAACGAAGAACTTGAAATAGACCAACGTTGCTCTAACATAGGGACTACAACGAGATATTATTTTAAAATTACAACGTCTACTTCATAATCATAATCAACTAATCAATGTGTTTGACTTCTCTAGAACAAATGGCTGCAGATAATTATAAGATCGTTATTCGAGCAGATAAACGACCAGCCGGTCAACACGAAAGAAGGTTCAATGCACCTCAAACGGACGAAGTTGCCGTAGTAATTGTTGATAACGAATGTAGTCGTCGTGATATTATTATTCAACGCCGAAGTAATGAATTGCAACGTATTGCTGAAACACATCGTAGTTATGATACAATACAGTATCCGCTAATTTTTTGGTAAGGTGAGGATGGTTATCACTTCAATATTCAACAAATCGATCTAGCTATAGGTGTCGAAACTAACAAAAAAGTATCAGCTATGCAATTTTATGCTTATCGAATTATGACTAGAAATGATGAAAATAACCATATTTTAAACTATTCGGCAGTTATTTCAGCAGTTTATTTTAGAGATGTATTCTAAAATTAAGACGGAAAGATTAGAATTTATTCGCCATAATCAACGAAAGTTGCGTTCGGATGAATACATCCATTTGAGAGATGCAATGATAAATGATGCAAACGTCGATAAAATAGGAAAATTGGTCATCTTGCCATCGACATTTACTTAAAGTCCACGTCACATGCATCAATATGCTCAGGATGCAATAACTTTTTTTTTATTTCCAATGGCAAGATAGGAAGACAAATACAGCAAAGGAATGGTAAAAAAGAAAGAAAACACACGAACAAAAAACTCAGCTGCATCAAATAGTGTATGCATCCAAATGGACCCTGGCCTCCCAGTAGCGGTCTGCAAGTGAGGACTTAGATAAGGCTAGATAGAAGATAGAAATCTAAATTATCTACGTTAAAATATGGATCCTTAATTATTTTTTATACCATTAAACATGCGGTGTATTTTAACCCGAGTAACGGCGGGTTTCGCTGCTAGTACTATTATATTTCTGATGTTCTTCTGCCCAGGGCACTCTTACGCCCATAACCACTTGTAGACAATAACATTGGGAAACTTGTAAAAGATGTCCCATGTTATGGCTTTAAAACTCTAATACTGGAGAGCTATTACACAGAGGAAAAAACTGCCGAGGGCAGATAATACTTTCAGAAGTAAATAACTCTTGAAAAGATGACACATATATTAAAAGCCAAGTATTTTATTTAGTTAAAAGTTACTGAAGACATGAAGGCATTACAAAAATAAAGTTGTATATTACCCATACAACATGGCCCATAATAGCGGCCGGAAAAGAAAACTCATGTCAACACGATAACACAACAGCAATATCAACCTCCGTTGTATTCAGCAAAAACAAGAGTTTAAATACCCGCGGAATTCGCGGACGAATACATGAAAGCTCCGCCGTAATGACGTAGTCGCGGAGTAGTACGCTCAGCAAAGCGAAGAAAAAGAGTCCGAGTGGACAAAGATGGCGACGCTTACTGCCGGTCGGGATTTAAAGAGCGATAGTGCTCGCTATGACTATTATGAATAAGGTTAAAGTAATAAGTTTAAAAGAAATAGTAGCGTTTACCGTAAAATTACGGGAGACTGAAATTTTTAGCTTTAGATGGATTAAATATTAAACTTTACACTTTACTGCTGGAAGGTTATTTGAACATTTGCTAGAAATTACGGGGAGAGGGTGGCTTTTGCCAACAGCTTCCAAAAAGTTCACAGTTGTAAGTCTGTGTACTAAGTCCTTTTCATATAAAGAATGCTATTTTTGTTTATAAACAACAAAAATAACAAGAAGTAAAATGATCCACAAATGTCTTTAAAAAAGTGAATTAGCTTGTTGAAAAATAAGTTGTTTCAAAAGTTTCTTTTCCTGTAAGTAATTTTAGACAAAATTCTGAAATTTTCAGGTTTAGTTAAAAATATTCTTAGGACGGGCTCTGGAGTTAGTAAATTATAAATTTAGTTTTAACGGAACATACTTGAAATACTTACTCGTAGAGTCGTGCTCATGAAGTATGGATTAGCCAAACCATCATTTATGCGACAGTCCACGCAGAAGCACAGAATTAATGTATTTATTGACATCTAAAATTGTAATACAGAGTTTTAAAAATATGAAATGCAAAATCACCAGAGAAATAATTTAATAAATTTTTAGTCTCATTAATCACGCTGCCCTTACCATTATTTTTGGTGAGTGCAAGGATGAAGGTTCAGCAATACGAGGATTTTCGCTTCCCGAAATTCGCGAGTTCTGCTTGTTGACATAGCCATTGAGGTGAAAATATGCTCCGTCTGGGAACCATATGTTGCCAACATCGAGTTCACCGTCATCCACAAGTTGCAGCAAGGCGTTCGCGAAATTATAGCATGCATTAATGGCATTTGGACTGAGGGTTGGTGAGTCTGGATTTTGTACAGGAACATGTGAAGACTGTGGCGCGTGAGACGGTGAGTGCTCATTCTTCGGAGTCCAGTACAAGATGCAACATGGCGTATGAAGTGTGGAGCCGCTGTTGGATAACCTGCTGTATGGCTTCAGCATTGGACTCTGTAACTGAAAGGCGTGGCCGGCCGACATTTCCAATACGGTCATCATTGATGTTCCTCCTTCGTTCGAATTTCTGGAATAGAGTCCTTATTGCATTGTCTGACGGTCTGTTTCTCACATAAAATTTTCTTGGGAAACTGCACCTCGTTTGAACAAAACTGTGTTCCAGGTGGTGGAACTCTAACACAATAAATACCCGCTGTTCAACGGAAAAAACTGTTTTAGTAGAGCGGACTTGCAATCTCAACAGCACACTCTAGCAGTTTGACGACAAACTATGGAATGGCGAGCTGAAATACTTTTTTTTAACTATACCTGTTACAGATTGCCTGCAGCACCATCTCTTGGTAGAAATGTTAACTAAATTTGAAATTTAATGGAATAAAATTCCCTGATTTCTAAAGCATAATGCCGCAAATGATACATATCTATTGCATTCAGTCTTTTTTTAATTAACTTTCAAAATCCATCAGTCATTTTTGGGACACTCAGTAAGAAAGGGTAGACTGTCCGTATGCTAGCTCAACCAAGTTTCAGCTGTTCTAGAGTTTCTACAGCGTGTTAGTTGAGTTTATTTAAACTTTATCGCTCAAATTCAAAAGTATTCACAGTAGCATGGTCTTAAAACAATAGTGCACTAAATCAGCTATCCTTATGCCACCGATTCTCGGAACTGAGTGAGTTAGGATGCATTGCAAAGCTGAGGCTTCCCCATCCACCTACTGAACGCGCTCGAAAGTGCTACGATATGTAGTGGCACAAAAAATATATATTTATGACTTTTAGGACACACCTTATATTACCCTTTTGATAGCAGTATAAATAAAGTTTCTATCTATGTCTGTCTTTTTGAGTATGACACTGCACGAACTTGTCATTACATTTTGCTACTTGGAAGCACAGAGGATTAATGAGTCATTAACCTCAAAATAAATTTATTCCATGAATGCGTTTTATTTTCTCCACAAGTATTTAATAACAACAAATATTTTTGGCATAACAAACAATTTTACTACTTTAGCAATATAATATTTAGAATGAGTTATACGAAACAACAGTGCATTTTCGTATATAAATAAATGACGCAAGAATTTTTAGTACGAAAAGACAAAAAATGGTTAATTTCAAGAATCATCAAAAAACTATTTTATTTATTTTAAGATCAAATGAAACGAGTTCTGCAGATAAACATTGCTGTTTTGTCTTGTGTTTAGATCAACATTCACATCATTTACATAATATTTTTCATATATTTTTTATAATCAGCGCAGTCGCTATCTAGTGTTGTTTAAGCGCTGGTTGGATGCTATCATTCCAGAGATGACTTCCTTTTCACAGTATATTTCCCTCAAAATCTTTGCGATATTTCATGGGCTAAGGAACTGCCCGCGCCATCCCCCTGAGATCTTAAGAACGATTTCCTTTATGATCAAAAGATGGCAGCACTACGAATCTTATCTAAATGGAAGTTTTTCTGCAAAAACGAACAAAAATAATAATACTATGTTCTTTTGCAAAAAAAAATTATTCTATTGTGAAAAATTGATAGAAATCTTTCTTTTAAATGCGTCAAAGGCAAGTTCTAAACTCCCCACATTTTACAAAAGACTTGTCTTCGCATGTGTGGACCGAAGGCCTCGCCACTGTTAAGACCAGTGCCATATTACCGGCAGGGCAAACGGGGCAATTGCCGAGGGCCCAAAAATCTTACATCTCACACTTTTATAGTTTTACAATAAAATTACAAAGGATAAAAATATTTCAAAAGTTAAATGATTTTTTAATTATAAAGTATGAACAATGAAAATAATTCAAATTTACATTTGTATAAATTAATTTAAATTTATTTTTAATTCTTCGAAATGCTCTATAGTCGATATAGCATACCGATATGTAGAAAATAACTAACCACGTTTTGTAAAAAGTAGTTTTAATGTTAAAAAATAACTACATTTTTTAATTACTTGTTATTTTAAGAAATATATACAAAAACAACTGTTCATACAAAAAGTGTTTGTATTTCATACATGCTAGCAACTGTGATTTAGCATTTGGATGTAACGTTTAACAGTTTCTTTGACATCATGTAACTAGATTCGTTTATTTTGAATTACTTTTTAAAAAATTGTGTTTGGAAGGGGTAAGATATTTTTAAAACTTCAAGCATAAAGCAATCATAATCTTTTTTTTTTTTTCTTTCTTTTTTCTTCTTTTTTTTTTTTTTAAGGGGGAGGTTATCCCAAGGGGCCCAATTTTTTTTCTTCTGCCCAGGGCCCACAGTTGTCTTGATCGGGCTCTGGTTAAGACAATAGCGAATAAGAATTTTACAGTCTATAATGTAAGAAAATGGCTCACGATACTTACGTCGTAAACGGAAACGAAGCAGTGACAGCACATGAAGGATAAAATTAACACCACGATAACAGGAATCCAAAAGTTCTGAAGCCCTTCGAAATTCTGTAATTTTAAAATCATAAATTGTATTATACAGTGTGGTTATAATTAAATAGAACGCAGGGCTCGTGCGTACTCTCATTTTACGCGTAAATTGACATTTTTTGATTGATGAAAAATTGATTGATTTTTGAAAAATTGACTCTCACTTTTTGAACCTGCGAGTCAAATTTGACTCGCAAAAATTTCAGCCGGACATCATAACGACGTTTGCTCTCTCGCTCTCCCCTCCCCCCCATCAACTTTTTTTTGTTTTTGTTCCCATGGACGATGAATCGCAATGTTTTTCTTATTAACATTTATTCTTATTAAATAAGAATAAAATGTTCATAATTTAATGCTGTGTAAAATATTTTATTAAAAATGCTAAATTCGATTTAATTATAAGTAGTTAACAGGACTTTGAAATTTCATTGTGTATGGGGAAAAAAGGTAACTGGAAATGTTCAATTTATGCACGAATATAATTTTATAATACTTTTTTATTTCCTTCTTTTTCTGTCGATTTTTCATCACTGTTTTAACATTTGTATTTGAAAAAGTTATGCTAGTCATGTCTGTAATCTAGTTTGTATTAATCGTGCATTGTGGAGAAATCAAAATATAGGTGAAAATTAATAATTACACGAGAGAAAAGGAACGACTGTATTTTCACTTTCTTAGATTAAAAAGAAAAATTAGTTTTTTGACTTTGACTCGCAGTTTTCAAAAATTGACTCTCACTTTTACGCAGATTTTGAAGTCTAGCGCGAGCCATGGAACGTGTCTGGAGTTTTATTAATAAAAACCTACTGTGGCTAATGGCAATAAATTTGGATTGACATGCGTTTCAAATCGACTAACCGGAATTCGTATACGATTTAGTTCCCAAAATGCACAATAAGTGAAAAGCATGCGTTATGAATGCATTAATATTTAGTTAGTGAAAAAGATCTGACGACAGCAGTTGATTAATGCTTTGATCAGATTAAATTACAAGTTTGTTCGATATGCTGTCCATTTACCTCTTTCAAAATGTTGTTTCTATGCTCAGCATATTCCAATGGTTAAGTATAACAAATAGAGGTGGGGAAAACCGTTATTTTCAAAGAACAGTTGTTCACCGTTCCCGTTCTTTTTTAAAGAACAGTTCTTTTTCCTGTTCTTTTGAGAACAGGTTCTTTGATTTATGGTAGCTTTATTATGACTATTTTATTCAATTTAAAAATGAAAATATACGTCTTTTTAACATGTACTATAATTTAGTACAATTGTAAAACCCGCAGTGGTCTGGGCACAAAACTCCGTTGCCATAAGAACACGAAAAGTGAAGCAGCATCCGGATTGGCCAGTGCTTGGGAGGGTCAACTTCCTCTCGGCTCGACTGCTGTGGGACCGTGTGCCCTAATGGGAGCTGGTGCACGTAAAATCCGTTGTGGCTTCAATGTCCTCCAAATTGTTAAACGATACCTCTGGGGGTGCCGATTTCAGGGGGTGGGTCCCTCCTCTGGAATTGGTTCAAAATTAGGGGACCCCAAGCTGAGTCGGAGTTCCTCCCACTGGGGCTCTTTAAAATGGAAGCAGCCCCTTCCGCCCATCGCCTGCCAATTTGAGGGATCTGGCACCGCCTCGCGGGTTGCCAGAGGGTATTAGCAACAACAATTGTAAAATGTTTAAAAAAAACTTTGCAACCAACATTCTGGCTTTCTTCAATCAAGTATGTTAACAGTAATTTTTTGTAAAAATATTTTAATGGCAGCTGTCGTCAAAAAAAGGGTCTCTAGATCTGTGGCACGCGATGAACGTTTCGATCGTCCGCCCTCTTGCTAGTAGTTAAGTCGAGCGATGGCAACGGCCGCCCTTTTTTCAGCATTGGGAAAGGGTTGCGCCTTAAAGGGTAAAAAAGTACATGCTCCAGATTAAAAATTAGACTCCGTTTAAAAAGCTGTAAGTATCAGGCTCCAGATTAAAAATAATACGCGTGTATAAATATGTCGATTGCTTCGACTACGATTTAAGAAAATGAATACGACTTTGGCATATAAAATTACATGGCTCCGAAAATCCAGATTAAATGGCTTCCGACCAGGGCCATACCTAGAAAATAATTTCGGAGTCGGGGAGCATCGTATATCGGGATAAAATTTTCAGGATATATCCCCCACACCCAATTTCTGTCTAATTTAGCAAGATTAATTTTTTTTTATTACTGCACAAACATTTCGTTCATTTATACATCACTGCATTTCATACCCCTCACCATGGGCGCCGGCAGAATATTTCCCAGGGGGGGCAAAGACTACTTCAACGTATAGTTGCCATGTTGGAAAGAGCAAAAAAGCAAAGGATAACACTGCATACAAAAATCCAGGGGAGGGGGCATTGCCCCCCCTTGCCCTATGCTGCCGGCGCCCATGCCTCTCACCATCCCCACACAGAAAAAATTTTCTGGCTACGTCCCTGTATAAATACACCATGTACATATAATGTAATAAGTTCGGGGGAGCGGCGTCCGAACTCATAGGACCCCCCAGTGACGGATTAATGCATTTTTGTCGGGGGTGGGGGCGGTAAGTTAGAGGATTGACATATACATCCATTTTTTGGAAGGAAAATAGGATCTTTTACATTAATTTCTTTTTTCTCGGGGGGGGGCGTCGCCCCCTCCGCCCCCCTTTAATCCGCCCTTGCCCCCCCGTCTAAATACGGCCTTGCTTCTGACTCCAAGTCTACAACTTTGACCCTAGCTCAGAACTTAATTAAAGCAAAAGAACAGGGAACAGATTTAATGAAAGAACACCTTTCACCGAAGAACAGTTCTTTTAACCTGTTCAACAAGAGAACGCCTTTTACTCCGTTCCCCGAAAGAACGCCTCAGCTCTCCGTTCCGAAAAAGAACACCAGCTCAGGAAAAGAACTAGGTGTTCCCGCTCACTGCTCATAGAACTCCTCGAGTCGTGATCAAAGAACGTGTTCTTTTTCAGCCAATAGGAGAGGCTTCTCCGGAACAGGTTCTTTTTCAGCCAATAAGAGATGGCTAAGAGCGTATGAAGCGAAGGCGCGTTTTATATGGAGATAGTGTAATGCTTATATTATTGTTTGACGTTGATAAAATATTTTTTTTCGATTTGTTTGTGTTTCAGACTATCATTTTCTTTATTATTAAATTTTTTACTTTGATTCAAATTGAGTAGTTTGGCTGGAATAATAAAAATTGACGAATTGTAATCCTGTGAGTGCATTTTGTATTGAACATATAAGAAAGCTTCTTCGCCCGGGTCCACTTTAAAATTATGGTAGGTTGGCTTAAAAGTTCTATCCCCCCCCCCCCCCAGATAATCATCTTCGTTATCATTATTTCTCAATATAACTAAGATTCCACAATTAGAATTTGATAAAGCTAAAATTGTGAACTTCTGTCCCCACCATCAGATACGTATCCAATGCGGGGGAGGAGGGGTTCTGCCCCCCAGAATTTAAATTTTTCTTAGCAAAAAAATATTAATCGTGCCTTTCAATGAGAAATTTCACCTTTAAGGCATTTTCCAAAATTTCTCTTTTCAACACGCTTGCCTGCCATAAAATTTTGAAACGTCGGACCTTAATGAACTGAGAACATGTTTTTGCCGTGATCACTGAACAGGGTGTTCCCGTTCTTTCTTGAGAACAGGTTCAAAAGAACAGGGTGTTCATTCTTTCCCCATCTCTAATAACAAATATCCACTCGTTTGTTGTACATGAACTGCTATTTGTTTTTTAAAACTTGATAAATTGTCAACGTGTCCTTAATGTGTCAAGCTTTTCGAATGACCCCTAGGGCAAAAAGACAAATGGCATGAGATCGAATGAACAAGCTGGTCACTTTGTACTGAAACCTCTGCTGATTATTTGGATTTGCATCAACGCTGGATCGCTCCATCCTGCATAAACGTGCAATTTCCAGAAACCGTAATGTCTTGACAGTGTTCAGGAATCACCTAGCCGAGCAGCAGCCGCCCATATCGAATTGGGCAGATGTCACTATAGTGCGATACTGAAACCATTCCTAACTATACTTTATATCTACGAATCTGATGTCAGGAGATTGATATATATGCATATTTTTATCCAATATGTTGATTGACAGCCCCAGCATTCCTCCTTGTGGACTTATGAACCAATTTTTTTCTTTTAATTGGAAAAAAAATTCCGGTAATTCGAAACTTCAATCCAATTTGGTGCTACTAACTGCAATAGGTTTCATTTATAGGATTCCAAAAACCTCTTCTTAATTGTAAGGGAATAATTAAAGTAAATATAATACATATATGCCTGTTTATATAGTATATAGAGGAGGAGGGAGCACATTTGAACACTAAATGTTTTTCTTAAAATAAATAGTCGTTTTTTATGTAGACAGCAACGTTGTTTTTGCTTCAATAATGAAATACAGTTAGTTCTACAATTTTATATGCGCTCTATTGTAGGATTTTCTCAAAAAACCTTAAAAATTGCTATGTAGAGGAAAAGGGGGCACATTTGAACATTCTAAATATTTTTCTTAAAGTAAATATCCGTTTTTAAATATTATTACAAAATCTGGTAGCGAGTAAGCGATAAAATTGCACAACAAGCCCGGAAAACAAATATAACGCTTTATTCGACGAATTGGAGCACTAATTACTCACAACAAATTCGGCAATTTTAACTAAAATAACACAACAATAACTATTCAAAGCGCAATGCCAACGTATCATTTCGCAATCTATGACTCACTAACTCTATGAGAGCGACTTCTTAATTTATAGATTTGAAAGCGGATGTGACGTCATATAGGATATGATATAATTTTTTCTAGGCTTTTGCAGAAGCTTCTCTCCTAATTGAGATCGAGCCGAAATTCCACCAGTTTCGAGAACTTAATTTTTTCACCAAATTTGTCGCAAAAATTGCCCAAATGGTCGTCAAGTTTGTTGTCAAGGTCAAGGGTTTACATACTCATTTCACTTGCAACAATGTCTGTACAACGCACTTCCCTGCAACATATTGGCGCGAGAAAACAATATTACAATTTTGTAACAATATAGACAACACATTGTTATAACTTTAATAATGAAACATAACCAGTTTTACCAATTTTATATGCGCTCTGCTGGAGGGTGATCTAAAAATCTTAAACCATGCTCTCGTGGCTTTCCTCAGGTTTGGAGATTTTATTACAGGCCATTTTGGTACCATTTATTACCATTTTGGTTGAACACGTGAAAAATCAATCATGATTTTGGTCCAAACAGTTCATGCAGCTTGAGTTTTTATTTAAAACAGGGACACCAATGGAAAGTAACCCCGTCTTTTTATTATTTTTGCATTTTATTAAGGATGCTGCCATTAGATTCTTTAGCTGTACGCATACACCATTTTTCCATGCAGTGTTTGCAGAGGTACATACAAGTAAGAGGATCCCAAAAAGTTATCAACTCTGCTTCGTTAAACCATCATGTATTTTTTGATACTTTAATGTATAATAAGAATTTTAATTCTTATTTTTAGAAGTTAAGAAATATAAATAAATATATAACTCAAAACCATGCAAGTAATATTGAAATGCAGGGGTCTCTATAAAAGTGGCCATGAGGGGAAAAAATGTTCAATATTTTTTCGGGTGATTGGTGTCACAGCATATATGGAGAAGAAAGAAAATCCTGTGTGCCTCCCTGACTGCTAAGCTATAATATCAAAGCACGGAGCAGAAATATTTACAAATAACCCACACTCTTCTACTATCTCAAACACTTTATTTGCTTGTGACTGTGGAGATCCATTTTGCATAGCTAGAATACTTGAAAATTTACTTTCTTTGAAAAATGTTTCATTAGAAATATGAAAGACACGTCTATATAAAGCAACATTGTCGTGGCCTGTCATGGTTTTAGAACCCATTGTAAAACATAATCTTTGGGTGCAGTGAAGTTAGTTTTTATGTTTTGGTTTATATCAGTTCTAAAACTTTTAGTTGTAGTTCTAGGATTTTTCACGACTAACGCTCAAATGATCAAGCTTCATGAACTGACGGACCATGGTTGATTTTTCGAATGTTCAACCAAAGTGAAGACTGATATAAATAAAATCTTTGAGTAAAAACACACATAAAAAGGTACTTATCACTTAGGACGATCGTTTCGGCCGAAAAAAAATCTTCAGCCGTCTGCACTTAGTCTCACAGAATAGTGGAGACTAAAAGATAAGGGAAAAAAAGCGAGCAGAAAGTTTCCAAATGGAAAAAAGAAAAAGCGAGAAACCATGGAGATTAAAGGAAGGGGGGAGGGTAGGTTAAAAAAATGTCCGTAAGAATGAAATATGGAAAAATAAATTAATAAATAAACAAAAAAGGATACATAAAAAACAACAGAAAAAAAACAAACAAAAGAAAATAACAAAACACAATAAAAACGCACCTTCTTTTTTAACGTACAGGACTACACTTTTTTTTTTTTTTCAAATTCATTAATAATAAACATAAAGGAAAAGCAGAAAACTCGTACAATATCAAAAATAAATAAATGAATAAATAAAAATTACGACGAGTGAAAAACAAAAACAAAAAACTAACAGAAGAAGAGCGGGGGGGGGGGGGAGGAGAGGAAGAAAGTAAATAGAACCTTACAACAACTGCTTCCAAGTAAAACGAACAAAAGGAAATCATCGTTCACAAGACGTTCCAAGTGCTTGGTAATGGAAAAAAGAAAAACTTCCAGAAAATCACGATGGGACAAGACTGAGTGCACAAGATCATAGCTTTAGAAAATTGAAAACGATGATTAAAATTCCAACAATGTGAGGCAATAGAAGATTTGGAAATCTCATGCTTAGAAACATCTCTCATGCTCTTTGAGCCTAAATTTGAAAGTTCTGGTCTGACCAATATAGACCCTTTTGTTTTTGTTTATCTTTCAGTCCCCACTAATCTGTAACACTGAGTTCAGACGGCTGAAGATTTTTTTCGGCCGAAACAAATGTCCCAAGCGATAAGTACCTTTATATGCGCATTTTTACATAAAGTTTTTATTTATATCAACTTTTAACACCAGTTTTTGTAGTGTTTTTTCAAAAGTT
Source organism: Cheiracanthium punctorium (assembly GCA_038373885.1). NCBI lineage: Eukaryota > Metazoa > Arthropoda > Arachnida > Araneae > Cheiracanthiidae > Cheiracanthium > Cheiracanthium punctorium. The sequence continues at coordinate 201,680 of JAWZYV010009509.1, forward strand.
AAAACTGGCAAAAAAATTTTCTCAAACCTAGGATGTTGGATTCAAGGAAATGGACACTTTTATAAATAACTTAATATAGTAAACGACATTAAAGAACGGGGTGTTAAATTAATAGAAGATTTGAATAATTCCTGCCTCGCCTTGCAAAGTAACTAAAAAGCTTTTTCTCGCCTCGCAAAATCCAGTCATTTGGTAGTTTTACCTGGAAAGTTTCCGGGAGTTTTGAAAATGGGCAATTTTATAGATTTCGATGTGCTCTTTCCGAATTTCAACTTTGCCGCTCGCGCCGCCATATTCGAAAAATGGCGTCCAAAAGCAGTTTTTTGGCAATATCTCCTTTCCGACTCATTTCCTTATTACAACTACATAATTAGTTACAGTTAAAAACTTGCCTTTTGCCGTAAAATTAAAATTTTCTATCTCAAATCAGTAAAGTACTGTTGTGCGTGAGTAAATTCACCAGAAATTTTAAGTAGTTTTACTTTATGAGAGTTAAATTGTGATGACGTCATTCTTGAAGGCCTACTGATGACGTGAAAGCTTGGGGACGTACCAATTGTTAGGCTTTCTATATCTAGGAGGTGTTGGTTATATGCACGAATTGCAATGGTACCTGTGATACTCATAAGTTCCATTACAGATAATGAAGAGGAAGAATCGGAGACTATTTTCAAGCAAACGTATGATGAAATCGAGAACGAAGAAGATTGCGATGAAACTGATAATCCCATCGCGGCTGATATGGAAGAAATTTCGGGCTGTGACATTTCGATCGGTACTAGAGACAATGAACTTGCAACACCTGGTCCATCAAGAACAGCGAAGCGAAGGAGAATGCGCTAAATTTTGGATTAGTTAAATCAGGGATGGGCAAACTTTTTCGGTCGCGGGCCAAATATCGAAAACAAAAGTTTGGCGGGCCAAGATAAATTTTTCTAAAATTTTAAAAACAATATACAAGTATTACAATTTAAATATGTTAATGAGATGAATGAAATTGATATTTCATTTTTAAAAGTTCCTTATATTGAGGTTCGAAGTGAGATGTACTCATTCTAAGGAACGAGGCTAAATGTTCATCTGCCAGTCTACTTCTGAAAGAATTCTTTCTAAGGTTCATAGTTGAAAACACTTGTTCACACATATAAGATGAAGCAAACATAGCACTGATTTTCTGAGCGTGAGATATTCAATTTAGGAAACGATAATGATTTGTAAAACTCTAACTTTGGCATATTTAGAAACAACTGCTTGAGATGATCGTTAGATTGCAACTCAATTAATTCAAGCTGGAAATCTGACATCACTGCTTCACAATTTACGTTCAAAGGCATGGTCAAAATATCCAATTCTGTTTGAATGGCACTGAAATCTTGAAATCTGCATTTGAACTCAAATGCAGATTTTTCAAGCCATCTTCATCATTCTTAAGCTTCTCTTCATTTAATGAGAGTATTGAATTTAACCTCGAGGAATGAGGCAAGTCTTTCGTAGCTAGCTACCGAGCAAAAAGATTAAGTTTTAGTTTAAAAGCTTTGAGATGGGCCCAGATATCGTCGATAAATTGATTTTTCCTTGCATCTTGACATTCAGTTTGCTCATATGACAAAGAAGATCTGTGAAAAATGCAAAGTCCGAAAGCCATTCTGTATCTTCTTACATTTCGCACTCCGCACACTCATGGAAGAACGACACAATGTCGTCTTTCAGCTGCCAAACTAGCTCAAAAACACATCCTGCAAAATTCTATCTGCGGGCCGGATAAAACCTTCCGGCGGGTCGGATTTGGCTCGAGGGCCGTAGTTTGCCCATCCCTGAGTTAAATGCACGTGGATTACGCCTACTGGGGATGACACGGGAAAAAAAACAAAAGAAAAAATGTCGTACTCTATCTCACAACAGTGGCGCACCCAGGATTTTAGTTTAGGGGGGGCTGGGCTTCATAATATTGCTGAACTCAGTCATAGTGATCTCGGTTAGTTACAACTCTCTTATAACGTCAAAATATTCGGTATCACTTGACTGTCCCATAGAACACAAGCAATGTAACTCATTATAGAGTCATAAATAATTATCTGATCTTTTGAGCGACGTTGTAACCGTATGTAACAGTGTTTCAACTAACTGTGAGCATTTATTTAAGAACTTTTTTAAATAAATGTCTTTTTTGGTTAGAAATAATTTGAAGACAGTTAAAAAAAGAAAGAAAGAACTAAAAAAAAAATAATTCATTAGCGGCAGTTTTTATTTTTTTAACGCTTTTCACTTCTAACTTTCTACCTTTAGGCGGGGCTTCAGCCCCCATAGCCCCCTCCGTGGGTGCGCCTATGTCTCACAAGGTGATGTGGAAATACGTTTTTTGGCGAAAACTCATACTGAACTACACTTTGCGGCGCTGGTATGCCGAAACTATTGATTTTACGAAAAAAAGGTAATTACGTAAATTGTAGGAAATTTTCTCTAATTTCCTTTTTTGTAATTGTTTTTTTCGTGAAATGAGTCGGAAAGCAGATATTGCCAAAAAACTGCTTTTGGGCGCCCTTTTTCGAATATATTGGCGCGAGCGGCAAAGATACGAGGGGGCAAAGTTGAAATTCGGAAAGAGCACATCGAAATCTATAAAATTGCCCATTTTCAAAACTCCCGGAAAACTTTCCAGGTAACCCCCTTTTTTTGACCAAATGACTGGACTAATACTGTAATGTTAAAAATGGCTGTCTCGTCTCGCAAAAATGCGGTAAATTTCTGTCTCGTCTCACAAAATTTTGTCTCGCATCCCTAAATTGAATCAGATAATAACAAAAAATAAAGAGTAAACTCAAAAATCTTCGTTAATCCATTTAAAACAGTACAAAAAAAAAAAAAAAAACTTCATTTCAGAAATCAGTTTTACATAAAATTTAAGGCAGTTAAAGTGGCGACATAAGTCTACAATATTTACTAGTTATTACATATCGTTACAATTATACTAATACTTACAAGTTATTTGGACAATTAATGCTGCAAGTCTATCTATGTGAATGTTGCATGCTAAGTAATCTCATATAAAATTTTTAGATTTTAATTTATTGCATTGGCATATTACCATGAATAGTGCTGTTCCTATAAAGGTTATGAAGAGAGATATGAATATTTCTATCATGTGGAGTATAAAACTTCCGACTCCATCCACTGCAGCGATGTGTGTGGTGTTTTGAGATACCAAATCAAACGCTTTTCGAGCGCTGGAACAAAAATTTTCTCCGTAGAGCACTGTAAAAAATAAGAGTCTAGTGAAAGATAGCATTAACATCATGCAGAAACTTTTAATCTGAAAATGAAAGTGCCATTTCTATACTGATTTAGAAATGATTAAGGTTATCGAGACTCTGGGCTAAAATATTCGAGGAGTCTTATCTTGTTCTAAGCTGTGATCAATAGAGTATTCTTTTCTAATTAGAATGCAGTTCTGCTCACTGCTTGGCAAATCTGTTGGCAATAACTTGCCATTTCGGATAATCAGCGATATGGTGCATCAATTACTAGTTCTTTTTACAGTGAAATTTGTCTATCTTGAAGCTGTTTACCTTGAAAACTCGTATACTCGAAATTTCTCAATTTCCCTACATTTACATTAAATTCAATGCATTTCCCACGCTTATCTCGAAAGCATTTCTTTCGAAACATGCATAGCTCGAATTTCGGAGAGTGTAAATTAGAGATGAGTTCGGGCTCATTTTTTGAAGCCCGAGCCCGAATACTTTTAATCCGAGTCCGCCCGACCCCGAACAATATTATTTATGTCGGAGCCCGAGCCCGAAATTTCAGCTAAAGATAAATAAAATACAATTACTTCATTGAATAGAGTACGATAAATTTTGCCGTTTGTGCAAATTAAAGACAAATATAGTTGCAAACTCTTAATGCACTTTCTAATTCTTTATATCCATGTTTATCAAATAATAACAATAATGTTTCAACTTAAAATAAAAATTCCGTTGAGTAGTCACACCAGTGTTAAACATTCGTATGCACTTAGACATATTAGATACAGAAAAATACAAGTTACAAATCTCATATAGTGACATTAAAAAATGTTATATTTAAAACACGTCCAGAAAAGAGATTTTGCATAATAAATTTAAGAAATTTGTATAAAAGAATGTAGTTGATAGAAAAAAAAATTACTTAAAAAATATTTTATGATACGATGTGAATATATACAATGCAAGCAATTAACTAAGAAAGACCAGTAAATAATGAGGCCAAAATTTTGAATTAACAGCATTTTAACACACACACGCAAATGAAATAGCACAACACGCCATTTAGTAAATTATGTGAAAAAGCTAGCTTTTTGCCCATCAATTACTTTGTTGCAAGTCCTAACATCATATCAGTACGTTTATTTTACCGATGAATCGCGTTTTAAAATCTGTTTCAAGGAGTATGCTCAATAAAGGAAACATTTTTCACGAGCCCGAGCCCGAACGCAATCATGAATTATAGGGCCCGGGCTCGGGCTTTCGAGCTCGGGCTGAGCCCATCTCATCTCTAGTGTAAATCAAAATATTACAATATTACCTTTGATAGTAGTGTACCGATTGAGTTTAAGGCTTTAAAAATTACTCTCAAAAGAAAGGATTTTATCCCCGAGCTACGCTATCATTCTGACAACAAGCTGGGTAGAAGCACTAACATTTTTTAAACATTTATTTTGATTTCCTTACAATTACAATAAAAACGGAAACACAATTTCGATAATTAATCAAACAGAATGAATAATATGAAAACTTTTTCAAAACAGACATATAGATAAATTTTGAAGTAGAGAAAAAATAAAACCCTTTTTTCAGGCTTAGTTTAAATTTTGAAAATGCAGAATTTATAAAGTACGAAACTGAATCTTATATTCTGAAGTGTATTTATAAACTGTATAGAAAAAAAATATGTTTAGTCTGAATGAGAGTCGCTAACTGGATGTGTTAATCTTACTGAAATCGGGAGAATACATTTTGCTTGCCTATTTTCTTTTTTATGACAAGTGTAAATTACAAAAATCGATGCCCAAGCCCAACTATCTTCAACAACAGAAGTTGCATACCGATGTACCTAAAGTGATAACAAAAGAAGCAAAGGAGGCTGCAGAAAACTTTTCTCAAATCCCAGGTAAATGTTGTCCATGAGGGATCCGCAGCTTTTGTTAACCTCAGAAAACTAGACGTCAAAAGTCACCGAAGGACAGTTTTTATTGGTAATGTTATTTATGCATGTTAAAAAATATTATGGATGTATGTATAATTAAACTGCGTCCACACTTTTGCATTTCTCTACATCTAAAGATTGTACAACGTTTTATAATTGATCGCATTTAAAACCTATAAAACTTGAAACCGCTTCACATCGAATATTTTTTCTTTCCTATGAAATTTGCGATACATAAGCTCGACTGTAGTAGTAACTGCAGGAGAACATGCAAGTATCGTCTTAATGGATTTTTAAAATTATACAAATCAGTGAGCTAAACTCACAGAGAAGGAATAGGTAGAGCGAGCGTCCAATTGTACTTTCGGGAGAAAGTTGAAGGTAAGATAACATCGTCATAGGGGAAGAAAATTAACGGATTTAGCTGTTTATCGCCATCTTTCTAGTGAAATCAAGCATTTTCCTCCCTAGAAAGCAAAACGAGATACAAGTGAAATGATGAAGCCGATTTCCATAAGTCACGTGACTTATATCCTTGTTTCAGTTTAGGGTTACAATTGCTCTCCAGCTATTTCTCCTCTACGGCTAAACTGCATTTACACCAACGTTATTTGATATTACTTATTAAGGTAGTAAAGCATTTCTCAACAAAACAATATTTTAGTAGTTAAAATCGATATAACTATACTTTCAAAAATGTAATAGAAATAATTTGAGGAAAGAAATCATTCTTGCTTATAAGATAAAATTAATTTAGCTTTAACATTAAAAAAAAATATAAATTATGCCGTCCACCGAACATACTCGCAAAGTGTTATTGAAAAAGTACGATATATTTATGTCTTGATTTTTAAATCAGTGTATTGAAAAATGCTATATTTATAGCTATAAATATTCTAAAATCAGATTGAAGAAAAATGTCTTTGCTGATGCATTCAAGATTAACCGGGGCCATCGTTAAGCAACGGGCCTGCTTATGAGTTGCCATCGCTAAAAATGAGTTTATCATTGAGGCCTGATTTCCCCAGTCACAGTATTCTATTTTATTATTCTAAGTATTGTAAATGTTATATTATTTTATTATTTTAAAACAATTTTTTTATACTTTTGTCGTACTAAAGAGCTTTAGATGTAGGTAATCGTTTTGTGAATCTTGCGCCATTTTCTTTCATGAAAATTTATCCTAAAATTCGAACATTTTGCTCTGAATGTAAAGGTAAGTGAACGCTTATAATGTACACTGCTGGCCACCCAAATTGCAACACCAAGAAAAACAAGAGATATCACAACAAAATTTATTGTGTAGATAACATGTTGACCAAGTAACAAATGATTAAATTTACAGCATTCTATGAAGCGTGGTTCCTGCCAAAATCAGTACCCAGAGTAGCCGCCGTTGTTGGAGATCACAGCTGCCACACGCCTCGGCATTGATTCAAAGAGACTTTGAATGTGTTCTTGGGGTACAGCAGACCAAGCAGCTTCCACACGTTGCCAAAGTTGATCTGGTGTGACAGCTGGGGATGAACTCTGGGTCAGTCGTTGAGCAACCATGGACCACATGTTTTCTATCGGCGAAAGATCCGGAGAGCGCGCCGGCCAGGGAAGCAATTCAATCTGGTGATTGACGAAGAACCCTTGGACAATGCGTGCCACGTGTGGCCGTGCATTATCCTGCTGAAATATGGCTGTTGGCAAGCCCTGAAGGTAAGAAAGGACAACTGGCTCCAACACCTCGGAGATGTAGCGCTGGCTGGTTAAAGTACCGGCAATGCGTACTAGAGGAGTGCGAGAGAGATATCCGATACCGCCCCATACCATAATACCCGGTGCAGGACCAGTGTGACGGTGCATAATGCAGCTGTTCAGCATCCTCTCTCCACGGTGTCTCCAGACTCGAATCCGACCGTCGTGGTGTTGCATACAGAAGCGTGACTCGTCAGTAAAGAGAATTTCATTCCATTCTGTCGTCCACATCCTTCTTTCATCGCACCATTGGCGGCTGAGACGTCTGTGGTTCCGCGTCAGAGGTAGACAAAGCAACAGACGTCTTGCGGACAGACCATTCTGCTGTAAACGACGTCGAATGGTACGCGCAGACACTGGATGATGCGTTACAGACTGAATCTGCTGTGATATGGTTCGTGATGTGACTGAGCGGTCCGTCACTGCCATGCGTACAATCTGCCTGTCATCACGTGACGTGGTGCACTGAGGTCGATGCGGTCGATCACGTCTGTCCGTCGTACCCTCCTGCACCCAACGATCACATATCCGCATCACAGTTGTTTGGTTTCGTCCAATACGACGACCGATTTCCCTGAAAGATAACCCACAATCTCGGTATGCCACTATCCTTCCTCTGTCAAACTCGGATACTTGATCAAAAGATGATCGTTGTTTCCTACGAGGCATAATTTATCGTTTTTTTGAAAAAAAAGCAAGAAAAACACAATTGCTGTACTTGAAACCGTCGAAATCTCCAAGCCTTAAATAGCGCTTTGAGGTGGCGCCACAGGCGCGCTTGATGTGCGTCTGCGCTGAAATTCTAATCATTTGCATATCTCACCTCAGCTAATGCATGTTGTAAATTTCATATTATTTGCATGCTTCCTTCAGGGTGTTGCATTTACGATGGCCAGCAGTGTATTTAGAAATTCTAAAAATATGTATGTAAATCATGTTTAGTAAATAATTACTCATGTGTTATTTATAAATAAATTATTTTAATCAGAAATCGTATTACTTGAGTAGTTTTTATTCTTGTAAATAAGCATGACATTGTGATACTATTTAGACAATTTAATTTTGCCAGTTGAAAATATTATTTATCAGTTATATATGCCTTGATTATATGATTCAGACTTACATCTGGTACAGTGCAGAAATACAGTAAATTATAAATTATTGATTTTTGCCCGTTTATACAGAAACTTCAAATGTAGTTAACATTTTGTACAAGCGTTCATTATGCTTGCTCAATTCCTAAATTCGATTGAGAAAGCGACAAAAGAAAAATATATACTACATGAAATGTCTTTATTAAAGAATAATTAATTCAGGGATCGCGCTATAGAGCGTATTTTATCAATTTTCTCCAATATACAGGATATCCCGAAAACACTGAAATGCGCTATAATACATCATTTGTTAAAGATTAATCTTGAATTGTTTAAAATAACGTAGGAAATACGACTACGTTCATGAAATATTCATTATAAAAATGTCTTTCTCATTTGTGTATTTAGTTATTTTTAAGTATATTAAATATCCACTTGTGAAACTAAAATAAGCAATCGGGAATCATGAGAGTAAGCGCTACTTTATTTTTCCTTCAAATTCTATGCATCTATTTTCTTAATGTCAATATGTATCATAACAAACAAATTGATCATGGGTTCGTACTTGAATTAGTAACACAATTACTACTTAAAACTACATTAAATAACGTTTGAAAGCACTGGGAAGCTTAAGAAATGCCTGATGTATACGTGAAGACTCGAGCATCCGTAGGCCTCTTTGGATGGCTCATCAAAATACACGCGCAGGCCCGTTACTAATTGCGAAGGCCCCGGATTAACTTTAATTGTTAAAAATACATTATGAGTTTAAGGTGTTTATTGTTGTCATTATTTGTTGGTTATGAAGTTAATGATGGTGGCAGCTGAAATTATACGTAGTAAAATAATTTACCACGGATATTTAAAGAAAAATAAATTATGTGTTAATTATACATCCTACCATCTCTCAGAGGACCATAAATAAAACTTTTGCTAAAACATTTTAGCAAAAGTTTTTTTATGGAAAATGGAAGAAAAATTCTAAGCGAAAATGAAACCAGAATCGTCTAGAAAATGAGACAAAGATTTGCTGCATTCAAAGCAAGCACAGACTGAATCATTATTTCCCACCAGAATGGTAGCTAGCTTTTATGTTATTGACCAAAATGAGTAAGCATATAAATTTAGTTCACGATGGCTTTTTCTACAGAAACGTTGCACGGAGTTTACTCGACACGAAAGTAAATATATTCCTATTTTGAACACAAGAAATTTCTCAACATAAAATGTTAGTTTTATTGTTTAATTTTTGAGTTTTAACATCGGAGTAATGGTTCCGTTTGACAAGCTTGTCAAAGCTTCTAATGTTTGATTTAAATAATTTTATTTTGCACTTAAAGCTGAAGGAAAAAAGTCTTGAATTAATAAATTTGAGTTATCTAATTGGATTAACAGCTGCGTCTGTTTCAAGCACTTTTATTATAGAATATGCAATTCTTTTTTTGTGCTGTCTCGGATATAGTTGTGTTGTTTGAAGCATGGTGAATTTTTTAAAAGAAAATTTATCCGAATACATTAAAATTTCATCTATAAGATATGCTATTTTCATTTAATGCATAGACTTATAAATAAATGGTTGATTGACAGAAAATTATTTTAAAAGTTTATGATCTCATTAATTACACAATTTACATAATTATGAATGCGAGAATAACAAAGGAAAATGATTACAGCTGTCTCATCGATATAAAGGTCTGTACTACAGATTGATCTCAATCTCTTAGCATATTCGTTTAATGCAAACGAATATTTGATTTTTTTTGAAATAGCATTAAAGGAAATGAAATAAATATTTATTGTGCATGAACCTAGGTTCATCGAATGGCGTAATTGGTAAAGCAGTATACTTACCCATCATTACATACGCAGTCTTTGACAAAATCTCTATTATAGACTTCATGCAGGCCAAGAGACACTCAACAAAAGCGTATATTAGCACAAGTACGGAGTTCCCATCCTTCTTTGCACTGGGTTCAAATTGAATGTGGATAAATTTTCAGTTCCAAGCAAGAAGAAAAATGTTTATAAAAATAAAAGTTAAAACCAGAATTTCTTTTTTTGTACGCAGTATTAAATCTGATACAGATAGGGTGATTATAATTAAACTTTCCCTATGAATAGCATTTTACAGCTCGAATCAGTGAGCAAATCGCCATTAAATTTGGAATGTGCACGATATGGTCAAGGAAGCTTTTTTAATAGTTAAATGTCGATTAGGTGGCATTTTGAAAGGTTAAATTAGCTGAAAAAATGACCCAAATTTGTCGATAAATGCTCAAAAAGTATTGAAAAAATATTGAGATTGTTAGTACATTTCGAGATAACTATTTCCATTGTTAAATTTGCAGTTTTCTTTTTGTACAAAGTGCGACCTAGTGGACATTTTTGGAACTTTTTTTCGACTTTCCGTTAGCACATCTCATGTACAGTCTATCTACCAAACTTGGTTAAAATCTATTAACCCGTTTTAACTGAAGAAATTTATTTATAGAAGAAGTTTAATTATAATTACATGCACATTGGGTTTTCGAAAACTTCGTGGCATTTTTTGGCCAAAATTCAAAAGCATTGTCTTTTTATTTCAAATGAGCCTTAGTCATTCAATGGCCATTTTACATTTTTGGAGCTGGACGAATATTTCATTACTGTAGAACTTCTAACTTTATGAAAAAATAAACACTTGAGTTTTGGATATTCCTTTTTTATATTTAACTTTATATAATTGAGAGATCGAAACAAAAGATTGTTGGATAGGGCAAAGCCAGGGTCATCATGTATGCATTTAAATTTACCAGAAAAGGCTCTCAATTTTTGAGTAGCTTTCCATCCAAGCTCCCAAAGCTGTTTAGTGGTAAATATTTAGTTATTTATCAATCTTCACGCTTTATATCCATGCCTTGATCAACAATTTGCATGATTTTAACTTTCCGCGATTGGTTGACCAGACCGAAGTGTATCTTTGACATCGAAATTTCCTGAGCAAAAGCGAGTGATTTTAATAAAGGTACTGATTTTAATAAAGACCCTACTAGCAATTTTGCTCGGGCCGTCATCGACTGGCTGCGTGGCCGGTGGTAGCCCGAGCAAAATTGCTAGTAGGGGAACCTGGACCATAAACATCAAAATTCTTTTACAAGCCAGTGCAGAATTCCCGCCTTAGTGAAAATAATGGGGCCAAACGTAACTAAATGTCCCGTTATCTCCATTTTTAAGATACAGAAATTTTAAACGAATAAAAGAAGTTTGATATTGTTTTCTTTAATTAGTAGCTAATTAAATGGCACCAAGTATGATGCAATAGGTTACGTATTAAAAATTTGTACGAATGCAGCGGTAGACACGGCACCAGTTTTTTCGAATGTCTAATGACCTCCGTTAAACCAAGAGATGGATATATGTTAATTTATATCATTGTTCCCTTTGCGTTAAAGTAGTACATAACTTCATAAAATTATCAGAGAACAGATATTATAACGATGAAGAACGCAATAAAGACTAGCCTAAGAAGCCTGAACACCCACAGTGGCACCCATGCAACATAACCTAGAGTTTAGAGCCAAACGAGCTTTCCCGGTCCTCAGGGATGAAATTAGATTTTTAAGAGGCAAAAAATTAACAATTTTTTAAAATGAAAGTATCTTTCACTTTTTATTGTGCACGTTAATCCGTATAGGTAGTATAAAGCACATCGACATTTGATGTGATGTCACTTAACACAGTTAGAATAATATCCTTTGTATTTTTAGGAGCTGAATTTATTTATTTATCTAATTTTATACTTAAATAGATGGCTAAGTTCAAACTATTTTAGAAAACAACGAATATTTTAACTATAATAGAAAACATTTCAAAGTGTGTTATATAAGTCCGTGCTACTTATGAATCGTTAAATTTGTAACACAAATTCTTGACAGGGATTTCTAAATGCAAGTTAATAACTTTTATAATCATTATACTTCTGTGACGATTTCAATTGGAAAATTCATTTCACTCCGCGGCCAAAAGAAAAAAAATAACTCCATCAACCTTTGTTTAAAGAAAACAACGAAAATTTGTTTCGTGCTTTTACTTTCGTTCTATCCGAAATTTTTACAAACAGTAAATGATAGGGAACACGAACATTCATACTTACATTATTGCAAATATATCAGGGAATCCAATCCAACACTGTTTTTCATTTAACAGGATTTCGGGATTAAGGTTCATTCACACTTATTCGTAAAGTTGATTTATAAACAGTATGGAAATTATTTTTAGGGAAATAAACCTAACATACAAAGGCTCTCTGTAGTCACAAACAGCAGCCATTGATTCGTGTGAAGAAAAGGGACTGAAATGTGGAAATACAGATAATAATTTTATTCAAGTAAAGCCAAAAAGAACACGTAGCAGAAAATTTATGAATCTTATTCCATTTTTAAAGTTTATGCAGTTTCCTTGTATCAAATGAAAAAGACTGCATGATGATACTCAGTTTTCACCGCTTTCTATTGTGTCAGTATAGGTGATCGGAGGATATTCATAAGGGAAGTATTAAATTAGTTTTGAGATATCTTGAATCTCAACGTTTATGTCTTATATCTACCGGAGGAATATTCCTCCCCCGCTCAATTGTGAGTCTTACTTTCAACCCAAAAATGGTCATCTCAGTTTGAAACGACAAAAAATGGAGTTATTCTCTTTTTCTCATCAATGGTACACGGTTCCTTTGCTCACGCCAGTTAAAATTGTAGTAATTTTTTTTCGTTAGATTTGTGTAAGCAAACGTACTGCTTTGCTAACTACTATAATAAATAAACCGAAGAATAAGAGAACAAAATTTCACTAAATAAATTAACAAGTACATATATGAATATTTTGAAAAATAAAAGTACCTTCTTTTAAATATATGTATAAGAATTCTAACAGCTTGTACGGCAGCAAGTATTAAGGATCCAAAGGCAGCTGATCCTATGTGGTATTTGGCTATAGTCTTCATACTGTGGCAAACTGGATTGATGATATTCCCTTTTATCCTAATTTGCGAGTTATTAGAGTGTTACAATTAAAACATTGAAAAAGAGGCGATTACTGATGCTCAGTGCATGAATATATTAAGCTCTTTCCAACACAAAAGGGATAAAAACATATTTAAATGTTAAAATGCTAAAAAAACTCGATGTGCTATAAAACAGAATCCAAACTGTTACTGTATACGTTCTCATTTATCCTTAGGCTCACATGATCCTTTATTTCGATTTATGAACCGTAGGGGAAGGTGACCCAAAATGATCCTAGCGGGCAAAGCAATCCATATATATTTTCTTGGATACAGGTAGCGCTATCTAACAGGTAACACATAAACTAGTTGTGCCAAGTGAAGAAGAAGCAATGACGGTATTTAAGCGGTCAGAGTTTTACGTGTGTAAATAGAATTTTTTGAAAAATTGGTTTTTATAACATCTGTTATAAAGTAAGCACTAACTTTCCTATTTATTTAGATATAGAGTATTTCATTTATAGAAATATGACTTGGTTTACTGAATGTAGTATCCTTTTAGAAGGTGAATTACACTTGTTAAGTTTGTTAGGTTTCTTGGCGTCATCCAGTAATGTGACCTAAAATGAGCAGCCGTATTGCCGGCTAAAATGATCCACCGACTGAAGAAACTCCAGTACCGGGTCCCAGCCATCATTCCAGCCCTTCAATCGTTCTCAAAATGCGTTACTCCCCACTACATTATTTAATTTATTTCTGCGTTAATTGTAGGTCATAATTTTTTATTTATAATTTTGAAATATTTCATTTTATTGTTTGTGATACTTTTTCTATGTTCATAAAATAAATTATGATTACTATATGATTGTAAAACTTATTTCATTTCATTATGTATAGTCATGATTACTTTTGCAGATTTTATTTTGTCAATAAGAAACAATTTACAATTATTTTCAAATGAAGGATCATTTTGCCCTTTGATAAAATGATCCTTGATTTCATCGTTGTACTCAAAAGAAGAGAAGGAGTTTTAATCCCTCTTCTTTCAGCTTTAATTTAATCTACATTTAATAGTACAGTTTCTAGGTATTTATGGGTAAATTGTTGGTAAATGTTTTATTGTTTACATAGCTTCAGTTACGCCTGAATATGACGCAATCCTAAGTTTTTCATCTCATTCTAAGGTGAGCATCGGCCCTTATGTTGCGAAAGACGGGATGCTTTTGCACTTATTCTGAATTTTTTAAAAAAGCGACGCAAAAATGAGGAGATATAGATTTTAAAACTTTTACAGTGGGAAGTTCTGCTTAAAATTAGTACCCATTTGATATATTTTGCTCCTCTTATAATTTCAGTAAACATTGCAATTTAAAAGGAAAAAAAAATCCAAACAATAATAAGTGAGCCCGATTCAAACCTTAAGCAGATCAGATTGTGGACCTCGGGCCGCATGTTGAACAACCTAGTTTTAGGGGATATTTCCCCATGACTAATATTTTCACGCAGCTGTCTGAACTTGTGAAATATCAATATCATAACTGATGGACAAAACTAAATGTACAAATACAGTCCCTTTATCCTCTTTCATATTTACAGTAGCAAAAAGAAATTATACATAAAATAGCTAACTAAAAATTAGAGATTAAAAGATATTGGGCCTTTTAATTTTTGTGATCACCTGTCCCCTAAATTTTTTTTTGGCCCTGTTCCCACTGCCAAAAATAAGATCCTTTTAGAAAAATTACTGGGGGAAACCGACACTCTTACGTCAATGAAAGAAAGTATTTTTTGCTGGTCCCCCCCCCCCCCCACCTCCAATAATTTGCAGGTTGCGACGACAATGATCCTTTGGACACTTTCTCAAAATTCTCTTTTTTTTCATTACTCAGTGGGCTTTTAAAATATTATTAAAATGTGTTCATGATGCAAAATATTGTGTAAAATATGATAACAAAGCGTATACAATAAGTTTTATTTGAACATTAATGTTATTGTATACGTTTTCCCCTTAAGGGGATCATTTTAGGCCATTTTCCCCTATATTGATTTTTAACCTTATTATTTTTTTCTATTGTGTAAAAAAACAGTTTTCATTTGTAAAGAACATTTTTTGTACTTCATAAACCATTTCACTTTGATAAGATGCGTGGTAACTTATAATAAAATAGTAAAGAATAAATTGGCGTATGTCAAACCAATGTTTGTAAATGGGGAAAAACTGAATATTTGCCAGAGTTATCAAGATAAACTAAGGAACGATCAATATTATGGTGTTACGCACAAGCGCATTGTTTTCAAGTATTTGTTCCAAAATAAAGCTTTATAAACTTATGAGAATTTATTCGATGAGTATTTTAACGAGGTTGAGCGATGAATTTAAATTTTATAATACACTAGCTGAAATACCCGTTTCTTGCGGAATGGAGCTTATTAAAACAAAAAATGATGAAATAACTTACGAGACTAAAATATTTCTGCGAAAAGCAGATAAATATAGAACCAAAGTAAATTTAATATTTTGTTATTTTCTTTTGTCGTAAATTATTTACATCATCCTCCACTCTTAAAAATTTGGAGCAACATTTCACCAAAACATGGTAAAATATAGTGCTAGAAAAGTTGGCTCCATAGGATGGTGAAACCTTGTTCCAACATTTGGTGTTTCACAAAAGTATGGTTAAACCTGAGCACCAAAAGGTTGGAACAAGGTTTCACTGTCTTATGGAGCCAACTTTTCAAGTACCATGTTTTACCATGTTTTGGTGAAATATTGCGCCAAATTTTTAAGAGTATAGCTGGGCCATGATTCATAATTAAACAATCTTAATCGTGGTGCTTTTTTATCTCAAACCTCGTTGGCATTTAACTTATTAATGCATACTTAAACGCATGGTGTAAAAATGACGTCAAAATTAATAAATTTCATTTTCTGATTCTACCATTGCACTTTAGTTACCTTAGCACTTAGCACTTAGTAATAGTGTCTAACTTAGTCACTTAAGTCGAATATTACAAACAAAAACTGAAATAACTTCTAAATTTCTTAAATCTCGGAAGATTAAAATATATGAATGTATAACAAATGAAAAACTTATCCCTAAGAATACTCTGATTTTGATACGATTGAATCTGTTTTGCATTTCATTTCCTTCGCATATGTGTCAGCAAATCTTTCAAATTACCAAAGCTGGACATGCGCACTATACCTTTTCCCCCTTATCAGATGCAGCGACATCTGGCATTGTCGACAGAATCAATATTTAAAATGTTTTAAACTCAAAATATAATTTTAATCGTCTTACTTTAATCCTTGTAATAACTGATTTTATTTTATTAACGACGTTTGTTGCTACTTAATACTAAATTCAACAATTAAACGAAAAAAAAGGTAATGTCCTGATTGGTTCTTGGACTGAATAATTTGTGTAAAACAGAAGACCTAACAATCAGAAAATAAAAATGAATAAATTAAAATAGCAAACAAACGGAACATTAACTATAAAATAATCTGCAGTGTCGCTGAAGTGCTGCACGGTTTCTGCTATCAGGATCATGAGTGGTAGGGCTAGATTAGATTAGATATCTATTGGAGGGAACCGACTCAAATTGGGTTTACGGTTAAGAACCCTTCAAAGGAGCAACACCCTAACTTGTTTATTGGTTCTACAATATTTACATACATCATTGACAATGATTTAACAGTATACAGCAGCATTACAATCAAAATTATGTCACTGATATAAAATGGAAAAATACAAAATATAAACACAAAATACATAGTAAAGAGTGATAGGGTATGGGGATAAAATAAAGTGGAAATTTTTACCTTGTAAAATACCAGGAAGCAACACATCCAGCTATAATGATGTCTTGAATTGCGAACCGAAACAGACATAACCATATAAATGTAAAGAATAACGGCCAATGAATAATCTGTCGGGGAAGCAAAAGCAAAAGTAAATTTATTTTATAAGGCAACCGTCTTTTTATATATGAGAACTAGTTCCAGAAAAAGCATAAATTAGTTATTGACATTGTGCCAAATAAGAAACGAAACTGTTAGTATTGCATCGAAACTAAAAACTGTTAACTTTCGCTCTTACAGGGACTCAGAATAATCCACTATGTATATACAAATATTTTTTCAAAAGTTCTTATTATTTAAATTTTAATAAAACATGAAATTTTAGCTATCAAAATACCTGAACAAATAAATATCCATTTGTAGACTAATGTTATACAGGAATTTAACGATGTTTTATAGAAGTTATTTACAGAGCTAATTCTGCTATAAACTTTTTACTTTCCGAACATGTACCATGTAAGGAAAGTATTGTAATCATGAAAAAATTCGACTTCAAGCTTTTGGTGTATTTACACGTTTTGAGGTCTTCTGAATTCATTTATGCTAATTTTACAAGATGTATGTATGTATGTGTGTGTGTGTATGTGTGCGTGTATGTGTGTATGTGAGTGAACACGATAGCTCCTAAACGGAGCATTCGATTGAGCCCAAATTGAGTATATATGTCATAAACCACCGTCGCGTTGATTTTGGTGTGTATAGGACTTACAGTTTTTCTACAGGGCTACGACAAAGATTTCTTTTACATTATGGCCTATGGGTGGAAATTCTTGAAAGTGAGCTAGCGTTTAAACGGTACATTCGATTGAGCTAAAAAGAAAAAAAAAAAACCCTAAGAATTTTCGCTGAATTATTCATCGATTTAAATTTATTTAAATGCTTGGTAATGATCTTAAACGTAAGTGTTCGGAAAGTCGAGTAGAGTCACTCCAGATTTTTTAATATAAAAATTACTTATCACCGATGACAACTGAATCGTCCTTTTCAGCATTAATACCAGTTTAGTGGTAATGTTTTTAAGCTACAGTTCATGTATTAAATTAAACACATAAATATTAGTTTTAGGCTTAGTATCGGATAAAGGGGGGGCACAAAATAGTACGTGTCCTTTTCATTTTACTATTTGTTTTTGAAATTCTCAACATTTCTCTCTTACTTTTTAGCGTGTTACGTGTTTTTCTCCCGATTTTTTGAGCACCCGGAACTTAGGAAAAACCCTGAATAATAAAAATTTAATAATCTTAACCTGATACACAGACTTTTAACGCATTAAAGTCAGGATATTTACAGATAAAAGTAGTCTGAGTCCTGTTAGTTTTATCAAAAATAATTATGAAAGTCACCCGCCTTGAATGTAGCTAATAATAATAATAATAATAATAATAATAATAAACATGCTTCGTGCTTTTACTTAACGAGACGTTAAAAATCGATCAAGTTATGAATTTCATTTCATGACATCAACATGATTTCTCATTTTATTAGTATTAAATTTTTTTTTTCAGAAGTCACAAAATTCTGGTGACTAAACACCAAGTGACTAAGACACTTGAAATTTCTCTTGAAGTTCTTTGGAAGAAAGGAGAATTACCACGTTTTCCTGTGTTCAATATCATGTTCGTATTTCATGTGCAGTTCACAGTAGTCCGTACCTGGAAAAATGCATTGACAGGAAAGGTCACTGTTCCATTATCATTGACTACTGCTTTCCCTGATGTTTGCAGGCTCGCTATCCCAACGGCAACGAATACAGCTAACACCATAATCCATACATGAGTCTGTAAGAAATATTAAAGTTCAGATTCACTGTATATTAAATATCCTTTTCTGGCAAACAAACATGCACTTTAATACTTAAGAACATAACATACCCATATTGGTTGAGAGAGCATCATCGGCATATCTATTATACATTTTCCCCCTTCTTCAAATAAGGCAGCTATCTGAGATTTAAATTTTGTTCTTAGTTTAAAAAAATAATAAAAAACACTAAAGACATAAACAAAACGAGGGCTGTTTTTATTCAACCTCCAATGAATTGTCAAATAAAGCCGAGTAAATAATAAAAATAATTTAGTACCAAAAGTTAGGTGCATGCCTTTTCTTCGACATAATCTCCATGACGGTTCAGGCATTTTCCAAATCTGTAGATGAGCTTTCCAATGCTCACTTAGAAAAGCATTGCCTCCAGTGATGCAAACAAGAACCTGAGTGCTGTTTTACAAATCCTCTTTTGTCTGGAAGCTTTAGGTTTCTTCCTTTGGCTTTCCTAGCCAGTTCTTCAGTTCAAATATCGGAAATCACGGCACTCAGTCAATGGTGTATAGTGACTTTGTGGATCTCACATCAACGTTGTTTTTAAACCTCATATTAGCTTCTTTTGGTTATTGACTTAGTATTGAGGGATTTCAAGTCATCAATTTGATACCTGAGATGGAAGAGCTGTCTAAGAGGCCAAAGTTTCCAGACCAATAGAGATAATTCGAAACAACGTTCAGGCCGCATCACTGGCTTGAAACGGTTCTCGAAGAAGGCACCGGGAAGCTCATCTACCGATTTGACAAATGCCCGAATCTTCATAACGTTTCCGATGAAAAATAACCATATATCCCAGACAGCACAGCAAACTTGCAGCAAGCTTGATTTATCAAGTCAATAAACTTGAATTAAGCTTGAAAATTTCAAGCGTGTAAGCTTAATGCAAGCTTGAATCAAGTGTTCTAGTTTACACTTGCCCAGCTTGCATTAAGCTTGACATAGCAAGCTTAATTTCAAGCTAAAAAGTTTTTCCTAAATACACGGGGAGCCTGTCGGCGAACTCGCCCCACATATTTTATTTTTCCACGCATTTTCCCCCTCTACGCTGAAATTTCAAGTTATTTTAATCTGCTACCATCAAGCGTCCGCGATCGAACTCGATATCTAAGGGCTGGGAAGCCAGCGTCCTAACCACTCGGCCAACCTGAGTTGCGCTGATATGACTAAAGTTTGATGTGACTGTTATGGTTATCACGCCGTTTTCCGGCGAGATCGATCAGTGTCCGATGTGTTGATCTGTTTCTTTTATTTTTCCATGGGATGAATCAAAATTAAAATAATGTTATGTGTGATTTAGAGACTCTACTAATAGGGAAATAAGCATAATATAAACTTAAAAGCAGCACACATTTTAAAACTTTCAATATCGCGACACTCATGTCGGGCAATACTGGCCAAAATCGAGACAAATGACTGATTTTGAAATCAATTTCGTAGTATAATTGTATTTTATTTTGAAGAATTTCCATATTTGGAAATATAGAATCTTTTTTTTAATTCTATGGTGAAGGACATTTATGACCGATGATAAATTATTTGTTATGTGGATGTGGCTTTCCAAATCAAGCAGTCATCAAGTTGTATTCAAGCTTGACAGTTCAAATGACTTCTCCAAGCTTGCTGCAAGCTTAAAATGAATTGAACTGTCAAGCTTGTATTAATACGTCAAATTCAAAGAAATGTCAAGCTTGATTTAAGCTTATGTGCTGTCTGGGATGTATCTAAAGTTTTTAGTAACAAATTCTTTTTTTTTTTCTTTTGTAGTGTCACGAGATGACGTTAATCGTAACGGTAGAGCTGTTATCGGAATAAGAGAGTTACTGAAATACAATATTGTGTTCTATCTACTTTCCATCTTGTAACTGTGTATCTGTTCCGTGTAGTATGAAAATTATGTTCACATTGTGTTAACGTATGACCTCGTCTTTCTATATAACATTCTTACTCTTGTCTTTTCTTTATCGACCATCGGACATTGAATAAAAAAAGCCCGTACATTCTATTCGCAGACAGAAAATAACTTACCAATTTTATTTTCCTTCTAACTGACCACAACATGACAAAGAATATGATCTGCATAAAATGAAAATAATTTATTTAAGAAAAAATATAAATATGCACCCAAACTTATAATTAGTTATTTCAAAGCTCTCTCTTCGGATTATATCAATTATCTAAATGGCTGAATAATTACGCAAACACAAAAATTTTAAATTTAATAATCTGATACATAAATTGTTAACACATTCACGTCAGGTTATTTACAGCAAAAAATAGTTTGAGTTCTGTTGCTTTATCAAAAATAATTATGAAATTCACCTTGAATGTAACTAATAAAATAATAGTAATAAACTTTTTACGTAATAAGGTTTTACTGCACATATGTTATTTAAATAAATCATTTTTTCTATGCGTTCTTTTTTATTTTTACCCAAATAAACTCCACTTACTTATATTAAAATTGTTTTAAGTTGATGCAGCAAAAATAATAATTTCACTCAAAGGCTTCCAATTTTCCTTGCAAGATGCAGTGGAAAAAAAAATAATTAGCTGAGCAGATAGGATTAATAATAAGCAAACAGATGCCTGTGGGAGACGGACTAAGTCAATAACATTTGATTTGGGAATTACGTAAAAATATATGTTCCGTTGTCAATGTGCAAATTAGCCAATGTTTCTCTTCAGTCGGGCTGTGCTACTAGTAGCAATGGTGCACCAGGCAATTTTTAAATAGGTAAATCACGAATAGATATAAAAGGAAATGCTTTACAAATGTATAACTCACATTTACTAATATTATAGTACACGTTACCATGGGCGCCGGCAGCATAGGGCAAGGGGGGGCACTTGCTTCCCCCCCTGGAGTTTTGTATATAGTGTTTTCCCTTGCTTTTTTGTTCTTTCCAACACGGTAACCAAATGTTTGAAGTCGTCTTTACCCCCCCCCCCGGAAATATTCTGGCGGCGCCCATGCACGCTACCGATTATAACGACCTACCATCATCTGTTATTTAAGTGAGAGGTACTTTTTAATAAAAAAAATCATAAATTAAATAAAGACAGCCAATGTGCAATTTTTTATAAGAGAAGTATTTAAAAAATATTCTTTAGTAATTAAAATAAAAATTGAAAATTCGACCAACACTAGTACTTTTCTGAGTGGATTTAGTGGCATTCTATTATCGGATGAATGCTTTAAAAGCTTTTTACCGTAAAAATACTGATGAATATGGCCATTATTAGCAAAGAAAACATTTCTTGGCGTTTCCACTCCATATTAGGTCCTTCGTAGTTCTGCATAGCTTGATGTTTGATGGTAAACATGGTCCTTAAAATTAAAGAAACTAAACTTTACTCACATCAACCTTTAGATCAAACTGAAATGTTAATACTCTTTGATAACTTAAGAAACATTTTATCAGTGGCGGCTCGTGGGATACAGCAAGTACAGCCGGGCTGCACTTGAAATTATCAGCACATACTTTAAAATAATTTATTCTGCTAACTTTCTTAAATTCAGATTAGAATTATGGAATTTCTATGGTAAATTAAAAAAAAAATCTCAAGAAAAAAAAAGAAAAAAACGTATTGTAGTAACGGCTGGATCGCTCATTCAGAAAAAAAACCCTTTAATCTTCCCGCAATTCAACTGCGAAAGTCGTTGGTACAGCCGAGGCCTCCGAGAGAGGAGAAAGATTCTTTCTCCTCTCTCGGAGGCCTCGGTACAGCCCTCAGCGCTGATTAAGGAATTGGCAGCACCGTTGCCATGGTAACGAGTACGTAAGCAGTTTCACCGGCTTAGGATAGTATAGGGTGTTTTAGCTAAGACACAGCCGAAGAAAGGTTTTCTGTATTTTGCAGCACTTGTGAATTGGACGAACTGATTGGCTCGGACGAGAAGTGAGGGAGAGAATAAAGACACAGAATACATGTTCTAGCCCAGCGTTTCTCAACCTGAGGGGGGGCGCGCCCCCCGCAGAACGTTTGTACGGGGGGGGCGTGAAAAACTATAGAGCAAGTAGTGATGCATGTTTTTAAAAAATCCTCTTATTTATTCTCATTTTTACTCGAAAATATATCCATTTTCGCTTAAAATGTTCATTATTAAAGATTAAAAAACTCAATGTATGCTGAAAATGTGAGGGGGGGGGGAAGCGCCACTGTAAGTTGGGAGGGGGCACGACGTTAAAAGGTTGAGAACCGCTGTTCTAGCCCATTCTAACGGAAACAATAGTTTTGTTTTTTTGGTCTGGGAAGGTTGAAAGTTTTTAGCCTTATTTGTTACTGTGTCCATGTGTTATTGGAATCTATGATTTAACCTTTTTGAAACATGGAGCCCCGTTATTATCCAGTTTGCGTCTTGCTTGAAACTCCGTTTAACACATGGAAAGAAGATAATAAACGACAACCCACTAAAAGAAAATAGACCGACACCAAAATTGTCCATTCATAAGAAAAAAGCAGGTTCGTCTCAGCATGGTCGTAGCTTCCATTTCTCATGATATGCACTATTCTCGTGGCTATGGGGCAGTTTTTATGTAAAAAAAATGTTTTGTTGGCCGTGTTTAATCGTTGAGATGAAAAAGACCGTTTGGAATGGTACTGGATAGGATGGATTAACCACCATCACACGAGCACGTAAAACACATGAAAGCTCAATCGAGCATTTAAAAAATTCTTTAAAATTTAAGGAGTTGATAAGAAGTGGGAGATAAATTGCTGACGCATTAAAGGAAAACTCTCCACTTTATATTGCTGAATTTATCAAGAAGGTAAGCCTGAATAGACGCTTCATGCAATTATCCATCAAAGCAGTATTGCTTTTAAGTAAGCAAGAACTGGCATTAAGAGAACATGGTGAGCGAGAAAATTCTTTAAACATGGGGAATTTTAAAGAGCTTTTAAAATTAATGATATCTGAATTAAAACAACGCCTTTTTATGAGGACATCACTGACTGATTCGCAAGTTTAAAAAAAAAAAGAGGATTGATTTGATTTTAAAAAAATAAGTAAGTTTTCTTTTCTTCTCAAGTTATCATTACAAAAGAAAATTCTCAGGAAACTTCGAATCAGACACGGATTAATGCGATTTTGAGGATAGGAGCGGCTGGTTGAAATTTATGTCCATTTTATGGAAGTAAAATAGGATCTCTTACATTTTTATGTAATTTCTTTTTTTTTTTTTAATCCTGGGTGAGGGCTTAATCCGCCAACTTTCGAATTCAGTAACAAAAATTTTCCATTCCTCGGGGGGGGGGGGTCTTATGTTTCCGGCTGCACTAACATTTTTGCCCACGGGCCGCCACTGCATTTTATGGCGTTTTAACAATGCTATACTGCATCATAAAAATAAGCACAAAAAAGACACGCAACCACTGGTGTCAAATAAAAAAAAAGTATTATCAAGCACACAAACCAGTAATACAAAGCGTACACTTTTACTCACTAATTCTCTCTCCACAGTTAATACATCTTGGACTATTATTAAGAACATAAATCATTTACTTGGCTGAAACTGAGAAATCATCGGTTGTTCGGCCGATTTTAGTCAGATGTCGCTGCGATTCATTGGGGACAAATTTGTTCACGTACATTGTGCAGGTCACAGGTGATAAGATTATCGCTTTGAAAATTTGAATTTGCAACCTAATCGACTGCCAAAATATGCAACCAAAAGCAGAGAAAGCATGCATGAATTTTCAACGAAAAAAAATATACGTAGAAAGATATTGAAACGAAGGAAGGCAGCGCCATCTGATTAATGTCGGTTGAAACCAATATTGGGGTCAGTAAATTTATATCGTTTGTCCTACTCATGAACGCAGCAAGGAGGAAACTTTAGTTATTTCTCTCTAATCATTGCTGGTTAACACTTTAAGTCGCAATATCCTAAAAAGCTATAGTTTGCTTTGGGTTTGTGCTATGTTGTTCAAAGGTGGTTGTTGTATATATTGTAGTTGGTTAAAAAATGAAATAAGTAGAAAAGAAATTAAACAAAAAGAGAAATGATCAGAAAAATAAGTAACAAATAATATATAGTATTTTTATACTGATATTCAATTAATAATGAAAAATTTATATATTTTCATAGTTTACTGTTCCTGCGTTTGTGAAAGTTTAAATAATACTTTGATCTTGAAGATGAAAATTCCTTACTTCTCTCAAAATGAAGCTTTAAAAAATTCCGATAAATATTTATTACAAGATTGTGTAAAATTGAAAAAAAATCAAGCGTCTAATTTATGGGTGTTTTCCTTTAATGTTTATTCATATCTGGTAGAACTGTATTAAAAGAGAAATCATTTTCTTCATACCAAAGAAAAATAGTTCCACCAATGCTTGCTATTGAAACTATAGCAAAAACTGTCCAAATAACAACCACAGGAAAAATCCGCAGAGCTGTCAAAATTAATCCACACAGACCTGAAAATACAGAACTTTAAAGAACATTATTTTTGATAGTCATAGGGTGTCTCATATAAAAACCTAATTTAAAAAAGTAAAGAATGGTGATAGCAGTGTACCGTTTGTTATATTATTCATTGAACGCGAGAGAATTTTATAATCTCAACTTTCAAAATAAGTTCAAAAGTTCACCAACAGTCTGCTGTTCAATGAGAAAACTAAAATCAATCAATCAATCAATAAATAAAAAATAAATAAAGGTAAGAAAATCTGAAACACTTTCAGATTTTAAATACGCACTAAAGTGCTATATATTAAAAGCGTATCATAATTTATGCGTTGTCCCTATTTTTCTTCCTTATTCCATTAAGTTGGAAAGTATCATTACTTATGAGTGCGCCATATTTTTTTCCCTTGTTCCATAAAACCCATCTGTGGAATCGAAATCTATCCTAAAATCACCTACTAAAACTATTTTACGATCTTCGCCAAGTATATTCCAAATATACTTCAACGTTTTAAATATTGTTTCGAATGTGCATCATAATCCATGAGTGTGCCGTGTTTGTCTTTCTTGGGTTGATTCCTACTTTAACGCCCCGACTCTCAGCAAGGTGGCGATAATTAAACATATGCAGTAACCATGACGATTTTTTGTACTTATTTGGTAATCGTAATTTAGAATTAAAATGGCGATTTGGAACAACATGTACGTACAGCATTCCGTTACGTTTTTATTTATCTTGGGTTGCCAATTAATGTGGTTTTAATAATTAGGGGCCTTCAAATTACTTAACTGGTACGTTTATCGCTAATTTATATTCACTTTAGTTTTCATCTAATACTTTTAGGAACGTTGAAACTTGTGCATAACTCCTATACTAGAGATCCATGACTGAAAAGCTTGCCAAAGTACGGCGATTTTTTAGGTTGGCAAGAGTAGGGGCGTTAAAATAGGAATCAACACTTTCTTGTACCATAAAACACATATTTGGAATTGAAATCTGTATTAAAGTCACCTTCTGAAACTGTTTTACAATCTTCGCCAAGCACATTCCAACTATACTTCACCATATTAAATACAGTTTGGAATAGGCATCATCATCCATGAGTGTGCAATGTTCGACTTTCTTGTTAAATAAAATGCATCTTTAGAACCAAAATCTATATTAAAATCACCTACTGAAACTGTTTTACAACCTTCGCCAAGCATGTTCCAACTATCCTCTACCATTTTAAATACTGTTTGGAATGGGCATCATAATCCATGAGTGGGCCGTGTTTTCCTTCTCTATTCCATAAAACACTTCTTCAGAACAGAAATTTATATTTAAATCGCCTACTAAAACTATTTAACAATTTTCGCCATGCATAGTTAAACTATAATTCACCTTTGTAAATACCATTTGGAAAGTGTATCATAATCGATATACTGTATTGATCTTTTCCGTTCCATAAAAAACTTCTTCGGAATAGAAATCTATATTAAAATCGCTTATTAAAACTATTTTACAATCTTCGCCATTAATTTTCTAACTTTACTCGTAATATATTTATAATGAATTGTCGCGTTTTGGCGCAAAACATAGCAATCAATTATCAAAAATTGCAAACCTTAAGCGACTTTCAACATTTTATTAACGCCCCCCCCCTCCACGTTATCTAGCAAACACACTTGAAAAGATCTTCACCGTGACAGTTCATGCCTACAAAATCTGTCAACAATCGCATACACAAAATTCTGAGATTGAGCTAAATA
Source organism: Cheiracanthium punctorium (assembly GCA_038373885.1). NCBI lineage: Eukaryota > Metazoa > Arthropoda > Arachnida > Araneae > Cheiracanthiidae > Cheiracanthium > Cheiracanthium punctorium. Next base: position 228,530 of record JAWZYV010009509.1, read on the forward strand.
GCACCATAGTGCTAATAATTTACCAAGGGCGGATTAAAGGGGGGGGGGTGTCGGAGGGGGCGACCGCCCCCCCCCCCGAGAAGAAAGAAACTAATGTAAAAGATCCTATTTTACATCCATAAAATAGATGTATATGTCAATCTTCTAACTAACCGCTCCCACAGACAAACTAACCGCCCCACAGTGGAGTATTTGTATCAAAATCCTGGCCAAAAATATTTTTCATGTGTTTGAACGTTAAAATCATTACTGTTGACTTTTGACTGACTTTTAGTATTATATACTTCTTAAATTATATAAAAACAGCGTGTTGTCGCCAAATTTGGCGATATATCGCCAAACGACTTGAAGTTGGTTTCTAACAAATGTCTTGACCGGGGAGTGTCCCTTATTGGGAAGTACTGCTATTGTATAATACCACTTATAAATATAATAGCACGCGGCTGTCGGTCTAACGGTCTGGAGTTTTGGCGATTTTCTCCAGATGTCACGTGAATACGCAATAGAACCCCTTAAAAAGACCTCCGCCCAAGGCAACCTTCCCGTTAGGCAAATAGCCGTGTAGCTGTGCCTTAACCACAATAAAAATATATAAATGTAATACTTTAATAATACTAATAAATATAATACTACTTATCTATAAATCAATTTTTATCATGAAAATTTTTAGATTTTTCACTTTTCTAAATGTAGTTACTATAGGAATCTTACTTTTCTAATGACTTCAGAAGATAAACTTTTTCATTCCGATTCTTTTGAACTTTGATATTCGTCTTCACTTAGAATCACTTTTTTTTTTTTTTTTTTTTTTTGAGAGAGAGAGAGAGAGAGAGAGAGAGAGAGGACCACCATCGGACCCCTCTGGAAGAAGAAGTTGTAGGGTCTCACTGTTAAAAGGCTTGTTCTTTTCCCTTGGCCTTTGTCTAGAGCAGCTAAAAGGACACTGCTTAAAAGAAGCCTCCTTGCAAACCCATAAAATCTCGTTCCAAGCTGGAGGAGAAAGTAATTTATTTCAAGCCAGCACTTCAAAATGACTTAAAGAGCTAGCACATGTTTCTGTTTACACACTCACACTTCAATGACCCGCAGTCATAGTTGCCAACCTTTGAGAACCAAAAATAGGGAGTTTTTGCTTTGGACACAATTTACTACATAAATGGAAAACTAATCTGTAAATAGATGGGACTATTTACAGGACTAAGAAAGGGCAATTTTGGAATATGTAGAAATTTTCTTCTTATAGCAAATTTACATAAAAAAATAAGAAATTACATACTGAATTTAAAATACTGATGTTAAATCTTAACTGAGATGAAATTTTATATACCTTTATCCAAACACTTGCACATAATTTATAGTTTATTAGAAACACAAGCGCGTATGTTTGTATCCCTTTTGCAATGACCCGTCGAAAAATTATCGAAAAAATAAAAATGGCGCTATATAAATAATTTTTTTTATAAAAATGGTGGATGTTGGGGGAACATTTTTTTCTTGGAATAGACACTCAATACTGTAATAATTACGATAATAGTTGATATTAGGCGCGACAAGCCGCGACACCCCTTCAAAAAGCTTTTTGAAATGTGGATTTTTGAAAAAAAATTAGAAAAAAAAAGTTTACAATTTTTTAAAATAAAGTCATATTATTTTTTCAAGCTAATAGATACATATAATTAAAAAATATATATATATTACTACAATTATACTAAGTATGAAATCAATAAATTAATTTAAAGAGCCCGTAAAAAATGCAAGACGAAGTAATAGAAAACGCTGAAATCTTTTGCCGTAAATGAAGAAACTTGCTTTTAAATCGAGTGTTGCATCTTTTGGATATGAATTATGGTCGAAAAACATGTATCTCATGATGCATCAGTTAGTACTAGGCTATCCAAAAACATATATATTACTGTTTTTAAACAAATTTAAAATTTTCGCTTTTTGGCCAGTATTTTGAATACTCCACTACGAATACTCCACTACGGATACGAATACTCCACTGTGCGCCCCCCCCCCGATAAATTTGCAATAATCCGCCACTGTAATCTTATAAATAAAAATGAAATTCTGTTTGTTTGTTTGTTTGTTTGTTTGTTTGTGGATTTGATTCGTATACAAATCCACAAAAATGGACCTATCGGCCTGAAATTTAGTACAGATATGTAAAATAATATAGAATAACTCATAGTCCACTTTAAAACTTTGAAAGTCCACCCGTTCCCGGAATTTAAGAGATTTTTTATGCTCTTCACGCAAAAAGCTTTCCGTAATTGTAACCCCTGTAGTGAAAAAAGTGTGAAATAAGGATCGTGGTTGCCATGTGTGGCGATTTTGCCGAATAAAATGTTTTAAATTCTCAAAGTAAAAATAAAAGAATAATAATGATTTTTTTTTGTTAGTTTATATTCGTAAGGTTATTTTTTTTTAAATTATAATATCGTGTGCATGGGAAATCAGAGCAGGAATGTAATGCTTTACACGCAAAACAATAAGAATTGAAGATTTCCGAGGCTAATAGGTAAATTATTTTAGTTTGGCGAAAAAATAAAATGGCTCAAATGCCGATTTTTTGGAAGTGAGTTCTAGCGGTTTGCACAGATTTCGGCTTGGCACAATTTATTGAGAGCTTAAGGAAATAGATTTTTGAAAACAAGTGCAAAGGTTTTATTAGAATACAGCGTTAAATTTTAATGATCCGTGAAGAAATAATGCAGTTATTAAGGGATTTCAATTGATCTATCTCCAGAATTCTCGCCAAATGAGTACATTGATTTAAGTTGGGGGAATTCAGCCAAATTTCAGAAAATTGAAATCTTCTCATTTAGTACATCGGAGTAATGATGAATAAAACACGTTATAGTTGATAATTTTAAAAAATTCGGCTGTATTAAGGGATTCAACTTTTCAAATAAAGGCTTGCTTTACTTTTTCGCGGTCGAACCATTTCCCATATATTATTGCTGCTAAGTCAATGCTTCGAATGATTTCCTGAAAAAACGCTTGCAAAATGGCGTATGTTGGCACTTTGGCGAGGCTTAGATTTGAAACTGGATTTTATTTGAGACTGGGATATATAATGACACTGGTTATAGATAAAAATGAATGTTGGTATGAGTGTATGAGGTTGAAAAACTCCAGCACCGTTGAGCACCGTTGCACCATGAAATTTGGTTCACCTAAGTCTTTTATCATGGAGAAGCTTTTTATGCTATCCGTTTTCCTCTAACTTGCCACCAGGTGGCGCAGAAGAACGTCAAATTCTATTCCGTTTAGCCGTTTGCTATGCGAATATCGTCCAACCGATTTCGATGAAATTTGGTACACGCGAATATTAGAACACGGAGAATATTTTTCACTATCCATTTTGCTGTAACTTGCCGCTAAATGGCGCTGAAATGCATCAACTTCTATACCGTTCGACCGATCGGCATAAAATTTTTTATACTTACACATTTGAGCACGAAGAATATATTCTAACTGCGTTCCTTTTGATGTTACTCACCACTAGATGACACTGCAATGCATTATTATTTTAAGTCGCCACTAGATGACGCTGCAGCAGGCCAAATTCTTGACCATTCAAACGGTCGCTATGAAAATCAGTATACATAGCTATTTGAACAATGAGAATATTTTGGCGTTATCCATTTTGCTATAACTCGCCACTTGACGGCGCTGTAGCAAATCATTACTTTAATTAACTACTAGATGGCCCTGCAGTGTATCACTTCTTGACTGTGCAAATGATCGTTATGAAAATTGGTATACATAGATAGTTGAACACGGTCGCTATGAAAATCAGTATACATAGCTATTTGAACAATGAGAATATTTTGGCGTTATCCATTTTGCTATAACTCGCCACTTGACGACGCTGTAGCAAATCATTACTTTATTGAACCACTGGATGGCCCTGCAGTGTATCACTTCTTGACTGTGCAAATGATCGCTATGAAAATAGGTATACTTAGATATTTGAACACGGGGAAGAGTTTGGCGCTATCCATTTTCCTATAACTTGCCACTAGATGTCGCGTCAACACATGAACTTCAGGACTGTCCAGCCGATAGTCATGAAAATTCGTATACATCGATATCTGAATGCGAAAAATATTTTCGCCGTATCCGTTTTGCTAAAACTCGCCACTAGATTGCGCTACGCCGCATGGCCTTCTGCACCGTACAAACGATTGCCTTGCAATTCGGTATGCATGATTATTGGACACAATATAACGCGATATCCACTTTGCTATATCTGTTTATTACAATGAATAGTAATCACCACAAATCGTAATATCAAAAAGTCCATTCATTCCCGTGCGAAGAACGGGTACTTCAGCTAGTCTACTTATATAATACGCTAAAGTATGCGGTACCGAAATCCACGATATTTCCACACTGCGAACGGCAGCAGCAAGATTTAAATATTAATGCAATAACAATAACGCAAGTGCGAAAATCCAAATTAACAGTTCAATGACGTCAAATGGAACAAGCATATGTCACGCAGTAGCTAGATTTGAAAATAACAATAACGGATACACAAAAATGCAAAATCTTTCGGACTTTAGCTTTAAAATATCGAATTTACAATACTTGGCGCATTAATCACCCATCTAAAAAATGTCCCACGTATTGGGCCAAAGTACATTTTAGCTATTTGCTGTCTCAACATCGATTATTACTTCCTTGTACGTAGTATAAGGAAGTAATGTGATCCCGAAAAATTTTGGGGGCCAAATTTCGACATAAAAACCGATTTTGACTACCTCTAAATTTAATTTAAAATTTTTTTTCGATGCATCTCATCGTAGGCTAGCATGCACGATCATATTAACGCGTCTGCAACTCATTTTGACCAGTGGCGAGTCTACTGTGGCCAGTTTTTCCATGCCGTCTGTACGTACGTACGTACGTACGTATGTATGTAACTCGCATATCTCAAAAACTATTGGTCGTAGAATGTTGAGATTTGATATTTAGGATTGTTCTATGATCTAGTTGTGCACCTCCCCTTTTGGTAGCAATCGAATGGATAGTTTATGTACAGGACCGCCCAAAAGATTCGAAATACATTACGCTCTATGGGCCGAAATTCATTAAACTCGCCTAACTCAAAAGCTATTAGGCGTAGAATGTCGAAACTTCATATTTTGGATAGTTGTAACATCTAGTTGTGCACCTCCCCTTTCGGTTCCATTCGACTGAATAGTTTATCTACAGGACCGCCCAAAAGATTCGAAATACATTACGCTCTATGGGCCGAAATTCATCAAAGCGTTTTTTAGAGGTATTGGGCTATTTCAAACGACTCAGAAGTGATATATGTTGTAAAGAGTTAGAAAATGAATTTCTCCATTAAAAAAAGTGTCTTTATCATTTATAGTTCTGCTACAGGAACACTCAAAAGATTTCCAATACATTACGGTCAATAGCAATTTTAGGGGCATTCATCCATTTCAAGCACAATACCGTCCTACCACATAAGTTAGGTAATGGTCCGACCACGGTCACGTGCCTCCCTCAAGAACTATGCCAAAAGTCGCCAAGCTTGGCGACTTTTGGTGTACGTGTGTGCATATTTAACTCTCAAATCTCAAAAACTATTATGAAATTTCATATATAAGAATGCTGTAACATCTAGTTGTGCATCTCGATTTTTGGTTCCAATCTACTGGAGAGTTTATTTACAGGACCACCGAAAAGAATTTCAGTACCTTAATGTCTATGGACATCTTCATTATAATACAACTGTAGACAGTCATTGTTTGGTACATGCCCAAAATCTCGCCGTCTGTCCTCGACCTTGGCGAGTTTTGGCGAAATATCGCCAAATTTGGCGATAGTCAGTCATTTGGTCGATGCCCAAAGTATCGCCATTTGTCATCGTTCTTGGCGAGTTTTGGAGAAATATCGCCAAATTTGGCGATAATCTCTCATTGTTCGGTTTATGCTTAAAATCTCTCCAAATGTCGTCGACATTGACGAGTTTCGCAGAAATATCGCCAAATTTGGCGCCAAAAATTATTTCCTATTTTGTATAACTCTAAAACTTTAACCCGTAGATTTTTTAACTTTGTATTTAGAACTATTGTAATATCTAACTGTTTTCAATATCTTTTTTGACAGCAATCGACTGAGAATTTATTTACATGGTGAGCCAAATAACTTTGAATACATTGAGGTGTATAGATGCATTCAATTCATTGAAAGTCTGTGGTCAATGACTACTTTGGCTATCCCCAAAATCTCGCTGACTATCTCAAGTTTGTCGGCTTTTGGTGAAATATCACCAAATAAAGTGTCAGAAGGAAATCTTTCAAATTGAACTCAGCTTGGCGATATCGAAATATTTGGCTAGAAATCGCTAAACCTTACTATTATTGATATTTTATCTCTTTCAAACAAATAAATTTAGAGGAAGTGCGTCGAAAATATTTTTGATCTAATGGACGTGCAAGGAAGTCATGTGTTGGACACATCAGATTTTTAACATTTATGATAATACTCAAAATGTGTAGCAACTCCAACCTAAATAAATTTAATGACAAATACTGCTAAAACAAAGAACCATGATTTTCATTGAAATGAGTTCAGAAATTTAGTCAACATTGCGCTGAGTATAAAGAACAGTAAAGTATGGGGTGGCTAAGCTGGTCGCCTTGGCGGCTAGTAATAATAATAAATCGGAATAAAGAAGCTGCTATGATTGTTTGAAAAATTATAAACGATATGCTTCCAAAGTAACTATAATTTCTGTGGACATATCACTGTCTATCCAGCCACATCGAGAGTTTGAAGTGTTTGTTCACTATTCTTTAAGAACATTTCAATGACCGTGATATTGCCATTGAATATGGGCGTATAAAAAATGTGACAGAATGGGCCTATTTGATAGATTTGGTACAGCACAATTTTTACTTCCTTGTACGTAGTATAAGGAAGTAATGTGATCCCGAAAAATTTTGGGGGCCAAATTTCGACGAAAAAACCGATTTTGACTACCTCTAAATTTAATTTTAAGAATTTTTTCAATGCATCTCATCGTAAGCTAGCATGCACGATCATATAAACGCGTCTGCAACTCATTTTGACCAGCGGCGAGTCTATTGTGGCCAGTTTTTCCATGCCGTCTGTACGTACGTACGTACGTATGTATGTAACTCGCATATCTCAAAAACTATTGGTCGTAGAATGTTGAGATTTGATATTTAGGATTGTTCTATGATCTAGTTGTGCACCTCCCCTTTTGGTCGCAATCGAATGGATAGTTTATGTACAGGACCGCTCAAAAGATTCGAAATACATTACGCTCTATGGGCCGAAATTCATTAAACTTGCATATCTCAAAAACGATTAGGCGTAGAATGTCTAAACTTCATATTTTGGATAGATGTAACATCTAGTTGTGCACCTCCCCTTTTGGTTCCATTCGACTGGATAGTTTATCTACAGGACCGCCCAAAAGATTCGAAATACATTACGCTCTATGGAGCGAAATTCATTAAACTCGCATATCTCAAAAACAATTGGTCGTAGAATGCTGAAACTTTATATTTAGGATTGCTGTAATATCTAGTTGTGCACCTCCCCTTTCGGTTCCATTCGACTGGATAGTTTATCTATAGGACCGCCCAAAAGATTCGAAATACATTACGCTCTATGGAGCGAAATTCATTAAACTCGCATATCTCAAAAACTATTGGTCGTAGAATGTTGAAACTTTATATTTAGGATTGTTCTATGATCTAGTTGTGCACCTCCCCTTTTGGTAGCAATCGAATGGATAGTTTATGTACAGGACCGCCCAAAAGATTCGAAATACATTACGCTCTATGGGCCGAAATTCATTAAACTCGCCTAACTCAAAAGCTATTAGGCGTAGAATGTCGAAACTTCATATTTTGGATAGTTGTAACATCTAGTTGTGCACCTCCCCTTTCGGTTCCATTCGACTGAATAGTTTATCTACAGGACCGCCCAAAAGATTCGAAATACATTACGCTCTATGGGCCGAAATTCATTAAACTCGCATATCTCAAAAACTATTAGGCGTAGAATGTTGAAACTCTATACTTAGGATTGCTGTCACATCTACTTGTGCCGCTCCACTTCCGGTTCGATTCGACTGCATATTTTATCTACAGGGCGGCTCAAAAGATTCTAAATACATTACGCTCTATGGGCCGAAATTCATTACAGCGTATTTTAGTGGTATTGGGCTATTTCAAACGACTCAAATGTGATATATGCTGTTAAGAGTTACAAAATGAATTTCTCCATTAAAAAAAGTGTCTTTATCATTTATAGTTTTGCTACAGGAACACTCAAAAGATTTCCAATACATTACGGTCAATGGCAATTTTAGTGGCATTCATCCATTTCAAGCACAATACCACATAAGTTAGGTAATGGTCCGACCACGGTCACGTGCCTCCCTCAAGAACTACGCCAAAAATCGCCAAGCTTGGCGACTTTCGGTGTACGCGTGAGCGTATTTAACTCTCAAATCTCAAAAACTATTATGAAATTTCATATATAAGATTGTTGTAACATCTAGTTGTGCATCTCGATTTTTGGTTCCAATCTACTGGAAAGTTTATTTACCGGACCACCGAAAAGAATTTCATTACTTTAATGTCTATGGACATCTTCAATATTATACAACTGTAGACATTCATTGTTCTGTCCATGCCCAAAATCTCGCCGACTGTCGTCGACCTTGGGGAGTTTTGCCGAAATATCGCCAAATTGGGCGATAATCAGTCATTTGGTCAATGCCCAAAGTATTGCCATTTGTCATCGTTCTTGGCGAGTTTTGGCGAAATATCGCCAAATTTTTCGATAATCTGTCATTGTTTGGTCCATGCTTAATATCTCGCCATATGTCGTCGACATTGACGAGTTTCGCCGAAATATCGCCAAATTTGGCGCCAAAAATTATTTCGTATTTTGTATAACTCTAAAACTTTAACCCTTAGAATTTTGAACTTTCGTATTGAGAACTATTGTAATATCTAACTGTTTTCAGTATATTTTTTGACAGCAATCGACAGGGAATTTATTTACAGGGTGAGCCAAATGACTTTAAACACATTGAGGTGTATGGATGCATTCAATTCATTGAAAGTCTGTGGTCAATGACTACTTTGGCTATCCCTAAAATCTCGTAAACTATCTCAAGCTTGTCGGCTTTTGGTGAAATATCGCTAAATAAAGTGTCAGAAGGAAATCTTTCAAACTGAACTCAGCTTGGCGATATCGAAATATTTGGCTAGAAATCGCTAAACCTTACTATTACTGATATTTTATCTCTTTCAAACAAATAAGTTTAGAGGAAGTGCGTCGAAAATATTTTTGATTTAATAGACGTGCAAGGAAGTCATGTGTTGTACACATCAGATTTTTTTTAATCTTAAAATACACATAGTTTGAAACAAAACTTTCTGACACAAAACTTTCTGCAACAAAACTTTCCTGTGTGTTATTTTGTGTATATTGAAGCAAACCTGCATGAGGTGTATCTGTCTAGGATGGGGGATGCCTTGGTCAAAGGACTTTCTAAAGGGTTCTAATGCGTATTGAAGTTAAATCGGGAGAAAAACGATCAAAGCATCCGCCAGATTGACAGCCACGTAATGGGTCCTGTGAACCCAGGACCTTCACACTTCAGCCGTCAACCATTTTGAGTGTCTTATCCACTCGGCCATGGTGGGGGTAAAACTTTCTGATGAGAGACCGATATTTCTAACTTTACTATCGCTCCCCTATAGCTCATCAACATTTCATTAAAATCGATGATCCCAACGTCTGAGCCTCTCCTTGTTAGTTCTGCTGCATCTGTGAACATTCTAACTCGAATATCTGCAAAGGTTCTTGTAAATTTTGGTATAAAACTGCAAGTTGTTGATGGAAATGATGGTTATATTGAAAGCAGCAATAGTTTTTGAATCAGCCATTGTAGCATTTTAATCTCTTTTTTCCCTCCATTTTCTCGTTAATCAGAGCTCTCTTTCGCATATCTTTGAAACTAATTCTGAAAATTATCTACTTATATAATATACTAACATATATAATATACTATATATGGTACAACTAACAGGTATAATATACTACCAAAATCGACGATATTTCTACGCTGCGAACGGCAACAACTAGTTGTAAACATTACAGTAATAATAGTAACGCATGTGCAAAATCCAAATTAACAGTTTAATGGCGTCAAATAGAGCAAGCACAGTCGTTACTTATGTATGTTACGCTGTAGGTAGATTACAAAATAACAATCATGGATACGTGAAAATGCAAGATTTTTTTGATCTTTTCACAGCCTTAAAATATCTAATTTACAATACTTGGCGCATTTATCGCTCGACTAAAAAATATCACCGTGCAGTAGGATAAAGCAAATTTTAGCCATTTACTGTTGCTTTCATATTATTACAACTAGGGATACGTATTTAAATAATAGAACCAAGCTATAAAAACAAGAACATCTGGTTGCTAACTTTGGCACATCACTGGTGCTATTCAAAGTGAAAAGTCCTATTAGCGAAGCCATGGAGCTTATGAATGGAAGGCACCGCACCAAATATTAATTTGAGGAAGCCCGCAGTTGCTGCAATAAAGAAGTATTTCTGTAGGAATTTGTACAACATGTTTCACAACGTATCACCCAATACAGTATTTTCATAGTCATTTTATGAATGGAAATGACACCAATTATATCTTTTTGTAAATTTTGCAATATCAGCACTTGGCATGGCCACCATCGGCTTTCATGATGACACCCAAAATTTGCAGTAACCCCAGACTAAATAAATTTAATGACAAATACTGTTAAAGCAAAGAAACTTGATTTTCGTCTATTGAGTCCAATAATTTGGTCAACACTGCACTAATGATAAAAAAACAGCAAGGTACAGCGCGGCGAAGCTGGCTGCCTTGGCGGCTCGTAGATATACAATTCCTTAGTGCCCTATGAATAATAAAGCAAAATGTATATTTCAATCACTTTTCTATCTTTTTTAACGCTTCTTAAAATGGGTTAGTTTGTTTCTGGGACGCCCTATAAGAAACTTTCTGAATTCTTAGATACTTACATACACTAAAGCAACATAGTACTGTAATTTCTTTCCAACAAAGAATTGTATCCAAATATAGCTTCTGTAAAGAAATTCAAATCGATATGCATCAGTACAGTGATCCTGCAAAACTGAAATAGAGTTACACTGAGCAGATTTTCCAAAATTATTTCTGACAGTAAAAATAACAATCGCACTTGATTTAGATCTAATCTAGGTACAAAATCTTAAGATGTTTCTCAGTAGGGTTTCTTTTCAACTAATAAACATGCTTTTGCCGAAGTATAAACAAATTTTAATTAAAATAGAAGTTTAGAACTCTTAATTCTCTGAACAGAATGGATTATGGGGACACTTTTTTTGGTATCTCGGTTAAACTGGGATTCTAATAATCGCTACTACACTGTCTATCAATAAGTATTTGGACACCTGTGATAGAAAAGAAAAACTATATTCAAAATCAATAGTTGGTAGAGCCTCCACGAGAGGCAATTACAGCGTGAACCCTCCGGGGCATACTTTCCACAAGTCTTTGTATTACAGCTAATGGTATTGTCTTCCACTCGGCTTGGAGTAGACATAGAAGTTCCTTCACCGATTTTGGACGGGCAGTGCACCCCTTAATTCGGTGATCCAACTCGTCCCAGAGGTTCTCGATGGGGTTCAGGTCTGGGCTCCGGGCAGGCCAGTCCATTCGATGAACTCCATTGGCACCATACCAAGCCTTGGTTAACCTCGAAACATGACAACTGGCATTGTCGTCCTGAAAGTAACAGGGGTCCAACCCGAAAAAATGCCACAACGTAGGAAGCACATTGTCATCCAAAATAGTGCAGTAGGCATCGGCGTTGAGCTTACCATGAATGGGGACAAAGGGTACCAGTCCATACCAGGAGAAACACCACCAGACCATAATTCCACCTCCGCCGAACTTGACTGTTGGCACAATGCATTCTGGCAGGAGACGTTCTCCAGGCAGACGCCAGACCCAGACCCTGCCATCCGAACGGTAAAGGGTGAACCTTGATTCCTCGCTCCAAAGAACCCGTTTCCACTGATCTACGGTCCAATTTCGATGTGCTTTGCAGCACATTAACCGAGAAGCGCGGTTGGACTTTGTGATCAAAGGCTTGTGGGCAGCAGCACGACCATGAAAACCAAGCAGATGTGCTTCCTTACGGATGGTATTCATTGAAACAATACTCCCGGATGCCTGTTGAAACTCCTCGCGGATGAAAGCCATCGGTTGGGTGCGGTTCTTCCGAATTTCGCTGGACAGCACTCGTCGGTCTCCATCTCCCAGTTTCGTTGGTCTGCCGACTCGAGGCACATTCCGACAATCACCGCTCACCTTCCACTTCTTAATCCCATAGGCCACTGTCGATTTTGGGTACTTCAGATCGCTAGATATGTCCCTTTAAGGATCGGGCACATTTGTGATACCCGATAATTATACCTTTCTCGAAATCAGAGAGCTGCGAACTGCGTAGCATCTTGCTGCGACTAATGCCGATGCTGTTTCCTACACGATATATACCGTCGGAGGCTGTGACGTACCTCAGGACCGCAGATATCGTCATTTGCATAGGTGTCCAAATACTTATTGGGAGACAGTGTATATTGTATACCATAAAGTACACTGTTATGAAAAACGCATTTGATAAGTCTGATGTGTTATGTACTCGTCGGAATTTTGTAAAATTTTCATTCTCATCTTTTTTAGAGACTAATAAAAATAACTAATTAAAAAAAAGAATAATCTCACTTTATGATAAAATTTTGCGTACGTTACTGAGTTCAAGTAGTTCATGTAAGCGATTTTAAATCTTATAAAATAAGTGCTAATCTACTGGTTTTAAGTTTAATAGAAAAACAACTCTTGATAGTGCGTTCTATTTGATAAGAATGTAGATATAGCGTTTTGGAAACAGTTTGGAAAAGCGTTCTGAAATTCAAAAAGAAATGTAAAATATACTTATGGGTTTCATAAGAGAGTAACAACTCTCTATACTTTAAATATATTACATGAAAACATTTACTGTCAAAACTATGCGCACTAAATGAGTATTTTTTGATAAAACAAAGTAGTTTTGTAAACTGATGCTTACCTCGAAGAATGACACAGATTTTGAACTACCTCTTCCTGCTCTTACAGAACAACTGGGTATGATAGAAACCCTGGTAAATTTATACAAGGATTACTTCCCAAAATAACATCATTTTCATTGTTACCATTATTTGTGTAGAAGCAAGGAAATAACAATACTAACTCGTATCCGTGCGTGCACTTCTTCACACACGTTCTCTCGGTCCGGCATCCTTCCAGTTTACACGATTGATTTACTATGACGTCCAAGTAGCTATGTTGAATTAGAGAAGATGTTTCAGAATGAGATAAGATAGTTAACCTTTTTTTAAGGCAGAAATATTAAGGTACTTGTCATCAATGTATCGAAAATAGGATACTGTTCAGTGGCTGTGCAACACAGAATTTCGGAGGCCAAATGTCTGATAACTTTACACAAACTACTTCGAGTCAATTAATTATTTCAGTAATTTAAAGATGCAAACGATTAAAAATTTTAAGTGTTTTCTTTTAACTACTATGAAATTGCCAGCAAGAATTAGAATTCAAACCACTAGAATTCTTCTCTAGTTATTTATTATAATAACATTATTTAACTCCCCCCCTCCAAATAAGTAAATAAATAAATAAAAGTATGAGTTCTTTGATTGTTATTAGCTCATACATTAAATAATTATGCTAATTAATATAGGCCATTTAAATAATTTTTATCTCTCTGTATGGAAGATGACTTGACTGAATCACTGACTAACTGACTGACATATCATTGTCCAGCCAAATCTATTGGAGATAAAGACATGAAATTTTCGGAGGTTATTTCATTTGTATCCAAGGCGTCATTAAAAAAGTGAAAATTTAAAAATTGGCTCCGAAACGGGAGTGGTGGCCCAAAACTTTCTTTTCACCTTTCCCTTCATACCCCAAAGGAAAATAGAGGTAGTTCTAATATTCTTGGCTTAAAATGTGAAGAACACAAATCCCTAAAAATCATTTTTAGGGTTTTTTAGAATTCATACCCAAACAGGGATGGGAAGCCATTTTTTTTTCACATTTCCCTTCGTATCTCAAGGGAAAATAAAGATAGTCGTAAAATTTTTGCTGTAAAATGAAGCGAATATAAATGGCTAAGAATCATTTTCAGGATTTTTTAGAATTTGTACCTGAACGGGGGTGGGGAACGAAAATGATCTTTTCACATTTCCTTCCATTTCCCAGAAGGAAAAAGAGATAGGCATAAAAATTATGCGTTTAAATATGCCTTAATAAGTTAAATGCTAACAAGCTTTGAGTAAAAAAGGAAGGATTGCACCTACATCAGGATTTTTTGAACATGAAAGATGGATCCAGGTTGAAAGATATGAATCATTAAGAAGCTAAAATTTTGCTGACACAAGCAGTTAAATTTTTAATTAATTTTTTTAGATTTAATATAAATACGTATATATTTAATATTTATTTTCCTGTATTTCTTTTAACACTCCCCATTCCATACAAAAACATGTACTCCAGCTAGTTGGCTAATATAAGTCATTTCAGCATCATATGTCAAATACACTCATGTCCATAAATTAAGGATAATGAAGTTCAGGCAAAGAAAGAGAAAGAAGCAAAACAAATTTGACTTATTTGTAAAGTCTATTTATTAAACAAAAAGTAAAGAGCAAAAAAGATGCTATATGTTTGACATAATTAATAAAAATTGCAAGTTTTACTCCCTTGACCAAATTTCAAAAAAGAACCTATTTACAAAAAACAGTATAACATGGTTAGTAGGATGGTTAATACGGAGTATGTCTCCCGGACGATGCAGTACAGGCCTGACAACGCCTAGGCATGCTGAGTATCAAATGATCAATCTGATCTTGGGGAATATTACACCATTCATCAAGCAATGCACTCCGAAGTTCCGGTAGACAGGTGGGAGGGGGTTGACGGGCTGCAATTCGTCGGCCAAGCATATCCCACACACGCTCTATTGAATTCAAGTCCGATGAGTATGCTGGCCAATGCATACGGGTGATATCCTCCGATTGAAGGCATTCGTCTACAATGTTTGCACGGTGAGGACGGGCGTTGTCATCCATAAACACAAATTCAGCACCCATGGCGCCCCGAAACAAACGTACATGTTGTTCCAGAATGACATCCCGATAGATGTGGCCTGTCATCGTTACACTCTGAACATGCAGGTCAGTTCTGGAACCAAGAATAATTCCTCCCCAAACGAGCCATCCTGCACCACCGTAACGGTGTCTTTCAATGGTGTTCTCTTGGTGGTACCTGGCGCTCTCCAGATGAATGTCCGGCGAGAATCAGACTCCAAACTAAACCTGGACTCGTCGGAAAACATCACACAAGACCAATGTTGCGGTGTCCACAATGCATGCTCTCTACTCCAGGTTAATCGCAGGCGACAGTGAGTTGCGGTAAGTGGAACACATCTGACAGGCCTACGAGCATATAGACCAATGTGCCCTAAGCGTCTGTACACGGTCTGCCTTGAAACTGTCGTACCGGTAGCTGAAGAGAGCTGACGAGACAGGTCTGATGCTGTACTCCGTCTGTTTCTGTTGGCAGTAACTGCCAAATAGCGGTCCTCATTCGGCGTTGTAACTCGGGGGCGACCTGTGCTGTAACGTCTACTCACATTACCATCATCTTGGAATCGTTGCCAAAGACTGGAGATGACACTCTGGGCGATTCCAAGTTCCTCGGATACTTCCAGCTGGGTACGTCCACATTCCAGTCGTCCGATAATTCTGCCACGTAAAACATCATCCAAATGCCTCCTTTGTGCCATAACTATGCGGTTTTTGCACTGAAAGGCTTTCACAGCGCTTGTGAACAATTTTACCTCTTTGCCACCATTCCTTATATACCCCTCTCTTACACTCTCGTCATTGTGACGTACCATCCACGCCATCTGGTGGTTTCCTGTAATTTGCATATTCTTCTTCAAGATGTGTGTGATCATTCCACAGGTGAAATTTTTATTTTAGAGATCAATTTCTGTGTGATTCTGAATTATCCTTAATTTATGGACATGAGTGTATGCTACTATATGTAGATCATATAAGATAGAATCATTACATATATTAATTACAGTATTATTTCTAATACTACACTAATTAAAATTGCACACTAACTCCGTAATTTATCTGCTTGTATTTTATGGTTACTACTTTTTGAATTCTGGTACTGGCAAGTTTCAGATTTTCTTAATTTCTATTAATGATTTGGCTGCAATTTCGAAATTTTGCTTGATGATTTTTAATTTACATTGCTATTTTTTTTTAAATCTAGCAGTGGAGTACCCGATTGTGGCGATATTAGATCTTCTTGTAAGTCACGACTCACCAGTGGCATAACGCTAGCGCTTTGAACTGGGAGACGGAAGGTGCCTGGTTAGAAACCAGGTCGCGTCCGCTATCCTAACCGTTCGGGGTTTTCCGTGGTTTTCTCCGAAACTTCGCGTAAATATGAGTTAGGACCCCTTAGAAAGTCTCTCCACGGAGGGCAGTCCCACCCCCGGCCTAGATCCCTAGCGTAAATAATTGGCCGTGACCTACATTTCCATTTCTTGTACGCCACAAATCTGAAATACACGTTTTTTAAATTTTAATTTACAATATTTTGAAGGTGGGTCCTGATTAATATAGGCGACAGGTTTGATGTTTTGCTTTTAACAATGTAATACATCACGCTTGTGCATAGAACGATGTACACAATTATGTAATATTACAATCTTCCTATTTTATTTATATAATTGCATTTAACAATACATAATTGAATGCAAGCATATCAATCAAACAAGAAGATGAAAAAATGCAGTACATCAAAGTAACCACATATTGTATTATGACGTGAAAAACAATACCTGCTGTCCACATGCAAGCACAATATGTGCAAGAAAACTTGGAAGCATATGCAGAACAATAGTTTATGCAGTGTGTCTTGAATTGCTCTTTACATACTCGTTTGTGCTGGCTTGAGCCTGCAGTAAAGAAATTAATTTTGTAACTCCCCTCGAAAAAAGAGATGAAATGCCTTAAAAAGGTACAAAGTGCCGTGAGGAACTCACCTGTGCAGGTGATGAAAAATCTTATGACACAAAGTGTTAAGATTTTAAAACGGCCTGAGAAAATAGGCATTTGTTCTCATCGTATCAATACGAGAAATAAGCATAAGCAAATAATTCAAATATGGTTTTAGGGAATGACTTGATAGGTGGTCGCGAAACCCAGGTGCTTGCTAGGAAAGTGAAAAAATTTTAATAACAACGAGAGTCATAAAGTAAGAATTCAACAAAGCTTTGGTCAGACAATTTTAGCGAGTCTTTTGTTGCGTAAGGTGTTTACGAGAGAGAGAGAGAGAGACTTTTTATGAAAATGGAAATTGTACCAGGGAGCAGAGATATGGTAAGGGGGAGAAATGAATAGCGTTGAGATGCAGATGTCTAATAAAACCCCACCTTTGCAGGTGATTTGACCACAGGCGAGTCGGAAGAAAAATCTTCCAGTCCGAAAATAAAAGGCGAGGTTGTCATTGAGGGAAAATTGTCAGTGGCACAAAGAAAATTGAGATCTTAGGAAAAGTTATGGCAAAAATGTGTGGGAAAAGAAACAGAGGTCTTAGGCGATTCAACAAGAGGGTCGAAAAATAATAAGAAAATAAAAGAAGTTTAAAGGAGGGATTTTGGAGATCCAATAGAATGAATAAATGTAGATCTTGACCAATAAAGTGAATTGATAAGGGGGACTATCAAGTAAGGTAAAATTTTAGAGGACGATCAATTTGAATAAGGTGGAAGAGAGTGGCTGAGCACCGATTACCCTTTGGGACAAGGGGGAATGAATCGAGGAGGAGGAATTGGAGAAAACCAGACTGCAGCGATGGAGAAGCCAGATTTTACAGATTTTTCAGATTTTGAGTTTTTCTGAGAATTTTCCAGATTTTTCAGATTTTGAGTTTTTTCTGGGTTGTTTCTTAGATTTGTTTAGTGTTAGTTTGGGAATATTTTTCCCTACGGATTTCATTTGAGATGCATTACTTCCTACTTCTATGGATCCAAGCTAAGCACGGTTTTGCCATCTCAACTTTAGAGTGACAATTTTATGATTTAATATTTATAAACTATTATATATATTTAATATTCGTAAATAAATAAATAAATAATTTTCTTATTTAAATTATGTGTGTAGTATTTCATGAAGAGTCCCATTTTAATGTTGGGTTAAACATAACCCCGTGTTATGAGCTGTCGTGCCCTACACCCTCCTGGGTTAATTCTGTTAACACAACGCCGAATAATAATTTAATCTAAACAACGTTATCGAAAACTTAATTTAGGAACATTTCTTTTCTTTCCTTTAAAAATGTGTACAAAAGGGTGAGGCATCCCAGCATTTGTGACACTGACGCGAACAAGTTTTCCAAAGGGATCTGTGTCCGAAAACGTTACCTGCCATCACCAGAGAGCGATGTTTGCACGCATATTAAAGCGACATCATTTCAAGAGAGGATGTTGCAGAAGAAGAATGTATCGGCTTAGTAAAGAGGAATTGGTAAGCATCACGTTTATGGGGCCTTGGATGGAAATGGATAATAGAGCGTCAACGAAAGAGTTTCCCAAACGGACGTCTGCCAAGGGATGCGCATTACTGAAGATAAGTGAGGATAGAGCTTTGCGAGCAAGCAATCATATCGGTTGGCAATGTGCGCAATAACTACATCTGTCGTAGCAGAAGTTGAACAATGATAAATTGAGAGGGGCCTTTGCACAAACATCAAAACAATCAAACACGACTTTGTGTATCATGCTCGGTCGCACTTTGTAAGAGGACACGCTACATCCCAACTCAATGGAAAAAGCACAATCATTGGGCGAAACGATTATATTCAACATGTTGCATTCCCACAAGTGCAATCAATTCACATGAACTTGTATAACTAGAATTTCCATAGTGGATTTTGTTTCCTAATGAAGCGACTTTCACAGAACGGTGTTCTGAACTCCGACAAACTGCATATGTGAGCGCATGACAGTGCCAGGAATATACGGGACCATGCATAACAACAGCGCTTCATCATAAACGTGCTGTCTGATATTATAGGCGACTTTTTAAATGGTCCTTAAATGCCTCGGCGGGCATAGTTATTGTATGTTTTTAAGAGAGATACTACCAAATTGGATAGATGATATTCCTACAGCTTCACACTAACATATCTGATTTCAGCATGATGGGGCATCCGTATATTTCAACATTAGTGAGGAAGACTATCTCATCAAGACCTAGCCTTACCGATGCATTAGATGAGGCAGACCAGTTACGTAGCTACCACGGTTCTTTGATCTTACCCTCATGGATTTCTATTTGTGGGGATAGCTGGTATCCGAGAAAAATGGTATGCGTAGCATCTGATATCGACCTCATCGCCAGAATCGTGGTAGCATCAGCTTTACCGAGACACAACTGCACAATTTGAACGAATTTGTAAATCGACGTTCTGAAGATTGCAACGCGGTGTTTAAAACAGATTTTGAACATTTTCTATGAAAATTATTTCTTTCATCTGCATCGTTATGTAAGTTTGTTTTTATCAAAGTCATGCTAATGCTGCTATCGGCTTCCTGTCAGTCAGTCACTTTCCTGCAGCACTGTATTGTTTGGTTTTTCGGACACAGCTTCCCGAGTTAAACTTGTTGGACATGGTCTCACAGGCCAGCACTTAAAGTTTGTAAAGAACCTTCTGAGAAATTCTGACAGTTAAAACGACCTAGGAAATTTCACATACACTCGAGTATTTTTTGTGAAAGGGTGTAGCCTCTCAAGAACTTACTCATATCCAGTTAAATCTAAACCAGATCCATTCACATCTCTAATCGGTTCATTTTTGTAACCACATACGTTACCCTTCTCTTCAAATCCATGCCAAGCTCGCCTAATGTCTCCTCGGATTCCGGCAACACTCACTGAAAGCAGCTGAAAAGATCATTAGAAATATATTACACTACAAAAAAAAAAAATAAAAAAATTATTAATCATAACACACCAGGGGCGTAGCCAGAAATTTTTCATGGGGGGGGGGTTACGACTACTGCAACTCACATATATGCATACATGTGTGTGATAAGGAAGTGAAGAATATACACTTTGTATGGCAAAAAATTCTTCATGGGGGTTATGGCCCCCCTAAACCCCCCCCTTGGCTACGCCCCTCTAACACACCGATTATAAAACAGTTTCTATTCACATTGATATAACTTAGTAACTGTAAATTAGTACGATAAACTATTATTTGTAAAATACCACTCTCTCATTATTTTTTCCGTCAAGGAAGACTGTATTGTCTGGATAACAGAGTGGACATGTATATATTAGTTAACCCTTTGAGGCGCAACCCTTTCCCAATGCTGTAAAAAGATCAGCCGTTGCCATCGCTCGACTTAACTACCGGCAAGATGGCGGATGATCGAAACGTTCATCACGTGCCACAGATCTAGAGACCCCTTTTTGATGACAGCTGGCTGTGCCGCACAGCCAGCTGCGTCAAAAAGGGGTCTCTGGTGGTTTTTTCAGCATTGGGCAATCTATCCAGCTGTTCTCGCATTCTTCCATTTTTCAGCAGATGTCAGTGCTGTTAAAAATAATCGTGACAATTTTTTTTACGGGAAATGACGTGCTAAAAAGTAAAGGATTCTCGTGGAGCTATGTCACCCGCAACTATTTTTATAGAAATGAAATCTATACTTCGTGACTGGCAACAGTCAAAACGTCAGAGTTTGGTGTTCCCAGAGCGGGAACACTGCGCGTTAAAGGGTTAATAGTTTGAGCAATTGTATTTATTTGTACGTTAAAACACATTTACGATATTTTTTACCCACAAATAATGTTGTTGTTGTCATCGTGCCCTGAGGTAGAAGATTGCACTATCCACGGAAACAGGTGCTATTGCCCCCCAAAGGGGTTGGACTTCTGTTCGTTGGTCTCTAATTTTGAACCCATTCCAGATGAGGGACTACCCTACTAGCAATTTTGCTCGGGCTACCACCGGCCACGCAGCCAGCTGATGACGGCCCGAGCAAAATTGCTAGTAGGGTAACCACCACCTGAAATCGTCACTCCCAGAGGTAGCGTTAAACATGGAGAACATTGAAGCCCCGACGGATTTTACATGCACCAGCTCCCATTAGCGTACACGGTCCCACAGCAGTCGAGCCTAGAGGGAGTTGGCCCTCCCAAGCACTGGCCAAGCAGGCAAAAAATATGTATAAGCACTTAAATGTTTATTTTTAATGTTTATTTAAATGTTTTTACAGTGCTACAAAAAAGTATTCTTATACATTACGGCCTACACGCTCAAACCATTGTAAGTGCGCTTGTGCCTGAACACTAATACGAGTCAGTTGAAAGAAATTTATTCATACGCTTGGTAAATATCAAATGTTCGGAAAGTCGAATGGAGTCACTCCAGATTTTTTTATTAGTATGACAAAACATTGTTGAAACAGACTTTAAATAATACAGAATTCGCACATCATAATTCTCATGTCTGGTTCTGTAAATTAGCTGTAGAGGCTGCACGCGCAGTTTCAAAGCTTAAAATGCTATGGTAAATGACAATTAAGAATAGCATGGCAGTCTATGAACATTCATGCAATAATTAAAATGCGTACAGACTGACAGAAGACAGTTACACTCTATTTATGATTTATGAAAAGAAAAGTAATATAATTTTACTTATAAAATTACATAACATTTTTTCTTACCAGAAACACACAATAGACCACTAGAATTTTGAAGTATTTCACATCCGTGTAGTTTCGATTTTTGACAGGAATGTCTGGATCATACGGAGAATCAAGAACATTTCCAGAATTCTCCTGAAAATTAAAAAATGAAAAATCTGAAACCCTTTCAGATTTTAAATACGCACCAAAGTGCTATATATTAAAAGCGTATCATAATTTATGCGTCGTCCCTATTTTCTTCCTTATTCCATAAGGTTGAAAAGTGTATCATTATTTATGAGTGAGCAGTATTTTTCTTCCTTGTTTTATAAAATCCATCTTTGGAATCGAAATCTATCTTAAAATCGCCTACTAAAACTATTTTACAATCTTCGCCAAGTATATTACAACTATACTTCACCGTTTTAACTATTGTTTCGAATGTGCATCATAATCCACGAGTGTGCAGTGTTTGTGTTTCTTGGGTTGATTTCTACTTTAACGCCCCAACTCTCGCCAAGGTGGTGATCATTAAACATACACACAGGGGTCCCACTGGCTTTTTTAAAGTTTCGCCAATCCATTCGCCAAATTAGATTTTGCCGGACATCATTAAGAAATGCAATTGCCAATATTTTTGCCAAATCGTATTGTCTTTCGCCAAGCTAATTTTATTATCGCAATTTGCGACGTTGGCGATCGACAGCACGACCCCTGCATACACAGTAACCATGACGATTTTTTGTATTTAAGTGGCAATCGTAATTTAGAATTAAAATGGCGATTTGGAACAACCTGTAAGTACAGCATTCCGTTACATTTTTACTTATTTTGGGTTGTCAATTAATGTAGTTTTAATAATTACGTGTCTTCAAATTCCTTAACTAATGCGTTTATCACTAATTTGTTCACTTTAGTTTTCATGTAGTTGATTAGGGAGCGTTGAAACTTGTGCATAACTCCTAGAGACCCATGACTTTAAAGCTCGCCAAAGTGCGGGGAATTTTTAGGTTGGCGAAAGTAGGGGCGTTAAATTAGGAATCAACTCTTTCTTGAACCATAAAGCACATCTTTGGAATCCAAATCTATCTTAAAATCGCCTACTGATGCTGTTTAAAATCTTCACCAGGCATATTCGAACTATAGGCATATTCCAACTATATCTCGTAGACATTTTAAAGACTGTTTGGAATGAGCATCATAATCCATTAGTGTATCGTGTTTTCCTTCTTTGTTCCATAAATCATTTCTTCGGAATAGAAATCTATATTAAAATCGCCTACCAAAACTGTTTAACAATTTTTGCCAGGCATAATAAAACTACACTTCACCTTTATAAATACCATTTGGAAAGTGTATCATAATCTATGATGTGTACCATATTTGTCTTCACTGTTCTATAAAATACTTCTTCGGAATTAAAATCTATATTTAAATCGCCTACTAAAACTATTTTACAATATTCGCCAGGCGTTTTCTAACTATACTCAAAATATATTTATAATAAATTGTCGCGTTTTGGCACCCAGTTTAGCGATCATTTATCAAAAATTGCAAACCTTGTGCGACTTTCAACATTTTATTAACGCCCCCCCCCCTCCACATTATCTGGGAAACACATTTGAAAAGTGACTCGACTCGAAAATTGTACCAAAATCCTGTCTACACAAAAAGCAAGGTTGAAATTAAAAGCACTCTGGTGCTAACAAAAGGAAAACAAAATTGCTTTGTCTACTTTTAAAATGAACTCATTTAAAATGACGCAAACTTCGAACACAGACAAGAATTACAATCAACCATATTGTCATTCAAACATGTATGGAAGATAGAGTCTTTGCTTCCCTTTTGAAATTTTGCGAATTATAACAATCAATCAATCAATATATATATATATATATATATATATATATATATATATATATATATTATATACATTTTTTTTGATATATGCACAGAAATGTTTAAGTTAAATATAATAAAGTGATGATATACTTAACGACATTTTACAAGGAGATAGCTAATATATATTTAATAATGTCACATATATAGGAAGAAAAGTGATGATTTTACCCGTACTGTTTAATTATAAGAAAGTCAGGAAATTTTTATTTATTTTTGCATTAAAGTTAAATGTAATAAACCTGAAATTAAGTATAATTAATTTAATACCAGGATTTTGAACAAAGAAATTTTAAAATACATTTATTTTGTAGCACGGTTAGAACAATGTATCAATTAGAATTTGTACAGAAAGATACGCAGACGGTTGTCGCATGTGACGTACTGGCAACATACAGTCGAAATTGTCGAAGTGCTCTATAAATCAGATCTTCTTTAGTCTCAAATAATGGCGGTTATCATTTCTGCTCACCGTCCATGATTGATCTTTTAAAAAGGATAGGCGACACCTTGTTTTCGTCATTCACTGTATATCCGGTAGTGTATCGTGTTTTGTTGTTATGGCAAAGCTACACGTGGGCTATTAGCCTATGATGAAGACTGCCTTTGGTCGGAGGCCTTTGTAAGGGGCTCTAATGTGTATTCACGTTACATCTGGAGAATACCGACCAAAACCCCAGACAGTTAGATAGACTGCCGCGCGACAGGCCCGAAACTGGAACCTTCACACTGCTTCAACCGTCTACCATTTTGAGCGTCTTATCCACTCGGCCATGGAGGGGCCCGTGTAGCCGGTAACCTAGCTCCATGCAATAACTTTTTCCCCCTCAATCGTTGCATCAATATACTTCCCTCGTCTGTGGTTTCCGTTTCTGCTCGTAAGGAGTAGCATTATAAAAATGGTGGCTCTTTTAAAAATGACCTTCGAAAATTGAATGGAATCACATGCTATAAGAGCTCCAGAAAAGACAAATAAATACATTCTCATACGGCTCTGATTCGCCCTCGTATAAAGGCATAGTTCCAATCCCTGTGAAATGGAGGTGTGATAACTGCATCATGAAACAAAGTAGATTGTTAGAATAAACAGTTCTTTTTCATAAAATATACTCCCCAAAAAACCACAAACCACAAACAGCTTAATTATAAATACCACGAACTTACTGTTTCAGTAGTGCTAACACGGCAGGGACTGCAGCAAAATATCATTTTCCTCAACTAGTTAGTCTGTTGAAAATAGGTTTTCTCGAGCGCATCGAGATTGTTTTCTCCATCATTCATCTGAAATAATTTTTAAAAATAAGTTTTTAATATGAAATGAAAGTTGTAAAGATATCTTGCAGTGTCACAAGGCTGGCACTAAGGCAGGTGGGTCGGTGTTGAATACGACCCACATGTGCTTGCCGGTTGTGCCAATTTCATATATCACCAAAATTCTAAAAGTAGAAGAGAAGGTAGACATGTAACACAGTGTTTGGGTTCTGTCCATTTACTGTTGGCTAAACACAACAAAGTTACTGCTCGCCCAAAGATAAAAGGTCTCTGTTTTGGCGCGCTGCCAAAAAAATGGATACTGCGATTTGTTTCATAGGAAAGATGGGCTCAGATGTGCAAGGACTCTTAAAATTCTATTCGGTAATAGTGTCTTTTGAGACATTTGGACTTTCATATCCGATTTACAAAATACTTCCGTATTGCCAGTTGGCCAAAATCTAGCCCAAAAGTGGCTAAATTGGCAACACTGTCAGCACATACTAGAGAGAGAATTTCTTGCACATCTGAACCCATCTTCGCAGTATACATTTTTTTGGCAGAGGGTCGAAGCCAGGCCCGGACTGGCCAGGGTGTCTGACTGTTTGCAGACGGGTGGGCCCCAAGCAGAAAAAATAAAATAAAAAATGTGCTATACTAGTAGCACTTAATAAAGTTTGACACAGAAAATTTTTTGCAGCTGCATTCGCAACCCAAAAGGCTTCAAAACACTTGATTTTATATGTAGTTCTCAAAATGTTTTGAGAGAGGATTCCCGAATGAACAAGGGATTAATTAATATGAATGACGCATATTAATTAATAGACCAATATTTTATGAATGCATTAATTATCAATCATAATTAATTAATAATAACACCATACCTCCCCCATACCCCAAAAGTTAACACATCCTATTATTTATCGGTTATACAATAACCCGGCCCCCCCTTCTTTTGAGACGGGCGGGCCCCTACCCTCCCAGTCCGGTTCCTGGTCGAAGCCGACCTTTTACCTTTGGGCGAGCAGTAATCTGCCCATTTTGTTCTGCTCTGGGTTTACTGTAATTTGGCGTACATATTGTGGACCTTCTGTAGGGAAAGAAAAAAGTTACTTTTTGAGAAGGAAAGGTCAAATACCTCTACGTGCAGAGATGAGTAGGATTGGACTGATAAAAGATAATTTCCGAAATTCTAGTTCTATTTTAACATCAAAATGCCGGCTTACACATTTTCGTTTCAACGATAAATAGCTGTTCGCGATGACACTAAAATATATCCCCCATCGACGGAAAACATTGCTCTGTCTTATTTGACATGAAAGTCTTCCTTCCGAAACCGATACCGTGGCTGTTCCTAATAGTATAAGAACTAGCAACATTTTCGAGAGGTCGGGCGGTTTTTGGATATTTCGTTCCTTATTGAAGTTAAGTAGGGATGCGGTATGTCTGGCAACTGGGAGCGGTTGCGTTTAGTTCTTTTAGCGCATATAGTCTGTAATGGAAAAAATCGGAATTTTGAAGTCTTTTGAAGACATTGGATTCTTTTTTTAATAATTTTCTATGTCATTTTAGCATTATAAATTTATAGTTGCCAGACGGTTCCGTTAATAACATTGCGCCAGACGTACTTTTAGTAGTTAAATAAATGATAATTTTCAGACCATTTTAGTATGTCTGTCATTTGAATATGATATAGTTCTGCCATCAAAGAATACAATATTAATGTGCCAGACGGAAATTCCGTTGCATTTTTAAGAGCCAGACCAATTTAAATCCCGGGGAGAATGGGCGAGTCATAAGTGCGGCAGCTGATTCGTTGGTTGCGTTCGAGAGTTAGCTGTAACAGAGCGCGTTAAGAGAGAGAGAGAGAGAGAGAGAGAGAGAGAGAATGGTTTTAAATTAGTAATATCGTACATATGGATTACAATTTCATAAAAAATGGTGCAGTATAATAATTAATGTAAAAATTTATGCGATATGCTGATAAAAAATACTATTATATACAGCGTTTTTGAGAAAGAACTGCTAAAAGTATGTCTGGCGCAATGTTAGCAACAACAGAATTCTAAACTTAAAATTCTTTCTCCAAAACGTTGCTAGCTCTTAGACTATGAGGGATTACCAGACCATGCATCGATGACAGAAAAATTTCCAAGCCCTTTGTGGGTTCCGCGAAGGAACACCTGCTATCGAAGAGCACACTGCTATGAAGATGACTGAGTTAGGAGTTAAATACTGTCAAGTAAGTTCATGTCACAGCTATTAAATGGAATCGTTTAATCAAATTCAGCAGGCGTCAAAACATTAGGCCGGATGCTGATAATTTGTTTCTCATGACAGGTGTATTTCATTACTAATTGCAAGTATTTTTAAGGCACTAATAATTGTAAAACTAACAAAATATCAATTTTTTCAATTAACCGTTTGAGGCGCAACCCTTTACCAATGCTGAAAGATGGCACAGCCAGCTGTCGTCAAAAAAAGGGTCTCTAGATCTGTGGCACGCGATGAACGTTTTGATCGTCCGCCATCTTGCTGGTAGTTAAGTCGAGCGATGGCAACGGCTGCCCTTTTTTCAGCATTGGGCAATCTTTCCAGCTGTTCTCGCGTTCTTCCATTTTTCGGAAGATGTCAGTGCAGTTAAAAATAATCGTGACAATTTGTTTTACGGGAAATGACGTGCTAAAAGGTAAAGGATTCTCGTGGAACTATGTCACCCTCAACTATTTTTATAGAAATGAAACCTATTCTTCGTGACTGGCAACAGTCAAAACGTCAGAGTTTGGTGTTCCCAGAGGTGTTTAGAAATCTTTGGTGCTGAGGGAAAAAAAAACTCCAGGCAATCTAATTCATACAAAAACGTATATATGTAAGGTATTTCTGCTTCTGATACGTTTTACTTTTTATGAAATGCATTAATATTTTTTAAACCATACTCATAATTACTATTTTTAAAAAGTTGGGGGTGATTATGACCATATGTGTAAAATCTCTCTATTCTAAAAAAAGTAACTCCAGCTGCAGCCGCCGCTGTCAAAAACTAGTTCTGCAATCTCCTCCGAAACCGTGGGAATTTGAGTTTCGACGAAGGTGTCCACAGATTCGGAAAATTCCGTGGAAGTTGGTATGCTGACTTAAATTTCGAAATTTCAATTATTTCAGAAGATATTAATAAAAAATTGAAAAAATAAGCATAAGGATTGCCAGGCTTGGAAATTTTCACCAGTATGAAATCATCCATGCCTTTGCAACAAAGCAATTCCAAGTAAGTACAATCACGTGAAGTCACCAAACTTAAATAGAATTACACAAATTTTGCGCCAAATTAAAGAGTAAGTGATATAAATAAGTCAAAGTGTGTTACACAATGTTCACAATTTTCAAATAGTAAATTCTCTTAGATAACAGGAGTTTAAAATTACCGATTATCCGTTTTTCTAATACAGAATAACTAATTGTAACTGAAATAAATAGCGCCTTTTTGACATCAGGTACGAACTGGAAAAAGGTTTCTCTCCAAGCAGGGTGAATCTAAATCCTGTGTGTGTTCCAAAATGTTAGCACCCAGTATTTTGAAAATGAAAAATATATTTCGCGGTGCTAAATAAGCCAATCTGCAAAGGATTATGTATATGAATGTATGGCAGAGGCGTAGCCAGAAATTTTTCATGGGGGGGGGGCTTACGACTACTACAACTCATATATATGTATACGTGTGTGTGATAATGTAGTGAAGAATATACATTTTGTATGGCAAAAAATTCCTCATGGGGGGGGTTATGATCCCCCTAACCCCCCCCCTTGGCTACGCCCCTGATGTATGGATAACTGTTTTCACGGCAACTTTACATGAGGAATGATTATCCGTTATGAGCATGTGTAAATCGCCAGATAATGAAAAGTCGCCATTGGTAGCAAGATATCCTAGCTGTTCCGCAGTTTTATCAAAGAAAACTCATGAAGCACTGTTTTCTTAGAAATACTTATTAACTATACTTATACGTAAGTCGCCAAATTATGAAAAATCGCCATGGATGTAAAATATGCAAGGTGTTCCATGCGTTTTACACGATTAAAATTAGGGTGAAGTTTAAATTTTTATGTTCCAAGGAACATGCAGGAACCAAGGAATGTGTAGCTCGGTAGCATTCTACCTGAGCAATCCTTGGATTTTGTCTGTGGAAATTATGCCTTTTTTACGAATAAGCCTTATTAGGGGACGAATGCCGCATACGAAAAGCGAGCGTAGCTAGTCTAGGTGCCTAGGCACCAAGTAGTAGAAAAAATCATTATGAATAGGATAATCACATGTATAACTCATATTAAAATTATTATATTATGTTTAACTTAAAAATAATAAAATTAAATTTTTGAAATTGATTACTTTAAAAAATTTAAAATGGTAAAAACGAGCTCTCATGACTTGTAAACAAGGGCAGAAAGTGAATTTCAAGGCAATAGAAATATACCAGATACAAATTTGTAATAAAAATAAATGAGGAAAGAAAATGATATTTATATTATGAACATTTCTTTAAAAAATTGTTAACAATTTTTCAATAACAATTTTTCATGCACCATTTTCCCTATTATTATATAAAAGTCTGATTTTCAAAGCAATTCGGCAGCAAAAGACTATTTTGTTTGAATAAATAGAAATTATAGCCTTATTATTCATATTGTATTAATTATTTACACTCCAGGGTACATCTAATCCTTAATAAAGACAAGAGTTAGCATTTTCAACTGCTCCAGCAAAATTTTAGTGACAAAAGAAAACAAAGAGGTCATAATTTGATCACAGATGTTCATAATTATTTCATTTTTTATACAATTTTGTTGTGGTAACTATGAGCAGCCCCTTCAATTAAACTCGTATACTAAGGTAATAAAATTTCAACTAGGCGTTCTCAAAAGGTCAAAGTTAACCCTTATTTACCTTATGTAATACTTTTCTTAAAATAAAGAGTTAAATATACACAAAGTGGTGATAATTACCCCACCTGATTGTATTCACAGTAGTTTATATACATTAAGTTTTGACAAAAAGCTCTTAGAGCACATTCAAATTTTTTTACTGCCAAAATAAAGACATTTTTAGAAATTTTTTAAATTCATCTAAAATACTCCATTAATTTTAGTTTTGTAACCTAAGTTACTTATGTTTAGGGCTTTCGAAAGAAGGAATTTTTTAGTAGTACGAAAATAATGAATTTTATCAAAGGAAAGTGAATGCTGTGTGTACTTACCCCATAAAAATATTATTCACACACTTTTCGAACATAAACACTTGAAGAAACTATTTTAATATAGAAACGTAATATTCATGCATATATATTCGTTAAAAAGAAGGAAAAATAAACTATTTTTCAGTTACTTCCACTGTAGCAGACATAACAGAGAATTAGATGACATTAATGTTTAACGCGGAATGAGAGTGCAAAACAACCTAGAAACATCTAAACGCGGCTATTTCTGACAAAACTGTGTTATTGACTAATCGACGTCATATTTTTACCGCATGCAACGAAAGGGTTTGCCTTGGATACGCAAAAGGGCTTACTTTGACTTGTGAAATAAATATTCCCTGAATTGATCGTTTATTTATTCCTGGGTTAGCTAATTTCTTTTCAGCGTTCGCTATTAGTTTACAGAAAAAAAAAACTAACAGATTTATTTCATTGCCCGAGTATGGGAAGATATTTTGTGGCGGATGCAGAAATTAACAATGTGTGTGCATATATGTATACATCTGTAAACCTATCTATTAAGTTTATAAAATTACATTAAAAAACATGAAATTTATACAAGAACAAACACTGTAGCTGGACATTAAACGTGAAACTATAATTAAAAGCAGATAAAAGGCCTTTGACATCAAAATTACATAAAAACTAATGTAAAGCAACAATGTAAATAAAGAACGAGACCTCATCGGTTGGAGATTGAGTCTAAAGAAACAAAAGTGGTATCTAGAAGGGGACTTTAATTACATATTGATTTGTTTACGTATGTTTAAGATAATATATGTGCTA
The DNA here is from genome assembly GCA_038373885.1 of Cheiracanthium punctorium. Classification (NCBI taxonomy): domain Eukaryota; kingdom Metazoa; phylum Arthropoda; class Arachnida; order Araneae; family Cheiracanthiidae; genus Cheiracanthium; species Cheiracanthium punctorium. The sequence continues at coordinate 259,619 of JAWZYV010009509.1, forward strand.
TAATAATTTCCAAAAAGAATTTTAAATCGCTATTTCATAAAATACTTTTTGACAAATTATTATAGCACACAGACATACATAAACACATATTATACAATTCCCAAATAATCCAAAGAGATTATTTAAGAACTATGTAATTTGATAATTTCTTTACTTTCTTTGCACAGTTACAACTTTGCATGCATAGATGAAAAGCTTCTGATTAAAGTTTAAATTGCAATTTAGTATTCAGTCCCAAAACTGGACTGTATAGCAATGTTGTTTGTACATAAATAAAAGTATTTTTTTTAATCGTCTGTATATATTGATACATGCAAAAGATCTCCACGAAATTCTACGATCTTCACGTATTTACGGCGAGTTAGCCTATGCATTGCGGGATTTATCTGCTACGACTGAAACCAAATCCTCAGCGTATCCTTGAATTTTGCGTTGCTTATGAAAGAATGTTTTTTATTTTGTGTAGTATTTTTTAATATACCCACTTCTTTGAAAGTTTCTTGTGCCGTCTATTCCAAGATGCGACAATTAAATAATTAAAGAGTATGTGAGAAAGATAAAAAAAAATTACTTAATCTTTGTAAAAATTACATTATACAGCACACACACACACGCACACACACACACGCACACACACACACATGCACATTTAAGCGCAATAGCAGCAGAACTTACTGAAATATAAATAATTGTAGGAAGGTATACACAAAAATAGAAGTTCTTTTTATCCCCCTGAAAGTAACAAACAAAAAAATTGTAACAGCTAAACATACCAGTTAAATACTTTCATGTCTTAACTACTGGGTTATCATCGTCTTTCAATTTGGAAAAGTTCTACTTAAGATATTGAATAAATTAAATACTATTCGTAAACGTTTATTCAGGGCCTTTTTTCTTTCAAAAAGACAAATTAGGCAAACTTTGAAGAAGGTATTTGCAAAACAGCGCACTGTACCCTTGAATTAGCTCTGTCCAAAGGATCAATAACCACGGTTAGGCAAACTACTTTAATAAATAACTAAACTCACCTCAATATACACTACTCACGTAAGTCATTAATAAACGAAACAAAAAGGAATATTTTGTTTTCTATTTTAAACAAAGATTTCTCTTGTCGACTTTGTGGGGCTTGCTATCTTGAAAATAAAATATTCTTTGTACCTCGAAACATACGAACATTCATCTTATACAGTTAAATGAATTTAATTGTGTTATTAATAGCTAATATTTTAACGCAGTTTTTCATTAACCGATACTTTATTTAAAAAAGAACAATTTTAAGTAGCAGCGATGCAACATTTATACACAAAATGTATAAAGAACACAAAATTCTCGATAAATTATAGTCAATAAAAAGTCGCCAAATATTTCGATTTATTTCTTTTAAGTGGATTTTGTGCTTTACATATTACCAGGAAGAGTAACAATTTTACACACAGAATTAAATACATATTCATTCATGTAATTTACGTAAAACACACAAATAATTCTAAACATGCAACGTATAAAACAAGTATAAAAATATCACAGATAAACTTTATCACAGTCGCTTTCTATAACAAATTTTAATCATCATATCTGAATTTTATGAAAAATCAAAGATTTCTCACTTTTTTTAAGATAAGAATAAATGAGCATATTCGAACGAAATGAAATAAAATAAAATAAAAATAAAGAATGAAAAAAAATGTTTTCTCCATCCAATTTCCAGCGACAGGGGCTATTTCTAAGGACTTGGTTCTTCAATGTTCGGCGGCACCACAGGAATATGCTCTGTAATGAAATAGGCTACATTATAAATAATGAACACAAAATTCTCGATAAATTATAGTCAATAAAAAGTCGCCAAATATTTCGATTTATTTCTTTTAAGTGGATTTTGTGATTTACATATTACCAGGAAGAGTAAAGCATAAGAGAGCATTAGGAATGCATACTTTTGTAATATTGTGAAGGTTTTACCCAGAAATAAGGAAAACAAACGAAACTAGAAGATAAATCACGGGAAACTATTTGATTATAAACATAGCATGCATACACATCGATAGGAAATTTATTTCGTATTCTTTTTTTTAGGACTTGTAATTCAAGCTAAAAAGCCGAACATACTCTCAAAAAGTACACTATTTAATGCACAAGGTACTTCTTTATTATACAGACAAACTTAGAGGGTTAATAGATGAGCTCACGTGGAGCATAAATGAATATAGCAACCCTACCCCATCTCTAACCCTCTTGGTTATTGAGGATAGAATGAAAAAAAATCTATGACTCTCAGGAACTAGTTCATTTTTCAAATTACTAAACACATTACCCCCAAAATAAGGGAATATTAAGAGAGAACGGAAAAAACCCTATAAAGAGACACCAATTGTATAACAATATATAGATTTAATGACAAGTTAAGTTACTCTGAAACAGTGAAAAAATGCAAAATGGAATGTTCGTCAAAATATTTAATCGGCGGCTCTGCAAACACCGTCCTAGCTACAATAGGTAAAATTTACAAGAAACTGGTTCATTCCAGTAGCTTTAGAGTACGCTAACAATGAATCACATTGGTTGTCTAGTCCAGGAAATATTGAGCCGAATGTTTACTATAATAATTGAAAAGTTAAATTCCGCCCATCGTTTCACCTCCTGAACTGAGTAAATTACTTATCACCACATTTATATGCATTGATTTACAGCTTATTTATTACATAGATAACAAATGTATTTTATCTGTATTGTAATTATGATATGAGGGCTTAATTTCTTATAAAATTATTGTAAGGCTCTCGACTGTCCAGAAAAAATGCAAAATGCAAAGCGGTGAATTTCAGAAACTGTGCTATATAACCGAATACCCGGGATAAGGGGGCTTTTACCAGAACAAAGCTGATTTTTAGAGCTTTCTAACACTTTTTAAGACTTATACAGCTCATTTACAGGTACTCCGCTACCAAAATGTACTGGTGAAAGTAAGTAAAGAATTGTTGACTTTGTAAGACAGTCTCATCCCTGAATATTAAGGCCTTATTACACGAAGAAAATTTCGGCCGATTTCTTTGCTGCAACCAGTTGCCAAAACTCTTTCCGGAAAGTCAGCAAGCAGGGTTGCTATAATAAACAAACTCAACTGTGCTCACAAACCTCTGAGATTCGCCGAATTGGCGATTTCTAGAGCATGTAACTATAGGTAGCATATCGCCTCACCAAACTTTTTAAATATTTAGGATCTCGAGGGTTCTATAAATATGGAATTTCATATTTGCTTTCAATCAGATCACAATTGCTTCAATCTATTTCCATATCGCTATTCCATTTGAGAGACATTTTTTTCTTCCCTCATCATTATATTCGGCATCGTTGAGTCTTCCCAACGCCCCCTAGAGAGGACGCCCTCTCTAGGGGGCGTTGGTCTTCCGCCATCTTTGTGACGTGGGAATAGGAAGCACTGCGATTGACTGGCATTCCAGCAACCTGCAATATTTTCGCCTCTGAACGAAAAAATTGGAACTGACCGTTAGGTAACCGAGGGAAATTTCCAGGAAAGAGGTTTCCGCAACTGGTTGCAGCAACCAAATCGCCCGAAATTTTCTTCGAGTAATGAGGCCTTACACACGACTACATCCCGAGAATCATCATATATATATACCGGAAATCCTAAAAAAGAATGGCAGTTTTCAAAATTGATAGCAGGAAAACAATTAAGGTTAAAGCAAATAACTTTTGAAGCAGATTCATGTGACAGGGCATAAATAAATAAAAAAAAAATAGTTCGAAAATTTACTGGTACAAGACGCTGACATACATAATACACTGTCTACCAATAAGTATTTGGACACCTGTAATAGAAAAGAAAAACTAACTTTATTCAAAATCAATAGTTGGTAGAACTTCCACGAGAGGCAATTGTAGCGTGAACCCTCCGGGGCATACTTTCCACAAGTCTTTCTATTACAGCTAGTGGTATTGTTTTCCACTCGGCTTGGAGTAGACATAGAAGTTCCTTCACCGATTTTGGACGGGTAGTGCACCCCTTAAATCGGAGATCAGACTCGTCCCAGAGGTTCTCGATAGGGTTCAGGGCTGGGCTCTGGGCAGGCCAGTCCATTCGACGAACTCCATTGGCACCATACCAAGCCTTGGTTAACCTCGAAACAACAACATGACAACTAGCATTGTCGTCCTGAAAGTAACAGGGGTCCAACCCGAAAAAATGCCACAACGTAGGAAGCACATTGTCATCCAAAATAGTGCAGTAGGCATCGGCGTTGAGCTTAACATGAATGGGGACCAAGGATCTCAGTCCATATCAGGACAAACACCCCCAGACCATAATTCCACCTCCGCCGAACTTGACTGTTGGCACAATGCATTCTGGCAGGAGACGTTCTCCAGGCAGACGCCAGACCTAGACCCTGCCATACGAACGGTAAAGGGTGAACCTTGATTCGTCGCTCCAAAGAACCCGTTTCCACTGATCTACGGTCCAATTTCGATGTGATTTGCACCACATTAACCGAGCAGTGCGGTTGGACTTTGTGATCAAAGGCTTGTGGGCAGCAGCACGACCATGAAAGCCAAGCAGATGTGCTTCCTTACGGATGGTATTCATTGAAATAATACTCCCGGATGCCTGTTGAAACTCCTCGCGGTTGGGTGCGGTTCTTCCGAATTTCTCTGGACAGCACTCGTCGGTCTCTATCTCCCAGTTTCATTGGTCTGCCGACTCGGGGCACATTCCGACAATCACCGCTCACCTTCCACTTCTTAATCCCATAGGCCACTGTCGATTTTGGGTACTTCAGATCGCTAGATATGTCCTTTAAGGATCGGCCACATTATTGATACCCGATAATTATACCTTTCTCGAAATCAGAGAGCTCCGAACTGCGCGGCATCTTGCATGCGACTAATGCCGATGCTGTTTCCTACACGATATATACCGGCGGAGGCCGTGACGTACCTCAGGACCGCAGATATCGTCATTTAAATAGGTGTCCAAATACTTATTGGTAGACAGTGTATGAAGCAAGTTTCCGACCCCAGAAAAAATCTGATCTATCTCTAATCCTATTAATTCGAACTGTAATTTTTTAAATTATTATTTATTATTTTTAAGGAATTTTTAAAAAGTTCTCAAAAAACTTCGAATATTCATTGAAAAAAAAAAGATAAAAATTTTTGGTTTGCATGAGAGAATTACCGAAACACACACACACACACACACACACACATATATATATATATACAGGGTGGCCATAATTAAACTGCAAGTGTTCAAGGGGTGCTGGAGAGAAAACTACCGGGAATATTCCAGTGAAATTTGGTATCTACACGTTTCAGAACATGCGCAAGTCAAATATGCAAAAAAGAAAATCGCCATTTTCACCCGATAGATGGCGCTGTACCGTATTTCAAAGCTCACCGGTGGCATATACAACTTTCAAATCCGATAGACCGAGCATAATGACATTCTAAGAGGCATATAAACAATAAAAACATCATTTACAGTTTATTAAAATTCCAGGTGAGGTGTGTTACACCAGAGATTTTAAATGCGACGGTGGATCATGCTGTTTTACGTTTTCAGTATGTGATTGCATCTGGTGGTTCGCATATTGAGCACATCATGTGATAATTTCATTGATTAAATAATGGTTTAATTGTTTTCCAAAGCGTCTTTTTGAATTGTTTAATTTGTGATCTTAATTTATGTTAGTTTTTGATTACGTGTTACTGTAAAAATTTAATTACTGAAGCGAATAGTATGGAATTTTGATAAACTGTAAATTATGTTTTTATTTTTATATGCCTCTTAGAATGCCATTATGCTCTGTCTATCGGTTTTGGATGTTGGAAAAGCCATCGGTGAGCTTCGAAATACGGTACAGCACCACTATCGGGTGAAAATGGCGATTTTCTTTTTTTGCATATTTGACTTGCGCATGCTCTGAAACATGTAGATACCAAATTTCACTGGAATATTCCCGGTAGTTTTCTCTCCAGCACCCCTTGAAAACTTGCAGTTTAATTATGGCCACCCTGTATATATATATATATATATATATATATATATATATATATAATGATACTCGGGGTGTAGTCGAGTTTCGAGTATAGGCAGGGATGATGCCGTCATAAAGAATCAACAATTCTTTTCTCTGTTCAGTCGACAAAGCTGTGGAGGGCCCGAGACCCTTGGACGGTCTGCTACATTTTTTGGAAAAGGTTTCTCACGTTTAACACTGCATCATTGTTAGAGGTTCTCATGCATTTGTTGCAAGATTAAAAAAAAAATAAAAAATTAACCGCTTTCCTGTTATAAATGTTTGAAAGCATTAGTCTTTTTTTTTTTTTTTTTGGTTACACACGGTATATAAATAATGATTCTATAAAATAGAAAAAAAATGTGATAATAAGGGAATCTTAAATTTCAAAGGATATTTTTTAAAGAATAATGTTTACATTTTACCCTAGAACCTATTTTTATTTTAAGGAGTAGAAATGTGTGCAAGATTAAAAAAAAATTAAATAGCCAAAAATGACAAATAAATATGAATGAAATTAAGCAAGTACCTTAAGTTTTAAACGGTGTTCTCGAGGAAAAATAACGAGGTAAAACGTATATAAAAAGTAAAAGGAAATTTAAAGGAAAAATTGTTTAATTCATATATTTTCACTAAAGGAGTTGCTCAGATATGGTTTTAATATTAGATATAAAAGTTTCATGGAAAGCAAATGGCCCCTTGTATTCTCTTAGGTATGAGACAGCATTAATTTAACAGAATAAGTGTTGTGATAAATCTACCACCGAGGCCTAAAAATGATTGTTTTCCAAAATCATTCATTGCAAAATGAAATGCAATTGTTCATATTCCTTTCGAGCTGTGCACTTTTGTAAACGATTTGATTAGCCATCCACAAAATCATATTTTTCGTGGCGAACAAGGACAAATGTAAGCAGAAAGTATCCCTTGCAATCGAATAGATGTTTTAAGAGTGGGTTTCCGAGTAAGTGAAAGAGGATTGAAAACTTACCTCTGAGTGCACAAGCATACACGCTTTCTGAATTGCTGAATACGCAAGCCCCAGCTGCACTTCGATGGAGGTTCAGACTCGGAGCACTCTGCCATTCCATCAAAGATTTGTCAAACCTCTCCACTTCGGCGGTGGTATTTTGACCTGGGATGGAGACACGGTGGTTATCTTAATTTACGGCTTACTTAGTAAATGTAGGTATCCACAAATCTGAGCAGAATGAGAAGAGAATTATGCAGCCAAAGGTCGAAAATCTTCGCGAAGGCAGAGGCAGAAGTTTAGTGCACCAGTATAAACTAATGAAATTTATGTTTACACATATTCATTTATTGTCCCACTCGTACATTTCGATTATGATAACGTTATGGCATCCTGCACTGACAATATCAAGCTGGCTGCTTTCACTTTCGGAGCATAAAACTGTTCACTGATCAGCGTCAGCAGGCATTTATATAGAGATTAACAATTTGCATATTCCAGAATCGGAATCCTATCGTTTCTCCGCTTTAGCTAAACCAAATTTGGTGGACGCTCACTGTGTTGATCGGATAAAATGAAAAACATGAAAATTTTAAAGTGATATAAGCAATATAAAATGGATATAGGAGCAGTTACGGTATGATCCTGAATTCTACCAACAAAATAAGAGAGGTGATAGAACACGGCTAAACAATCAATTTTCACCTTAAAAGTATGATTACACACACAAAAATAAACAGTCAGTTTTAGAAGCCCGTTAAAAAACGTTGGGAATTATCTAAGAGATATGAATGCAAGGAGACTGCATTAGCTATCTGATGGTGATCTGTAACCGATCTGGCATAGTCATACTGCTTAGACCACATTGCAATATGACTGTGTTATTCTATGGTGACAGTTCCAATTTTAAAGAAGTAATGTCTCTAAAGTTGGCGCCAAGCATAATTACGTATTTACATAACTGTAAAAATTTTAACTGCAGAATGTTGAGATTTTGCATTTAGAACTACTGCAAGATATCGCTCATTTCCTGCAATAACGTCAAACTCAAAAATCGTGATTTTTGAATTAATACCATAGGGACAGTTGGAATGATGTGAACTTTTAACAAGTAGAGTATCACATCTGAGCTATTAAAACTGACCCTCTAAATGGCAGTATCGTTTTTGCGAGTATACGTTTCTAGGCACGCGCTAGTTCTTCTATGGGGAGAAAATGAAGTAACTGTAAGAATAGCCTTGGGGGTGGGGCGTAGCTCGATAAATCGTGTACCCCTCATGCCTACTCCATATTATTCTCTCCCCCCTACACCATATTATTCTCTCCCCCGAGTGGTTTCTTCACTTTGAAGGAACTTCGAATGCATTTTCTGAAAAACTTTGATTTTTGATTTAAGACGTTGTTGCAGTAAATGACCAAATAACTGCGCATCTTTACTTTTTAATCCGTATAAAGTCGTGCTTCTTTCACTGTTATTTAAAAAGACTAGGGGCCAAGGCCCCCAGACTCGCTACGCTCGCTTTTCGTATGAGGGATTCGGCCCCTAATCAGGCTTATTCGTAAAAAAGACATAATTTCAACAGACAAAACCCGAAGATTGGATCAGATAGAATGTTACTGAGCTAAGCTACACATTGCTTGGTTCTTGCATCTTCATTGGTACATAAAAATTTAAACTTCACACTACAGTAGACCCTTTACCCCTCATAACACGGAAGATATTTTGTTATGGGAATCCGTGTTGTACGGGTCCTGAGCTATACTCCACCTGGATTGCGGACTCCGCTTATAATCGCTTGAAAAATTATTTGCACTCCTCAGAAACACAATGATATTTAATGTTGCCATTCAAAAGTTATATTAATTAGGAGCTAAAGCGTAATAAAATCAGAACATATGTTTCAGCTGTATTTTTAATACTGTAAAACCTATTGGGCACCTTGCAAATTTGCCACCCATGGCGATTTTTCATTATTTGGCGACTTGCGTACATGTAAAGTTAATAAAAGCTACGGAACAGATAGAATAGCCTGCCACCCATGGCGACTTTTCATTATTTGGCGATTTACACATGCTCACAACCTATATTTACTGTTCATTTAAGGTTACCGGAAAACCGTTATCCATATTTTCATTTACATAATCGTTTGCAGATTGGCGTACTTAACACCTCGAATTATACCATCTCGTCGCGCTAGCAAATATCCAAAGTGTACTATAACTGCTATAATGGCATAGTTAACGCCGCCAAATATTTCTACTGGTAGCAAATAATCCAGCTGGACGAGAACCGGCTTTAAAATAATCTGCATTTTAATTATTTTTCATTTTCAAGATATTAGTTATTCTGTTTTGGAAAAATGAATAATCGCTAATTCTAAACTCCTGTTGTCTAAGCGAACTTACTATTTGAAAATTGTCAACTTTGTGCAACACATTTTGAGTTATTTATTTCATATAGTTTTTATTTTGGCGTAAAATGGGCGTAATTCTAACTCATGCTTGTAAATTTCACGCGATTCTAGATACTTGGAAACGCTTTGTTGCAAAGGAATGCATGATTTTATGCCAAATCTGGCAACCATTCTGTTTATTTTTTCAGTTTTTTAATAATATCTTCTAAAATAATTCGATTTCGAAATTTAAATCAGCTTAGCAGGTTCCTCGGAATTTTTCGAATCTGTGGGCACCTTAGTCGAAACTCAAGTCCCCACGGTTTAGGAGGAGATATGCTGACAAGCTTTGACAGCGGCGGCGACAGCGGCCTTTACTTTTTTTTAGAATAGAGAGAAACCAACTAAATGTTCCGCCATACTTAGACCAACACAAGTTATTTCATTCCGTCCAATGCGGAAGATAGCTAATGCTATCTCCTTGTATTCATAACTCCATGAGAATTCTAGTTCAACTTACCACCATGGTTTGCGAAAAATGATGATTTTCAATCATAAAACATTCAACTTCAGATGATAGTCGAAGATTGCTTTTGTTTTTTTTTTCTTTTTTGAGGATGAACCAATAATTGGAGAACAACAAGAAAACCAGTTAGAAAAGTTGACTGATTCTTCAAAACATTGTAAATTTGAGCATGATTTCTATGTGTTCTACTATCCTTCTAGAGCGCATATAAACGTCTTCAGAACAAACCCACTCTGCGTAGTATAACGAACCTCACATTCCGTAAAGCAACCAGTACTTGTAAAATTAATTTAAATTTTTGTAAAAATAAAACGCATAAAAAATGGTTCTTATCAAGACGATCGTTTTCGGCGTCAAGTTCGGCGATAGTTAAAGGATCCACCCTTTTTCAGTTGCAAAAAAATTCTTGCATTAACACAAGCAGAAAGATTAGTGCTGAAAAGTTGTTTTTTCCTTTTTTTTTAAGTTTTTAAGCACTAGGGGCCTATTTCGTCATCCCCAGATTTTTGTGTACGCGACTTTGTCGACATGATTTGTAGAAACAGGTTTTGTAGACATGAACTGTCGCGGTGAAGATCCTTTGAAATGTGTTTTCCAGATAACGCAGAGGTTGGGGTGGGGGGAGGTTAAAATCTTGAAAGTCGGAGAAGGTTTGCAACTTTTGATAACTGATCACCATGTTTGCTGCCAAAAAATAATTTCAAAATCGAGCTTTGCGATATCTTCCGAATTTGGCTAGAAACTAGGAAAGTATAGTTAAAATATGCCTGAAAAAGATTGTAAAATAGTGTTAGTAGGCAATTTTAATATAGATTTCAATTCTAAGTATGTGTTTTCCAAATGTATGTCCAAATATATGGAACAAGAAAGACAAACACGGCGCATTCATGGATTATGATGTCCATTCCAAACAGTATTTAAAAGTGAAGTATAGTTGGAATATGATTGGCGAAGATTGTAAAACAGCTTTAGTAGGCAATTTTAAGATAGATTTCGATTCCAAAGACGTGCTTTATGAAACAAGAAAGAATTGATTCCTATTTTAACGCCCCCATTCTCGCCAACCTAAAATATCACCGCACTTTGGTGAGCCTTGCAATCATGGGTCTCTAGGAGTTATGTACAAGTTTCAACTCTCCCAAAAGTATTAGATGAAAATTAAAGTGAACAAATTAGCGATAAACGCACCAGTTAAGGAATTTGAAGACACCTAATCATTCAAAATACATTAATTGGCAACCCAAAATTTATAAATAAGTAATGGAATGCTGTACTCACATGTTGTTCTGAATCGCTATTTTAATTCTAAATTAATATTGCCACATTAATACAAGAAATCGTCGTGATAACTGCATATGTTTAATTATCGTCACCTTGGCAAGTGTCGGGAAGTTAAAGTATAAATGAACCGAAGAAAGAAAAACACGGCACACTCATGGATTATGATGCACATTCCAAATAGTATTTAAAATGGTGAAGTACAGTTGGAATATGCTTGTCGAAGATTGTAAAACAGTTTTAGTAGGCGAAGTTTAGATAGCATTCGATTCCAAAGATGTGTTTTATGGAACAAGGGAGAAAAATGCTGCCCACTCATGAATAAAGATATACTTTTAAGCAGTTGATAATGGGACTCACCATCGTAGCCGCCGATAACGTATATTTCTTGCTGATAGACAACAGAACAGAAATTACTTCGCCTGCCTAACATCGGAACGAAAGGCTCCCACCTGTTTGTTTGTGCGTTGAACTTCTCAACTGGAAGAGAGATAAATTGAAGAATATATTATGGAACATTTTGCTGGATCAGAAAGCCATTATACAGGGTGAATTAGAACTCTTGGGGAAAACTTCTAAGAATGGTTGAAGAGTACCAAGGCGAATCGAAGTCACACGAATACAAATATTATCCTAATGCGCCACATAATAATCACTTATAAAAATATTGTAATGTTTTTGTCGAATTTCTGATCACTTTACTAAAAGTAATTGCATTTCAGCAAAATTCACTCGGCTATAATTGATATTTACAGGCCGTGTATTATTTTAAATTAAACTACGATTTAATTGGAATATAAAATCTACATGGGAAACTTGACTAAAACTAAGTATTTTTAAATAATTACGAACTGTCAAATTACGATAAAATTTGATACCCCTTAACCTATCCGATTTCAAGTCTACACTGGTCTCCAAAATAGAAGTTACAAAGATGACGATTATCGTGAAGAAGAGGGTATTCATTGTATGGCCTCCCTAACGAGGTCTACAGACTTCAGTCTCATATAGCACCGGAGCCTTGCCCATCGACACTTCTAAAAGAATGGGAATTACTGTCACAGCCGTTGATCAATAGCCTTATTAACCCCTCGCGCACTATGACGACATGCGTGGGTAATGAAATTCTCGTGACCCAAATCCATGACGTACATGCGTATGCGTCATAATTCCATTTTACATTAACTGTATTCTTGCTTGGTTATTAAACTATACGTGACAATTGCAGTTTGGTCATGAGAGCTGTATCCTATGTTGATTTATCTGCTCTTTTTCGCCCATTAAAGGGTGATAGTTGTACATCAAAATCACAAAGAATTTATTTTTTTTGAGTGTCTTTAATGATAAAGTAAAACGTTGTGTGCAAAGGGTTAACAGTATGAAAGCTCGATGCTACGCTTGTATAAGATATACCAGGTAGTTATACCTTTTATAAGACAAAGTAATAAACAGTTATGATATATCCTATTGAGACCAATATCGTCCGTATTTGCATGTCAGATTTCATTAAACTCCTGTGCAAGTATAGTTTTGCTACCATTTCCTGCCTAGAACATGAGGTACTAGCATACGAAATTTTCATGCATTAAACCCTTGTCGAAAACTCTCACTTTTTATTCTTGTAACCTTAATTTTGGACACCAGAGAAGTTTGCGCACTTCACTCTAAACAGATTTTTCCAAAGAAGTCTGATTCACCGATATTGGTTAAGAACGAATGAACAGGTGTTTCGTAGAACAAAATCAAAAAGTTAACTATGTTTCTAAGGGAACAGCTGATATGTATGGATGTAAATTAATAACTATTTATAAAACTTCAAAATTGGGTAACCTTTTGAGGATATTGCTGCTCAACATTAAAACCGATAGTAAAAATATTGAAAACCTGGTGTGCGTACCCCAGGAGGCTGAAAAGTAATTTTCGAAGCAAAATGTGAAAAAATAAAAAAATGAGACTTTCATCTTTTTTAACTTAATCAACAGAACAAGAACTATCGCTGAACTATGATGAGGCTGTATTCTTTAAAAAGAAAAGATTGAATAATAATCACGGAGTCATAATAGTCCTAATGAATGAAATGGCAGGGAAAACATTGATGATGAGAATTTAGAACTTGATAAAGTGAGTACACGTTCAGTGGTACATTCACGCTTAATTCAAAGGAGCGAAAAGAACGATCACAGAGGGAGTGAAAGAAAAAATTGTCTGTTTCGACCTTTTTACATTGAAACCCACAGTATTAACTCAAAAATGCTCTTTAAATACTCTTTTTCCGAGAAATCCACGTCCCGCTTCCTGTTTACTAAAATACTGATAAAGTTCGCTCCGAATATTTCGCTCCGCTCAGTGATCGAAAAACGCTTTTGAAGGAGAAGTGCACTTTCAAGCACGGAAAGGAACGAAAATTCACTCGGAGTTTCGACTGATCGAATTTCGCTCGTTTGAATTAAGCGTGTTCGAACCGTGGATATTTAAGATTTTTTAAGAGTGAGTATTCACTCTTTTTTTTTTTTTAAAGACGGTAACAAGGATTCTTGTTTTCTAGACTCAAGAAAGGAATTTAAAGCATTTTTAAATGACAAATAACTTTGGATAAACGTTTCTCGAAAAATTATGTATTATAGAAATTGTTGAAGTATCGACATGGATACTTAACGATTGGAAAAGCTAATTAATCTTTTTTCGCAACGTCAATTCAATTTTGTGATGACTTCCTTCCTCTTTTAATAAATATTTTATTTATTAAATTTTGCAGATTTTTATGTAATGCATATATCCCCAAATGAAAAGTCAAAAGGAGGTGTAACAGAATTTCTTACAAGATGCTTAATTTTTTACCATTTTATAAACCGAAAAATAAATTTGAAAGTAAAGAGGGGGTGGGGTATTGACAAGGATGGGTTACTGAACCACATTACCTTCTCTTAGCCTTGTTGATCCATCATATCCTCCGAGGACGAATAAATGTCCATCCACGCTGATCATAGAATGTCCACTTCGAGGATGCACCAGCCTTTCTATAAGTGTCCATTGGTTATTTATGGGGTTGTACATTTCCGTTGTCGAATGAAGCTGATGGCCATCAAATCCACCGCTCACAATTATCTTCCCTGAAATGGAACAGCTTGTGAGGAATAATTTACTGTAATCTATGTTTATCAAAAATATCTGAAACATTTTTATATTTTAAACTCGCAATTAAGTGCATACATTAAAAGTCTATATAATCCATGTATCGGCCCTATCTGCCTTTCTTCCTTCCTTACGATAGAAAGTTCACCGTAATCCATGCATCGGCCCTGCTTGCTTTCCTTTTTTTCATTCGTGTCAAAATGTACCATAATTCATGTCTCAACCTTATTTGTCTTCCTTGTTCTATTATGTTGGAAAGGGTATCATAATCTATGTACCAGATCTATTTGTCTTCCTTGTTCCATTATTTTGGAAAGTGTATCATAATGCATGAATGTGTAGTATTTGGTTTTATTACTCCATGGAACACTTCTTTGGAATTGGAATTATTTCATGTTTGGATATACATATAACATGCTGTCTTTTGATGCATGCATGTTGTTAAAGTATTTATGTTCATATTTGTCGGAAATAGTTTAAAAAGAAGTTTTGAATTATCTTAAAAAGTAAATTGATATTTTATCTTTTCTTCAATAACCGATGCCGGTCCGCGAATCAGTGATGAGGAAACTCTGCTCTATACAATAAATACGTTCCCCTCCTACAAAAATTTTGGTGTTCCTCTCCAGAATGACACGTGATGGAAATCTGTTCAGGAGTTTGCCGCCGTCTACCTGAACGGGCTTTTGAATTTTATTGCTTTCGGTTCTTGAGTATCGAAAACTGTTGTTGATGGGTCGAAGTCTGTCGGCAGATCATGCAGATTCATCCCCAACAGGTCACTTTTGTGCGTGAAATCAATTTTTATGTCTCCGTAGAGTTAAAGTAAGGAAAATTTCCGAAACCACGGTAGATTAGTAGTTTTCTTCTGTTTCCTCAAGTACTTTTTCGGGATAGTGAAAAAGACATTGGGAATTAGTTCTTGATGGACTTGAAATAGGAGAAAAAATATAAGGTGTGCTATTCATATTACTGGAGTACTACAGCTACTTTTCCTGTGAGTGGATGCTTTGCCAACAAGTACGAGTCTGCTAACATGTGTGTGTACATAGATAGGTATGAGGATACGTAATTTTATTTTCTAAAATTAGAGCCACTTACACGTCTCGGTTTTTTAGGGTAGAGTGTTTTATGTTAAGTGGTCTAATGATATTCGCGAAGATGGAATTGACGACATCATTAACTGGCTGAACAATAAACTTTATTAACTTAGACAACATACTAGGGCTGGAAAGACTTCCCGACTGAAAAGACTTTGGTATTATATTCGGTATAATTGGTAATTTGCATAATAAAGAATTCTAGACTACTTTAAAGTTTCATACTGCAGGAATTAAGTTAGAGAAACCACGGATAATAATTTTACAATGAATTTCACTCTCTGTGAGAAGCTGCAAGGATGGGATTCGAACCCGGAGAGTATAGCTTCGCAGGATTGCGCTTTGCCAATCAGGCTGCGGCGACTGCAGTTATTCCTTTTTTGCTGCAAAATGACCGCTAATTGCAACTATAAACCTAAAGAGGAGGAAAAAGGTGAACTGACCATTTAACTCGGCTCCTGCAGCATCGCTTCTTCTGTACACCATGTCAGCAATAGGCGTCCACCTGTTTCGATTAGGTTCGAATCTCTCGCAGCTCTTTAAGCGTCCGAAGCCGCTATGCCCACCGATGGCATAAATATGACCTCGGAAAGCGAGGACGATGACGTAGCAGCGGGGTATCGACATGGAGGATTTTTTACTCCATTGCCGAATTTTCACGTTGAAACAGAGGGTAGTCGCCTGACACGTATGACCATTAAATCCTCCAATGATATAAAGGCGGTTTCCTACTAGGACCGCTCCATGGTATGCCCTATAAAAATAGGAAATGTTTAAATATCTGCGGAAATCAATCGGAGAGAGTTACACTCCTTACCATTTGTTAACTGCCATTTATATGCTGTTGCGGTTTGAGCCTGCATTTCCAAGAAGTATTTTTCTAAGTAATCGCCTAAAGCACTTATAAAAAATATTTTTTACTATATCAGCCACTTGCATGCAATTTATTTGCTATCAAACAGAAAATTAAAACATCTATAAAATCTATTAATATTGGGACAGTGCCAGAATTTCCAGAAAACGATCACGATTTCTGTTGCAGATACTTTGAAACTGGGTAAACAAATATTTATCTCTCTATTTTTAAAAAATCTGATGTGTCCAACACATGACTTCCTTGCACGTCCATTAGATCAAAAATATTTTCGACGCACTTCCTCTAAATTTATTTGTTTGAAAGAGATAAAATATCAATAGTAGTAAGGTTTAGCGATTTCTAGCCAAATATTTCGATATCGCCAAGCTGAGTTCAATTTGAAAGATTTCCTTCTAACACTTTATTTGGAGATATTTCACCAAAAGCCGACAAACTTGAGATAGTCATCGAGATTTTGGGGATAGCCAAAGTAGTCATTGAGCACAGACCTTCAATGAATTAAATGCATCTATACACCTCAATGTATTCAAAGTCATTTGGCTCACCATGTAAATAAATTCTCAGTCGATTGCTGTCAAAAAAGATATTGAAAACAGTTAGATATTACAATAGTTCTAAATACAAAGTTAAAAAATCTACGGGTTAAAGTTTTAGAGTTATACAAAATAGGAAATAATTTTTGGCGCCAAATTTGGCGGTATTTCGGCGAAACTCGTCAATGTCGACATTTGGCGAGATTTTAAGCATAAACCAATCAATGACAGATTATCGCCAAATTTGGCGATATTTCGCCAAAACTCGCCAAGAACGATGACAAATGGCGATACTTTGGGCATGGACGAAATGACTGACTATCGCCAAATTTGGCGATATTTCGCCAAAACTCGCCAAGGTCGAGGACAGACGGCGAGATTTTGGGCATGTACCAAACAGTTGTATTATAATGAAGATGTCCATAGACATTAAGGTACTGAAATTCTTTTCGGTGGTCCTGTAAATAAACTCTCCAGTAGATTGGAACCAAAAATCGAGATGCACAACTAGATGCTACAACATTCTTATATATGAAATTTCATAATAGTTTTTGAGATTTGAGAGTTAAATATGCACACACGTACACCAAAAGTCGCCAAGATTGGCGACTTTTGGCATAGTTCTTGAGGGAGGCACGTGACCGTGGTCGGACCATTACCTAACTTATGTGGTAGGACGGTATTGTGCTTGAAATGGATGAATGCCCCTAAAATTGCCATTGACCGTAATGTATTGGAAATCTTTTGAGTGTTCCTGTAGCAGAACTACAAATGATAAAGACACTTTTTTTAATGGAGAAATTCATTTTCTAACTCTTTACAGCATACATCACTTCTGAGTCGTTTGAAATAGCCCAATACCTCTAAAAAACGCTTTGATGAATTTCGGCCCATAGAGCGTAATGTATTTCGAATCTTTTGGGCGGTTCTGTAGATAAACTATCCAGTCGAATGGAATCGAAAGGGGAGGTGCACAACTAGATGTTACAACTATCCAAAATATGAAGTTTCGACATTCTACGCCTAATAGCTTTTGAGTTAGGCGAGTTTAATGAATTTCGGCCCATAGAGAGTAATGTATTTCGAATCTTTTGGGCGGTCCTGTACATAAACTATCCATTCGATTGCCACCAAAAGGGGAGGTGCACAACTAGATCATAGAACAATCCTAAATATCAAATCTCAACATTCTACGACCAATAGTTTTTGAGATATGCGAGTTACATACATACGTACGTACGTACAGACAGCATGGAAAAACTGGCCACAGTAGACTCGCCACTGGTCAAAATGAGTTGCAGACGCGTTAATATGATCGTGCATGCTAGCCTACGATGAGATGCATCGAAAAAAAATTTTAAATTAAATTTAGAGGTAGTCAAAATCGGTTTTTATGTCGAAATTTGGCCCCCAAAATTTTTTGGGATCACATTACTTCCTTATACCACGTAGTATAAGGAAGTAATGTGATCCCGAAAAATTTTGGGTACTGAAATTCTTTTCGGTGGTCCTGTAAATAAACTCTCCAGTAGATTGGAACCAAAAATCGAGATGCACAACTAGATGCTACAACATTCTTATATATGAAATTTCATAATAGTTTTTGAGATTTGAGAGTTAAATATGCACACACGTACACCAAAAGTATAAAATATCAATAGTAGTAAGGTTTAGCGATTTCTAGCCAAATATTTCGATATCGCCAAGCTGAGTTCAATTTGAAAGATTTCCTTCTGACACTTTATTTGGAGATATTTCACCAAAAGCCGACAAACTTGAGATAGTCAGCGAGATTTTGGGGATAGCCAAAGTAGTCATTGAGCACAGACCTTCAATGAATTGAATGCATCTATACACCTCAATGTATTCAAAGTCATTTGGCTCACCATGTAAATAAATTCTCAGTCGATTGCTGTCAAAAAAGATATTGAAAACAGTGTAACGGACACCGCCAAGAAAGTAAAAAGTTACTGGCAACCCCCAAAGAGAGGGAGAGTCCCTCTCGAGCAGCAGAGAGAAAAGGACGCTGAGAGGATGGGCTCCAAGAAAATTTTCCCTTATGATACCGAAGGCGTTCGCTCGGTTATTGAAATTGTAAATATGTGTATTTTTGTGTCGTCTGTGTGTAAAATTCATCCATGTTAACCAAGAATATAAACTAAATAAAGTTAAGCAAATTACATGGTTGTGTGCGGCTGCCTTCCTTCAGCTTCTGAACGGGGCGATACGTTACAGACGATGAAAAATTGGAGGTTCCACCGAGATACCATGAATGCAAGGGTATCAAGGTCAGGTATGTTCTCCACCTTTTACCATAGCCAGGCCAAAGGGAAAAATTAAAAATTTCTATAAGAGTATCTTGTAGTTCTCACCCTGAGAATACAGGTTCTGTTGTTTTATAATTTGCATCCTGTATAGTATTATACATGCGGAATATTGCTTTTTAATAGCTCTAATGTTATTAAAAGTAACTTCTAACCATTAGAAGTGTATTAAGTCCATATACTCACCAGAGTATAATATTTTACTGTGAATTATTTTATTTATGTACACGCCAGTGTACGAGCATCGAATTTCTCATCCTGAGGAAAATAATTTTTATGGAATTAAAACTTTCGTCCTGAAAGTATAGGTTTTGCTGCCTTAATAGATTAAGTACATTAGTAAGATATGCTTCCAACCATTGGAAAGGCATGAGAACATTTCTCACCGAAGTTTATTATGTACTTGAAATATTATTTTTTTATGCACACCAGTGTTAATATTATTAATTCTGTTTATTTCAAACTTTCGTCCTGAAAGTATACGTTTATATATTTCCAGCCATTGGAAATTCATGAGAACAATTCTCACCAGAGTTTATTGTGTCTTTGAAATATTATTTTATGCACAACAGTGTTAGTATTATTAAATTATTAATTTCAAACTTTCGTCCTGAAAGTATATGTTTTATATATTTCCACCCATGGGAAATTCATGAGAACAATTCTCAAGAGAGTTTATTGTGAATTTGAAATATTATTATTTTATGTGCACCAGTGTTAGTATTATTAATTTTCTTGGTTTCAAACTTTCGCCGTGAAAGTATATGTTTATATATTTCCAGCCATTGGAAAATTCATAGTATTTTTTCTCATCAGAGTTAAATAACTAGAAGTATTATATATTATGCATAACAGTGTTTTTAAATTCTCATCAGAGATAATATTAGTGTAAATCCCTTATTTTTATGCGCACAAAACATATAACTTCCTAGTATTTGCACCAGCGAACAGTTTTATAGTACGTGTGTTTATATTTTGTTTTGAACTACTTCTCCCTCTATGAACGGAGATAAGAGGGCATTGCAGGATTCCCCGCTTCACACTGTGCAGGTGTCCGAGCGGACATTTGAGCCTGACTCATTTGTTGTTTATGTTGTTTCTTCGCTTTTTCCCTGAATCTGCGAAGCTTTCAGAAAAAAAAAAAGTGCTATGAGTCATTGCTGTGTTTTGATGGTATGGTAGAAGAATTTAACGAGCTTGCTTTTCCTCTTTTATTATTTTTTTTATCGCACTGTAGAAATTTGCTTTAGTGAATAGGTGTTAGACATTTTTTTTTATCCCTTATATTTATTGTATGTTCTTTTGCTTTGAGCTGTTACTTAGATATTTTTTTTGAAAATGTCCTATTTAGGGAAGGGATTAAAATCGGATTTAATTTCGGTAGCCTTAGAGCTTGGTGAACAGGCTACTGAAGATCTACGTGTAATCGAATTAAAACAATTAATCCTTGGTAGTAAAAACTATGAGGAAGAATTTGTGAGAAATCTATTAGATAGCACGATGAAAGAAAGATTAGACAAAGAGGAAATGGAAAAACAAAATAGGAATAGAGAATATGAATTGCAGAGGCAAAAATTAGAAATGGAAAAGCAAATTAAAGACGGAGAAATTCAATTGGAAAGGCAAAAATTAGAACTTGAGTGTTTAAAAGCAAAACAGGGGGTCGAAACAACAGTATCCGCGGCTGTGGTAGATTCCAATTATAGTCAAAATTTTCAAAAACTAATGCCAAAATTTAATTTAAAAACCGATGATATAAGTTTATTCCTGGAACTTTTTGAGAGGCAAGCTAAATTGATACAGATACCTAAAGAGAGATGGGTTTCTTACTTAATTAGTACCTTACCAGCGGAGATAAATAATGTAATAGCGCGAGAACCGGAGAAAGAAACTCAGGATTACCAATATGTTAGAACGTTGTTGCTTAACAGATTTAAACTCAGCGCGGAAAAATTTCGGCAAATGCTGGTAAAATCTCAAAAAAATCCCGATTCCACTTGGCAAGATTTTTATCACGAGTTAAACACTTTTTTTAGAGGGGTGGCTAACAGGCCTTGAAATTAAAACATTCGAACAACTCAAAGATCTAATGTTGGTAGACCAGATTAAAAGGCGAGTGCCAAACGATTTTAAGGAACACTTTTTGGATGAGTGGTCTACAATTACTTCCCCTAAAGAACTGGTAAGGAAAGTTGAGGAATTTGAGGATGCTAAGAAAACCATAATGGGAAAGAGTAAGTTAGGAGAATCTTCAGTTAAGGGAAATAGTAAACCAGTAAAGAATTTCTACAATGGTAATGTTAACAAAAAGCCCTCAAACGGAATTTCTAAGAAAGAACATGACGGGCGTACCTTTGCAAGGAAAACGGGTGTAAACTTTGAGCATAAGAAAAAGCTCAGCTGTTTTGAATGTGGCTCTTACGACCACTTACGACCTCAGTGCCCCAATTTAAGAATTCAAAAATCGGAAGCATATAGAATTGGACAAAAATCTGAAAAAAATTTATTAGATCCCTTCACTGTAAACGGGAAAGTTAATGGATTTGAGATGCCCATTCTCCGCGATACCGGAGCCACAGTAGACGTTGTCTGTCAAAAATATGTTGACAAAGACAGAATGACCGGGGAACACGTTTGGGTTCAGCATATTTTCGATGACCATATGACTTGTTTACCCGTTGCTGAAGTAGACGTAGAATGCGAATTAGGTACAATAACCACCAAGGCAGTTGTAATTGCGAACAAGTTGGATCAAGGGCGGTATATTTTAGGGAATCAAACTTCGGCTCTCTTAGAGCAAAGTAGAGAAAATGTCCCATTAAGTACTGAGAGTGTTAATGCTGTCTTGACTCGGTCTCAAAGGCGACAGCTGAAAGATGATAAAAATTCATCAGACGAAAAGTTAGTCATTGAGGAGCCTGACGTTCCATTGGAGGGAAATAATGAGGACGATAACTTAGAGAATATCGACATTTTACCTCAGGTAGATTCCAATACTACCCTAGATAATATATTTCAAATGGATTCTCAGTCTTTTATTAATGAGCAGAGGAAGAGTAAAGAATTAGTACCGTTATTTGAGTCAGTAAAACCGGAGGGTGACAAGGCTGATTTTAAAATCCAAAATGGAATTTTAGTTAAGACGAAATTAAATAAATTTGGTGATGAGCAAAACCTGATTGTTGTTCCGGAAACTCTCAGGGAGCAAATTAAAAATTTATGCCATGATGACATTTCAGGCCACTTAGGAATTCTTAAGACAAAAGATAAGTTAGTGAGGCACTTCTACTGGCCAAATTGTTATAAAGAAATAGAAGAATATGTGAAAACTTGTGATCCATGTCAGCGTGTTGGAAAGGCGACTGACAAAAAGAAAGCACCGCTAATGAGTGTACCCATTATTTCGGAAGTTTTTAGCAAAATAAATGTTGATGCTTGTGGTCCTTTACCAACATCAACTCAAGGGAATAGATACCTCATAACTGTAATTTGTTTAGGGTCTAAATTTCCTGACGCTATCCCTGTCCCAGATATAACTTCTAAATCGGTGGTCGATGCACTTTTGTTGATTTTCAGCAGGATGGGTTTCCCAAAAGAAATTCAGACGGACCAAGGGAGATCCTTTATGAGTGTTCTAACGGTTGAATTTTTAGAGAAATTTGGGATAAAAATCCTTCGAAGTTCTATTTATCACCCACAGACTAATCCAGTTGAAAGGTTTCACCGATCTGTGAAAAGGATATTGAAAGTTTTATGCATCGAAGCTGCTCCTAATTGGGAAACTCAAATACCAATTGCTCTTTTTGCTTTAAGGACTGTCACTCACGAAAGTACAGGCTTCAGTCCTGCAGAACTTGTATATGGCAATAACCTTAGAACCCCTAATGTGTTATTATACGAAAAATGGTTAGAGCCCCCAGAGGAAGGGAATACTGTAGTTGAGTATGTGTTCGAACTGATAAATCGATTAAAAAAGAGTAAGGAGCTAGCAAAAGAAAAAATGGAAGAGATGCGAGACAAAAGAAAGAAATGGTATGACCGTAATGCCATAAAAAGAGAATTTCACGAAGGAGATTCCGTGTTAGTTCTAACAATAAATCAGGCCCATAAATTAGCACCTCAATGGAAGGGACCAGGTAAAATTGAAAAGAAATTATCCGAGACAAATTATGTCGTCAGTTTCGAAGGGAACCAAGAGATAAACAAGGTTTATCATGTAAACATGATGAAACCGTATTACAGAAGGCCCGAAATTTTAAATTTAGTGACATTAGGCGAAAATAATGAGTCCTTAGACACACCAGAGTTAGATGGGGATTTTCCTTACATGTTAGTTGATCCTAAAGTCTTTGATTTTAACGAAATAGTAGAAATAAATCATTTGAAAGAAAGACTCAACGATGACCAAATTATCGAGTTAAGAAATTTGTTACTAAAATATATTAATATCTTTTCAAACATCCCCGGCAAGACACACTTAGTTCAACATGATATTGAATTAACCAGTGATAAGCCTATTCAGCAAAATCCTTATAGAATGACAATTAGACAAAACGAGTTGTTAAAAGCAGAAATTAAAAAAATGATACAATATAATGTAATTGAACCGGGAGACTCCGAATACGTTTCTCCAATGATCCTCGTAGAGACGCCAAATAGGGACCCTAGGCCCTGCATTGATTACAGAAAATTAAATGAAATAACACGCACTCAGTTTTATCCCATTCCGAATATAGAACAGCGAGTTGAAACAGTTGCAGCAGCTACATATATCACTTTAATCGATTTGACAAAGGGCTACTGGCAGATTCCGTTGAGCCCAAGAGCTCAGAAAATTGCGGCTTTTGCCACAAACTTTGGCGTATATAGACCACTACGTATGCCATTTGGTCTTAAAAATGCACCGTATTACTTTAGTAAATTGATGAGTGAAATTTTGAAAGGGTGCGACAGTTATGCGATTCCATATTTAGATGACATCGCGATCTTTTCTCAGACCTGGGATGAACATTTAGGACATTTGCAGGAGGTTTTGGAACGGATAAAAAGGGCTAATTTAACTATAAAACCTGCCAAGTGTAGATTTGCTCAAGAAGAGGTACAATACCTTGGACACGTTGTAGGACGCGGAAAACGTTCACCAGCTGAACTCAAAATAAAGGCTATACAATCTTTTCCGGTCCCAACAACAAAAACTGAAATCAGAGCTTTCTTGGGATTAGCAGGCTATTACAGACAATATATTCCAATGTTTTCTGTAATAACTGCGCCTCTAACAGATTTGTTGAAAGGGAAAAACAAGAAAGGTAAAATTACCTGGAATGAGGAATGCACTGCTTCATTTAATTTACTTAAAGAAAAACTCACTAATAAACCTCTCTTGCACGCGCCAAACTTTTCAAAGCCATTCATATTGCAAACAGATGCATCGGATTTAGGATACGGGGTTATTTTGTCACAAACGGATGAAAATGGGGAGGAACATCCAATATTGTACCTTAGCAAAAAATTTACTCCAACTGAAAAGAAGTACTCTACCACTGAAAAAGAGTGTGCGGCCATCTTATATGGCATTAAGAAGCTTAAAGGGTATATAGATGGACAGACAGAATTTTGTATCCAGACGGATCACAACCCACTTGTGTGGTTGCAAAGAAATTCCGGCAATAATCCACGATTAATTCGCTGGGCGTTAGCCTTGCAAGCTTTTAATTTTTCAATTAAACATAAAAGAGGAAAAGAAAACTCAAATGTTGACTGTTTAAGTCGAAATCCCAAATATGCCACTTAGAAAACCAAGGTCATAAAAATGTTTTTGATTTTAAGAGTGTAATTATTGTGTTTAAATTTGTGTAATTATTGTGTCTAACGTTGTGTAACTATTGTGTGTTAAATTTGTGCTTTATTCAAATTTTGGTGAGAAAAAGAAAAGAAATGTTTTCAGTATAACAAATACCATTTAACTGGGTGGATATTTTTATATCATCCTCATTGATTGTACTATTATATGTGTGAACTTATCTGTATATTTACCTAAAATTATTATGGCCTGGTAATGGGTGGAGGACTCGTTAAGGTATCTACACTGAAATGAGAACTCAATTACAGTTATTTTCAAACTTGAACTGTGAACTCTTTAACGTATCTACACTGAAATGAGAACTCGATATAACGTTCTCAGATTTGAAGTGCGAACTTAATTACAGTATTTTTTCAAACTTGAACTGTGAAGTATAACGTACTAAACGGTGAACTATAAAGTGTGAAAGTATATTGCGCACACGAACTAAGAACGAATTATTACATCCTGTACATAAACTTTTTTTCGTTGTTTTCCCTTGTATATCGGGAAAGCCAACCTTTTGTGGAAGGAGGGGTTGTAACGGACACCGCCAAGAAAGTAAAAAGTTACTGGCAACCCCCAAAGAGAGGGAGAGTCCCTCTCGAGCAGCAGAGAGAAAAGGACGCTGAGAGGATGGGCTCCAAGAAAATTTTCCCTTATGATACCGAAGGCGTTCGCTCGGTTATTGAAATTGTAAATATGTGTATTTTTGTGTCGTCTGTGTGTAAAATTCATCCATGTTAACCAAGAATATAAACTAAATAAAGTTAAGCAAATTACATGGTTGTGTGCGGCTGCCTTCCTTCAGCTTCTGAACGGGGCGATACGTTACAACAGTTAGATATTACAATAGTTCTAAATACAAAGTTAAAAAATCTACGGGTTAAAGTTTTAGAGTTATACAATATAGGAAATAATTTTTGGCGCCAAATTTGGCGGTATTTCGGCGAAACTCGTCAATGTCGACATTTGGCGAGATTTTAAGCATAAACCAATCAATGACAGATTATCGCCAAATTTGGCGATATTTCGCCAAAACTCGCCAAGAACGATGACAAATGGCGATACTTTGGGCATGGACGAAATGACTGACTATCGCGAAATTTGGCGATATTTCGCCAAAACTCGCCAAGGTCGAGGACAGACGGCGAGATTTTGGGCATGTACCAAACAGTTGTATTATAATGAAGATGTCCATAGACATTAAGGTACTGAAATTCTTTTCGGTGGTCCTGTAAATAAACTCTCCAGTAGATTGGAACCAAAAATCGAGATGCACAACTAGATGCTACAACATTCTTATATATGAAATTTCATAATAGTTTTTGAGATTTGAGAGTTAAATATGCACACACGTACACCAAAAGTCGCCAAGCTTGGCGACTTTTGGCATAGTTCTTGAGGGAGGCACGTGACCGTGGTCGGACCATTACCTAACTTATGTGGTAGGACGGTATTGTGCTTGAAATGGATGAATGCCCCTAAAATTGCCATTGACCGTAATGTATTGGAAATCTTTTGAGTGTTCCTGTAGCAGAACTACAAATGATAAAGACACTTTTTTTAATGGAGAAATTCATTTTCTAACTCTTTACAGCATACATCACTTCTGAGTCGTTTGAAATAGCCCAATACCTCTAAAAAACGCTTTGATGAATTTCGGCCCATAGAGCGTAATGTATTTCGAATCTTTTAGGCGGTTCTGTAGATAAACTATCCAGTCGAATGGAATCGAAAGGGGAGGTGCACAACTAGCTGTTACAGCAATCCTAAATATAAAGTTTCAACATTCTACGCCTAATAGTTTTTGAGATATGCGAGTTTAATTAGTTTCGGCCCATTGAGTGTAATGTATTTCGAATGTTTTGGGCAGTCCTGTAGATAAACTATCCAGTCGAATGGAACCAAAAGGAGAGGTGCACAACTAGATGTTACAGCTATCCAAAATATGAAGTTTCGACATTCTACGCCTAATAGCTTTTGAGTTAGGCGAGTTTAATGAATTTCGGCCCATAGAGCGTAATGTATTTCGAATCTTTTGGGCGGTCCTGTACATAAACTATCCATTCGATTGCCACCAAAAGGGGAGGTGCACAACTAGATCATAGAACAATCCTAAATATCAAATCTCAACAATCTACGACCAATAGTTTTTGAGATATGCGAGTTACATACATACGTACGTACGTACGTACGTACAGACGGCATGGAAAAACTGGCCACAGTAGACTCGTCACTGGTCAAAATGAGTTGCAGACGCGTTAATATGATCGTGCATGCTAGCCTACGATGAGATGCATCGAAAAAAATTTTTAAATTAAATTTAGAGGTAGTCAAAATCGGTTTTTATGTCGAAATTTGGCCCCTAAAATTTTTCGGGATCACATTACTTCCTTATACTACGTACAAGGAAGTAAAAAAGTAACGTCCGCTGTCGCCGTCGCCGATGTCAAGAGCTTGTTAGGCTATATCCTTCTAAACCGTGGGGATTTGAGTTTCGAATAAGATGTCCACGGATTCTGAAAATTCCGAGGAACCTGATAAGCTGTCTAAATTTCGAAAATCGAATTATTTTAGAAGATATTAATAAAAAACTGAAAAAATAAACAGAATAGTTGCCAGATTTGGCATAAAATCATTCATTCCCTTGCAACAAAGCAATTCCAAGTATGTAGAATCGCGTGTAATTGACAAACATGAAGCAGAGTTACATCCATTTTACGCCAAATTAAAAATTATATGCAATAAATAACTCAAAGCGTTTTTCACAAAGTTGACAACTTTCACATAGTAAGTTCGCTTACACAGCAGGAGTTTAGAATTAGCGATTATTCGTTTTTCCAAAACAGAATAACTAATTGTAACTGATTTCACAAACACCATCTTGGCATTAGGTACGATCCGGCAAAATTGTATCTTTCCAAGCAGGGTTAATTTAAACCGCGAGTTTCAAAATGGTAGAACCCAGTATCTTGAAAATGAAAAATAATTAAAATGCAGATTATTTTATAGCCGGTTCGGTCCAGCTGGAGTATTTGCTACCTGTAGAAATATTTGGTGGCGTTAACTATGCCATTATAGAAGTTATAGTTCACTTTAGATATTTGCCAGCGCGGCGAGATGATATAATTCGTGGTGCTAAATACGCCAATCTGCAAAGGATTATGTGTATGAAAATATGGATAACGGTTTTCCGGGAACCTACATGAGCAGTAATTGTAGGTTGTGAGCATGTGTAAATCGCCAAATAATGAAAATTCGCCATTGGTGGGAAGCTATTCTAGCTGTACCGTAGTTTTTATCAAAGAAAACATATGAAGTACTGTTTTCTTAGAGCTAATTATTAACTATACATATACGCAAGTCTGCAAATAATGAAAAATCGCCATAATTGGCTAATACGCAAGGTGTTCCATGAGTTTTACATAATTAAAAATAGCAATGTGTAGCTAGATAACATTCTATCTGATCCAACCTTTGGGTTTTGTTTGTTGAAATTATGCCTTTTTTATGAATAAGCCTTATTAGGGGCCGAATGTCTCTTACGAAAAGCGAGCGTAGCGAGTCTAAGGGCCTTGGCCCCTAGTCCTAACTAATATTATAAATGCGAAAGTGAGTTTGTTTGTTTGTTCATGACGCTTTAAAGCCTAAACCGCTGAATCGATTAGGATGCATTTTGGTTTAGATATAGAGGGGAGCCTGGAGTTGGTTATAGGCTAATTAGAATTTTAGATTTTCAATTACTTTTTTAATTATTAAATAAAAACCGTTTTTACATTGCAATGGTTGGCGAGTTTCGCCCGTATCAAATGATTCATGTTTTGAGCTAACAAGAATGCTATTACTTCAATAAATAAGCGCGCGTGCATCTGAAAAACATTAAATACCACGGAAATTAAGCCAGTTTTATGCCAAATCTATCTATCTGTAATAATAAAAATGAATGTTCTCCAGACAAATCTACAGAAAGCAGAGCAGAGCTTTGAAAATTTGAGCATGATTGAGCCCATAACTTCGGTAAAGTGCACCTGAGGCTCAAAATTTTGAAATTTTAACTACTTTTCAAACTATTAATTAAAAGCCGTTTTATCGCCCGCACAAAATGATTTATGCTTTTGAAATAAAGCAGAAATTCTATTTGCAAAATCACATGCATTTGAAAAACGTGGAAATTATGTTGATTTTACGCCAAATTAAAAAGCATAAGTAAAGAAAAGGGTACTTACGTATTATCCCGGCGGCCCGCCAAGACAAGCGATTTTTTGCCGAAATAAATGCCGGGCACATGAAATTATTAATGGTTTTGAATACGATTTGCAACAGTTTGGCAACCCATTTGACGATAAAACAGTTTGGCGTGAATGACCGCTGGGATAATACGTAAGTACTAAGAAAAATCCAGATGTGTTTCTTAAAGTTCATAAATTTCCAAATCCTACCAATAATATAAATGTGTACGTTTGTGCGTTTGGATGTTTTTGACTGAATCACACAAAAATGGTTGAACGGATTTGAAAAAATTTGTAATGAAAATAGCTTATGCCCTGGATTAACATACAGGCATTCAAGCATATAGCATAAATAATTCTTTTACAAAGACACTCAAAATAATGCTAATGCATTGTGCTCTATGGAAATTTTGTAGCTACTAAACCGATTCTAAAACTTTTTTCACTGATTAAAAGTTACATTATTCCTGAGTATCATTGTTTGTTTTTGGATTAAGACCGATTGACTGCACTAGGGTCCTAGGCCTATATGGAAAATTCCTCTGTGGGGGATTTTCTAAGGGATCCTAGCCCGTATTTATGCGAGGTTTTTTAGAAAACCACGGAAAACTGGGAGCGGCTAGGTCGACAGGCGCGACCGGGGTTTGAATCTGGCACCTCCCCCCTTGCAGTTTTGAGAGCAGAACTTCTTAGACACTGGTGGCATCCTAAGTGTTATAGGTTACATTTAATGCATATATCACAGATAGTTCTTTTACAGGGATGCTAATAAGAATTACATTACGCTCTATGTGCATCTCTGTAAGTACTGAACCGATTCCTAAACTTTTTTTACTGATAGTAAGCTACACTATTCTTGAGTATTATAGGCTAAAATTCATGCATGTAGCATAAATAGTTCCTTTACAGGAACAATCAAAATAATTCTAATACATTACGCTCGCTGGGTATCTCTGTAACTACAGAACCGATTCTCAAACTTTTTCACTAATAGAAAGCTGCTCTATTCCTGATTAACATAGACTAAAATTCATGCATATAGCATAAATATTTCTTTTACAAAACAGTTCGCAAATACTGTCATAACTGTCTCTATTCGTCAAATGCCTGAAAAAAATCTAAATTTAGTAACTCTGTGCATATTCTCTTATTTTAAATGAAGTATACTAACATGCATTATACTTCATTTGAAACAAGTAAAAAGCAAATAATATTTAAATGCAGTTCCTTTTGCGCCACAATATTTGTTATTCACACATGCTACATTTCTGTCGGGACCTAATTCTAAAGCCGACGCGGACGAAGTCGCGGGTAGCAGCTAGTATATTATATATTAGTCAGGTCTTCCTTGATAAATAGATTGGACACCATCCACTTATAATTTCTAATCAATTTTACCCGCTACGTTCTCATATTTATATGATGAATTTCGAATTTTCTGAATAGAATGTGGTCTCGAGTCAGATCAGATCAGCAGGGTACCTCCCCCTGCATTCTTATTATACACGAAATTCTTACCTCGTGTACAGAGATTCATGCTGGAGAAAATACCACTTCTTTGTGTGGGAATCGAACACCTCCATGGAATCTGCCGGACAGTCACCACTCCAGCCCAAAATGACGAACATGAGGTCACTGGAATTGCCAGAAATGATTTTTCCATTTTCTCCTGGAATGTGACCTTTCGTGCTCAGTTTGTTTATAGTTTTTTCAGATGACAACCTAAATTAACACATGATTAAAAAAATAAAGAGAGTATTGGGTATTCTCCCTTTTAAAATAATTTTTGTTTAACTTTAAGGTTGTTCTTTTAAGAAATTAGTCAACATTTGTAAACAATTTAAAATATCTGAATTACGTCAGAATCTCGAAGAAAAAGAACTCAAAAAATACTTTTTTTAAAGCTACTACTAATACGGTTAATCCTTAAGAGTTATAAATTATCGGGGGGAAAAGAAAATCAAACAAGCAGTTGCAAAATTGCTTAAGAATTAAAAAAAAAAAATGAAATTAGCACAAGACACATACAGTGCACGTGAAAAAGGTTTAGAGTCAAATGACAGCATTGAGAATTCAGTCAAGTAGACGAAGTTGTCAGAGGGAGGTTCTCAGTGATCGTCGGATGATTAGCTAATCATATTGTAGAATAGTATTATATGCTTTAAATATGTGCCTGTCTCTAAACTGCCACTGGCCGTATTGTATTGAAATTATTTTGAGTGCTTCTGTAGAAAAGCTGTTAACTATACACACATTATTTTCGATGGAAAGCTTCATCTTGTAATATTTAGTAACATATTATTTTTGTTTCATTTCAAATAGCAGAATATCGCTAAAATTAGAAGCCCGTTGTGAGGGCAATTACAGCAGGCGCTAGGAAAAACATTTGACGAAAGTATGTCTACACTCAATATATTTAATCTTCGTTCACCTAAAATAAAAAACTTCATACTCAATTTTTATTATATACCAGACTAGAAGTCAAAGCCCGTTGTGGAGGCAATTTCAACGGGCGCTAGAAAAAACATTTGACGAAAATTTGTCTGTATTTAATTTTCACCCACCTAAAATAAGTAAGTTCATATTCAATTTTTACTATATACTCAAATCGAATTTCATGCTCTTCTGGAAACGCGCGAATTTTAAGATTTTTAAAGTAGCGCAGAAGTTTTTTCTATATTTTTATACATAAATACAAATTAATTTCAAGCGGATCGTACAAACGGTGAAGAAGTTATTAGGGAGACGTTAAATGCAACTCCGTAGAAGGAGGCGCAGTCCTTCGGCGAAATCTAACTCTAGCCAACATCCGAAATGGAGTTCTGCGCATGTACGTGAACTAATAAAAATATCTGCGTAAAATTGAACAATTTATGTCATGATAGTACATACTCTAAAAGTTCGTTCTTCTTCTGATAGTCCCATATGCATTTGCGCATTGTTCCTACACTATGAGTTAAATCTTTCAAATGGAACTTCTCCATGAATATGAATACTGGTGCATACCGTTATCCAACTTTTCGCTTTTGCAAGATTTCCCTAAATATGAATATAAGGAACTGGGGTCTATTTTCAAATTTAAATTAGGATGTATTTTTCACTAAATTTCTTCGCTACAAACTTTCAATCTTCACTCTGCATCTAATTTTGGCCATTTTTAAAACCAGAAAGCATTCATCGAGAACTAAAGGACTAACGGCTGCGAAAATGAAGGTCGGTCAATTTATACGGCGATACGATGTATAAAATCTATAATAGAATTTTTCATGCTAATTAGAAATTTTTATTTTTTTCCACCGTATTTTAAGTAAAAAAAAAAATTCGTTCGTACACGTAGTGTGTATAATCTATTAGATACAATATGTGATTGGAATACCCAGACTTGGATTACATATGTTTTAACCTTCAAAAATGAGCCTTAAATTCTCTAGTATACGACTTAAGTAAGATAGCTTGAAATGAATTTTTATTATTATTATTGTTATTTTAATTTCTGTTATCATTTTTAAAGCTTCTAAAGGGCCTTTCTTATAAGACCCGTCAGTGACTGAACGGTTAAGAGGAATAAAATTAAAAATTTTTGTAAAGATATGTATTAAAAGTCGAAATGGTATTCGTATACTTACGGTGAATCATTAAGATGAAACTTAAGAAAAGACTGGCACAACACTTGAAAACTGACTTCCGTTCTTGGAGAATTGGGTACACTGCGAATAGTTTCAGAAATTATCACTCCTTTGACAGCGAGTCCAGAGATTACATTAGAGGAATTTCTGCAGTCAGCATTCCTTGGAAGTGGCGGTACACTCTGGAATAAAATGTAACACAATACTACAGTTGAGCACGTCTAAAACGAAAACTTGCTTGAACCGGAATGAAAAGTTCTGGATGTAGCATTTTCGCGAACAAAACTATCTTGAGTGAATAAACTGGATACCTGATAACGTGGCAATGGAAATAAATTTTTTAAACAAAGGCGTAGAAAAATTGCATTCTCAAAGACCGAACTTGTTTTAAAGTTTAATGGAATTAAAATTTTGTTATAAAATTTTGTTATAAAATTGTTATAAAATTTAAAAACTTTACCGTTGGTGTAAAGAAATATTAAAACATTTTTAGAGAATGATGTTCGTTCTTTTGCCAGTCGAATAATATTTCGTTTTACTAATTAAATAATCTTTTGTTGGGGAATTCTTTTTTTTTGGGGGGGGGGGGACTTTTTTTTTGTAATTTATTAACTAACAAGTAATATAAAAAAATTAAAGTCAATTCCTACTTAGGACTAACAGGATCTAAAATTAATTGATTAAATTTAATTAATGAATTAATTTTTGAAAAAACTGTATTAACATCAAGTGTCATCCACTACAAGTTTTAAAAAATGTATTTGAGCTCGAGTAGATTAATAAAAAATATTTATTAACGATTGAAAATTTGAACAAGATGTATAAATATATATAGGGAGAGTGGGAACTAATATTGGGAATTGAAAAAAAAAGGTAAGAAAATATAAAATTGGTCAATCGTCAGCACGATCGTATGAGTTTGGTCTGAAAGGATTATTAAACTGAAATTCTTTTTCTTTTTAAATAACTTTTATCGTAAATCGAAACATTGCAATATTTTTTGTTAATTTCAATTAAAATTTTTATTTGTAACTTGAAATATGAAATTGTTATTCCCTGACAATTCCTGGATTTACATTGAAAATTAACAAATTTTATCAAAATCAAACTTAAAAAAAACAGTGCGTGTTCTCAAGAGCCACATGTTCTCTCTCTCTCTCTTTTCTGTTTCTTTTGTGTTGATTTTTTTTTAAATTGGAAATAATATCAGTTTTATAAAACTAAATTTAATGTATTGCAAAAAAGGAACCTAAAAATGATACGCATAAGCATTATTTTGTAAAAAAGTAGTATGCTCGGATAATTCGAATTTTTACTTCTTTCAACAGGCTATGTTATTTCGGATTAAGAGGTCTCAACCAAACAGTCGGCAAGTTGGCCACGTCAAAATATGAACCCCCTTATATGTTTGCAGTTTTTTAAATTAAATTATTATTATTATTTTTAGGTACAGTATTAATGAAACACAGTATCTATAAAAGTTACCTGCTTTAAGAAAATGAAAAATATTAAGCACCATGCTTGCAAATCAGAATTTTCTCACGAACTTGAAAAATCAGTCACCACGTATGTCATCATTCGACTAAAAACAAGCTTAAAGAGCCTGGACTGCAGTTTGGTACCCACCTTGACAATTGGGTACACGGCGAATAGTTTCAAAAATCCTTTGGCAGGGAATTCGGAGATTACATTACGCGAAATTAGTGTTTCTTATTAATCGAATTCACACTTCTTCAAAGCAGTAGATCGACAAGTTGAGTAACATCGAGGAATCCAATACTGACGATTTTCAAAATGCGCACCAAAATAAGGGATAAACAGCAATTTTATCTATAAAAATTACCAGAAGAATGCCAAATCTCCAAAATTTCTGATATTTTCCACTTTTTTCAAGGAAACCCATTCCCCTGCTGCCAATTTACACTACTGGTTAAAATTTACAGTTATTAGAAGTAAATGACATTGTGTTGTGTCAATAGCTAAATTTGGTTTGGTACTTACGTATTATCCCGGCGGTCCGCCAGACGAGAGATTTTTCACCGATGTAAATGCCGGACACAAGATTACGAATACGATTGGCAACAATTTGTCAACACATTTGACCCAAAAATCGTTTGGTCGTCGCAAAAGATTTTTGTCAAATGTGCTGGCTAACTGTTGCTAATCGTATTCCAAACCATGAATAATTTCATGTGTCCGGCATTTATCTAGGTGGAAAATCTCTCGTCTTGGCGAACCGCCGGGATGAAACGTAAGTACCGACTTAAAAACCGGGTAATAAAATATTTGACATGGAGGTGATTGACCTAATAAAGCCAATTCTTGCAACTCAAAGCAATAGATCAGGAAAGAAAACTGCGATGTGGAAACAAGCCAGACTTGGCGCATTTCAAAAATCATGCCAAAGTTTGGGTTGCAGCATTATTAATCTAAGGTAAACAAATAAATATTTTTTTTTATTTACCTCAGTGACATGTACAGCTGGCTCAGGTAATTGGTGGTAATTTTCCGCAGAATTATTCGCTATCATTTGGACGTATTTTTTCTCATCCATATTGTTTGAGAATTCATTTCGTCTGCTAAAGAAGAAAGTTAATTTGTCCCTACAAATTTTGTTTACAACTTGGGCAAAAAGCAGAACCACACTTAAAATCAAAGGGAGATTAGAAAATATTAATATTAGAAATAATTTTTCAAGGTATATTTTTCTGGAGAATGAAAGCTGACTCATGCCAGTATCATTCCTATAATCCATATTTTCCATCATTTTCTTTCTAAAATCAATACAAAAAAAAATCTTTTCGAATGTTCTTTTGAAATAATCGAGATCTAAATTCTTTGAGTTGTGTGTCAAAAAAGTTCTAAAGTTCAGTAAAAGACATTCAAAATCTTCAGATAGTACACAAAACATTCGCCAAAGAGGAGCAAATCTTTTGAATGTTTTAAATTCAAAATATATTTAAGCAAATATTCTTTGAAAATGAAATTTCATTTGTTTACGTTTGATATATGAGCATGGCGTGTATTTCCCGCGTTATAGTCATTATTGAATACGTACATCGCGTGGTCAAATGTAAATATCCCTCTGTTGACGAGTTTGTTTTGCATATCCCGATTATCTGTTCAACTCGTTATATACAGTTTGTGATTCATTTTGAGTTTGAGTAGGGTAAAGCCTGTGAACTACTATTTTACCAACGAAAACCTCGTGCGACCAAGAATCCGTTCAAATAACAGTATACTACCTCAAGAAATCGTTCTTATAATTCGTGATGAATGAGATTTAAAATAATTCCGGAATTCAAAACAAGCATTTTCAGATCTACTTGGCCAAATTTTTAAATTATTATACAGACAAATAAATTGATAAATTTTATATTTCAAAATTTAATTAAAGAGAGAAAAACAAATTGTAAACTATGGCTAGAGAAAAAATGTTTGATCCTTCCTATCAGAAAGCTTTTACGGAAGCTATACACAAAGAAAACCAGGTGACGCACATAATTTTCATAAATACAATTAAAAGTCAGGATAAGAATCGTTAAAGTATGCCAATTTCAAGTTTATAGCAATCATATGTTTGATTATGAAATACAGAAGTAGTGTCTTTGTATACATGCATACTTTGTATACAATCCATGTAGTTGATTACTGGAATACATCATTATACCATTAAAAAAATATCGGCCGTTATTTCGAGAAACAGATGATGTCATGTGGGTCTGGGGCGTTGGTACTCCATTTATGTATACAAATTACGGTTGATTCCTACTTTAAGACCCCCACTCTCGCCAACGCGACGATAAATATTGATATACAGTTGCTATTACGATTTTTTGTATTTATATTGCAGCCATACGGCAAAGGGTTTATTCGTAAATTTCTCTCAGTAATCAGCCGGTATTCCAGTTGATTTTGCACGTGATCAGTCATGAGTTTTGATCTTTCATAAGGCCGTTGCCTACGAAATGCTCATAATATGTAGTATTACGTAGGCAACGATAAGGTTTAGTATCCTTTTACGCATTTTCGATCTTTGTTTAGAAAATTTCTATTGGCACGTATTAATAGGAGCAGACGATTTCAACTCATTTATATTAGCATCGTCAAGCACAAATAAATCTGATACGGGAAATTTGGTTGCTAGGGTAACTTTAAATATTAAAGTATACATATGTATTTTTATTTATGCATTAATGATATAATTTAATATCACGGACGCAAAAATTTCTGGCATCTGAAAATTGGTTGCTAGGACAATTTTAAATGTTAATATTTTAAGTTATAAGAATTGAGTTCTTTTCGAATTTACTAGTTGATAACTATTTCTAAACAGCGGATTCGGTGAATTTATCTATTCTGTTTCTTAATTTGGTGACGTGTTTTAAATTTGCCTTGCAAATTTTTAAAAATCATTGCAGAATTAGTTCTTTTGTTAATTATTTTAACATTCTGATTCCATTTCCTAAAATTGTTGCGATTCAGCCTACTTCATAGGTTAAAACAAAGTAAAAATGCACGAATCCGCTTTTAATAAAGGAAATACATATGAATTTAAAGAATCAGCTCATAAATTCTTGTCAAATGAAGTCATTTGGAACATGTAAGTACATCATTACATTTATTTTACCTGTCAACTAATTAATTTTTAACAGTTGTCGTCAAATTCCGTATTTGGTGCGTTTAATGCTGAATTATTCACATTAATTTCATCCAGTTTCTCTGGGAAGCGTTGAAACTTGTGCGCATGCGCGATCATGGACTATTGACAGGAAGGTTCGCCAAAACGCGGCGATTTTTTACGTTGGCGAGAGTGGGGGTCCTAAAGTAGGAATCAACCCAAATTACTTCTACAAAACGTCCAATTAACCTCGAGTACTAATCAAAAACTAATTACAGTACTTCTACTGCTTGGCTTAGCTCCTAAAAGACAGCAGATAAGCTTAGAGCTTATGCTTAGAGATTTGCTGTCCCTCTTGACATGATTTCTACAAGTTGTGCCAAAATGCGTTTATGAATAGGGCTATCATTGTTAAGATTCACTGGTTAGAAAGTAGGGTTCCTGTTATACTGCACGCTGAAATTTAATCGCCCAGCAACAACCGACGTATATCGTCAAGTTCTTGAAGGTGAATAGGGATGGATGCGAGACGAAAAGTAGTCCTGTCTCGTCTCGCGAAACAGCCGGAAAGCTTCGTCACGTCTCACAAAATCCTTATATTGTAATGTTAAAATGTTTGCCTCGCCTCGCAAAAAAGCTATAAATCACTGTCTCATCTCCTGGAGCTCCTGAGAGAGGCGCGTATAAAGTTCATGGGTTTCTGACATGGGTTACTCCAAGGGTTCCTGAAAGTCTGATTGTGAAGTTTTGTGGATCGTTCGTCCTTTGTGACAATTTAAACATGTTTAATTCGATTTTCTGATTTAATTAAGCTTTGCGTTGCTTTTATGTGTTCTGTTAGAAGTTACTCATCCGTATTATAATTCTAGCCGTCTGCATATGATCAGAGACGTACCGTAGCTGATGATGCAAGATCTTTACATTTCAGGACATCTAATAAAGTTGTAATCCTACGAAGGACATTATTCCCAGCTGTAATCTTATAAAGACATAAAGATGAAATTCTATGCACTTCAATAATTTGTATAGTTTTATTGAAATAGAGACATAACATCCGAATTTCTCTGCTAATGTCTGTGTTTCATTCATTGTTATATGATAGAACATAGTTGTTTTAATTTACGTTGACATTTGTTTTACAAATTCAGTATTTTCCTGTATGGATGTAATTTAAATGCATCAAAAGTTATCACTAAGGATACTAGAACCGCTGGTTCGTTGAATAGAGCTTTCATTCAAAGCTGTTTCAAAGGCTTGAGAAAAAAGTTTCGGCCCCTCTCGATACCGTGTAAGGTAGTTTTTACTGTGAATAAAACCAACTTGTGCACTCGAGACTCAAATATTT
Source organism: Cheiracanthium punctorium (assembly GCA_038373885.1). NCBI lineage: Eukaryota > Metazoa > Arthropoda > Arachnida > Araneae > Cheiracanthiidae > Cheiracanthium > Cheiracanthium punctorium. The sequence continues at coordinate 298,453 of JAWZYV010009509.1, forward strand.
TATTCTTATGCTACTGCTAGATTCGTATGAAGTGGCATTTACAGTATGGTTCTTCAGACAAAAAGTCAGATGCCATAAATTGGGAAGACGATCCGTTAGATGACGATGATTTAGCTCCTGCCGATGATGATACATCTAGAGCAAGGGCATTTCAGTGGTCGATGCCGCCCAGAGAAGAAAGAGCCTGGCCAGCTTCTTGTGCTCCGAGGTCGAAAACCATTCCAAGAGTGAGCCAGCCACCTATAGTTATGAAACCGGTGGAGAAAGACGTTCAGCAAATTCTCTACCAAGGTATGCATACATCAAGGGCTTCTCGGAACTTCACATACAAACTTGGAGGGGGGAATAGAATACATCTACAGGAAACAGAATTACACATAAAAGGTGGGCAGAAAAAGACAAAATGTATCACTTTAACTTACTATAATAAAAACAGTATAAGCCGCTTCAAAGTACTAAAAATTTACAGTGATTGCTACAATCATAAGATGTTATTAGCAAAAGTATAAATAGTTTGTCCACTGGCATTGTTGCATACCTGAAATCTAGATAACACTGACTTCCGAATGAAGCAAAATTTCCATAACTTTTCCCACAAAAAATATCCAATTTATGGATCTGACAAATTAATGGAGATACATTCAAATTTGATGAAAATGTTTATTATCCCCTTCCCCTGAAAAAAAAAAGAAAGGAAAACTTAAAAAGTTGTCGAAGTTATATAGAGGTGTCCAGGTTGAGAGGTTTCACTGTACATACATTCACACGTTTCTGCCGCTTTCTGGAATGTAGCTGCAGCTATGGTGGTTGCTAAAACCAGGTTTCTGGCGAAATCAACGGACCATTTTTATACAATGATTTTGACGACATTTTGATAAAACAAATCGAATTAACTGAAATAAGAGATAGATGGGCCAGCAAGCCTAGTCATCCGAGTTTCAAATGTTCGGTTAAAATGTTTATGTAATGAGGATTTCAGACATGCCCACCCTGAGAGCTTGCGTCCCGAAACATGAATTTCCACGCATTCCACTGTAGTTCTGGCTTCCATCGATATTCTTAATATCTTCAAGCTGGTAGGTGAAGTTAATGAACACCCTGTATAAAATTTTTGCATTACTTTCATAAAATGTTATAGTTTAATGGGAAATCCGGTGCATTCTTTTGTAATCCTTCATGATTTCAGGTCTGAGTCACGATGGTGAAGGCAGAATTCAGTATTTGAACAGGCGATATCAAGAACCACCGGAAGAGAGGTATTACTTCCCCGTCTGTAGCTCTTGGGAATACGGTTGGTCGTATGGAATGGACCCGATGGAATTTACTCCGTGTCCCAAACACAGTATGTGACGAATGCAACCATTCAAGTTTTTCTGTACCATGCGATGTCAAAACGCATTTTACAACACATGCAAGAATAATCTGGTTAATAGCAATAAAAAGTGTAAATAGTGTACAGTTTTCAATAAAGCTCTTTGGCGAAGCAGTCTCGTCAAAAACCGGATGCTGTTCAAATGATTCCGTAGAAAATGAGATTCAATTTGTACATTCCCCAAAAAAAGATTGCGTTTGATTCTAACATTCCATTAAAAAAATTTCGATCTATGTAAAGTAAAAAAGGGATAACGATTTGTTCGACATTCGATTCAGAAATTCCTTTTGAAATAGCGTACCATTCATACATTCCCGAAAAAAGATATTTGAGTAATACATTCCATAAAATATGACACTTGATTTAAATCATTCCTTAAAAAATTACTTTCGATTAATTAATTAATTTTTATTTTATTATTATTTTTCGTTCTGAAGTGCTGTTTCGTTCACTCCGGTCTGTCGACATTTTCTGTTGACATAATTTGTGGACAGATTTGCGTCACCACGTTTTCGGTGCATCTTTCAACAGGGCAACGGTGTATTCGATCGAGTTCAGATATGGTGTATGTATTCGCCGTTCTAAAGTCCTGTTGGTGTAAAAAGTTCAAGTAAAAAGTCACTTGTCAGGATGGAACACAAACTTTATTGCTTCTAGAACTTCGTAGAACAATCAGCTGTACACAATTCACAAGCGCAATCTAGCAGTAACGTGCTTTTAACAATCCGCTTGGATCAGAAGCTCTCACAAATGCTGTATTTCTCACACAAAATAAGTCACTTTCACAGGCAAAAATTCCGTGGAAATATTCAAGGGATATAGTACACAATCCCTTAAGACACAGCAATGAAGAATTTACACACAGCACTTTAAAAACAGCTTCACAAAGCAAGCTAAAAAACAGCTTCCATAGCACTATCAATTCACACAAAACAAGCGTATTGAGAGCTCTTCACACATTGAGCGCTCAACTCGCACTGCACTCTCGGGGCGACGCGCGCTTCTATAAATAGCCGACGCAGAAGGTACAAGAAGTTTCCAGATAAGTCTATTTCTCGAGGGTTCTACATAAAGCGTGGATTTTGATTACGTCATAGAAGATAAATGTTAGGTTATTATGCGTTTTTAATGCAGGAAAAACAACTTCCAGGCCCCATTGGGAAAATCGCGCCAAATGACCAAAAAGTCGCCAAGCTTGGTGACTTTGGCGAAATATCGCCAAATTTGGCGCCAAAAATAAGTCACCAAATGTGAAGAGATCTAAGCTCTAAGACTAATATTTCTCGAGATTTCTAGAACCTCCATTGAAAAACAATGGCAAATCGAAACCTCCATATCTCCGGTTCTAATTGGCCGATTTTGATGCAACAAAAAGCAAAATTTATCTATTTGAAGCGTAGAATACGAATTTTAAACCATTTTAAGCTACAGAGCAGCGGGTTGCTAAAAAAATTCGTAACATTGTGGGCCTCGCCGATTGTTTTGGTCCGAAAGAAAGATGGTTCCACCCGGTTCTGCGTTGACTATAGACGTCTGAATGACATTACCAAGAAAGACAGTTACCCTCTTCCCAGGATAGAAGACACATTGGACACTTTATCGGGAAATGAATGGTTCTCCACTCTGGATCTCAAGAGTGGCTACTGGCAAGTAGAAATCCATCCCGATGACCGTGAAAAGACTGCGTTCACCACGGGAGAAGGATTGTGGCAGTTCAAAGTTATGCCTTTTGGACTCTGCAACGCACCGGCTACATTCGAGCGTCTAATGGAGACAGTGTTGAGAGGACTTTCCTACGAAGCATGTCTCGTTTATTTGGACGATATCATCATCGTCGGAAGGACTTTCGAAGAGTTTCTCGAGAACATTCGAAAGGTACTGCAGAAATTAAAAGAGGCAAACTTGAAACTGAGTCCATCGAAGTGCAACTTGTTTCGTCGGGAAGTACGTTATCTCGGGCACATAATATACGCCCACGGAGTCCGAACCGATCCCGAAAAGACGTCCGCAGTCCAGAACTGGAGTCGTCTCGAGAATATCCATGACTTAAGAAGTTTTCTCGGTCTGTGTACTTACTATCGAAGATTCGTGAAGGGCTTTTCTCAAATTGCAAGACCTCTTCACAAATTGACCGAGAGTGGACAAAAATTTCTATGGACTGAGGAATGTGAGGACGCATTCAACGAACTGAAGACGGCTTTAACATCTTCGCCGATCCTGTCGTATCCTCACCCTGACAAGCCATTTATCCTGGACACAGACGCAAGTAAGGAGAGTGTTGGAGCAGTTTTGTCCCAGGAGATAGATGGCCAAGAATATGTCATTGCCTACTGGGGCACATGCCTTTCGAAGGCGGAACGTAACTATTGTGTTACGAGAAAGGAACTTCTTGTTATCATTAAAGCCGTGGAGCACTTCCATCATTACCTGTACGGCCGAAAGTTCCTGCTCCGAACGGACCATGCCTCTTTAACCTGTCTTCTAAATTTCAAGAATCCAGAGGGCCAAATAGCCAGGTGGATACAGCGACTACAAGAATATGACATCGAGATACGTCATCGGAAAGGGGCATCTCATGGAAATGCAGATGCTTTGTCAAGAAGGCCCTGTATAGACAGCTGTCGCTATTGCTCCAGGGCAGAGAAAAATTACCATCTGAAACATCTCGTTGTCCGCCAAGTTACATCATCGGCACCATCTCAAGATCCCTGGAGTGACGAAAATGTTCGGGCGGACCAATTAGCAGACAGCGACATCAAACCTATTGTGGAATTTATGGGAAAATCCAGCGCTAAGCGCAGTTGGCAAGAAATATCATCTTACAGTCCGGCAACAAAACAGTACTGGGCTTTATGGGTTTCGCTTCGCCTGAGGAATGGAGTCCTGTATCGTAAATGGGAGTCGGACGACGGCAAGATGCTCCGATGGCAGTTAGTACTCCCTCATTCGAGGATTCCGGAGGTTCTAGAAGAACTTCATAATGGCTACACTGGAGGCCATTTTGGCATAATGAAGACCCTGCAGAAAGTTCGCGAGCGCTTCTACTGGGTTAGGGCTCGAGGCGACGTCGAAAAGTGGTGTCAAGCTTGTGACGCCTGTGCCGCCCGTAAAGGCCCGAAGAAACGAAGCCGTGGAAGACTACATCGTTATAATGTAGGAGCGCCTTTTGAGAGGATTGCCCTCGACATCCTGGGACCTCTTCCGCGAACTTCGGATGGCAACAAATACATCCTAGTTGTCATTGACTACTTCTCTAAATGGCCCGAAGCGTTTCCTATTCCCGATCAAGAAGCTACGACCGTAGCAGAGGTACTGGTGCAAGAATGGATTTCCAGATATGGAACCCCTCTGCAACTTCATTCCGACCAAGGAACGAACTTTAGCTCTGCAGTCTTTAAAGGACTATGCCAACTTCTCGGAATGGACAAAACCCAGACTACGCCTTTACACCCACAATCCGACGGCATGGTGGAGAGGTTCAATCGCACAATTCTAAACAACCTCTCGCTTCTGGTATCTAGGAATCAAGAGGACTGGGACAAGAAACTCCCCCTCTTCCTGCTGGCCTATAGGAGCGCCGTCCATGAGACTACCGGCTTCACACCTTCCCAGATGCTGTTCGGCAGAGATCTTCGTCTTCCCGCCGATCTAGTGTTCGGCCGCCCTCCAGATGCGCCTTCATCGCCAGAGGAGTACGTGGAAAACCTTCGGGCACGGTTTGAAGATGTGCATCATTTTGCTCGGGAGCGGATCAACCTGAACACGGAAAAGATGAAGACTCGCTACGACACGAAGGCTAAGGGACACGAGTTCAACGCAGGTGACAAAGTATGGCTATGGAAACCTACTCGACGGAAAGGCCTGTCTCCCAAGCTGCAATCGCTGTGGGACGGTCCTTACACAGTCCTAAACCGGCTGAATGACGTCATCGTACGGATTCGTAAGTCACCAAACTCGAAGCCAAGAGTTGTACATTACGATCGGCTAGCCATCTACCGCGGTTGTAATTAGCTCAGACCATGGTCACTACGGCGTAATTCCTCCTTTCTTCAAACTCTCATATCTTTCCTGTCTTTCTCTTCTCTTCCTCTTTCTTCAACTCTCTTTCACTCACTACTTACGCCATGTTTTGTGTACATATTTGTAATATATTGTTTTTTATTATGGGTATTTGTTTATTACATTTATTGCTTACTAGCTGAAGTACCCGTCCTTGACGGGTTAGTGAATGCAAATTTCCAAAAAGCAAGAACTTTCGTCAGCATTGTAGGAGTGCACAGAATAGATGTAGTATGTTGCCAAAGTAAAGAAAGCGAAGTTATAATTTTAATGTATTGTTAAAATATTACAGGTTAGAGAGTCACTAAGTAATATCATTTCATTCGCTTTGGTCGTAATTATGTGATGCGCGAACGAATATTGACGCATATTGAAATAATTTTCGCAAAATCTCAAAATCTAATCAACATTTTTGAAAAATTTTGAAGGCTAGAATTTAAGTTGAGTGACAACCTATCCTGTCACCCAATTTCGTTCCATTCCCTGCAGTCTTTATTTCGTGATGCTGGAACATTTCAGCATTTTTAAACGATTTTGGCAAAATCTCAAAATGTAATCAATATATTTTAAAATTTCAACGCCTATAAATTAAGATTAGCAACTACCTAACCTATCACTGAATTTCGTATCATTCGTATTAGTCGTTATTACGTGATGTTTGAAGAAATATAAGCGTATTTTGAGAGAATTTTCACAAAATCTCAAAATCTAATAAAAATGTTTAAAAAATTGGACACCTATAGTTTATGTTGAGCTACCATATATCATGTGACCAAATTTCATATCATTCGCTTTAGTCATTATTACTTAATGCGGGAACAAAGATTCACCCAGTTTTAAACGATTTTCGCAAAATCTGTGACCACCTAATGAGTGACCACCTATCATTTCACCAAATATCATTTTTTCACCTTTGCAGTTATTACGTGATGTGCGAACACAAATTTACGCAGTTTGAAATGATTTTCGCAAAATCTCAAAATCTAGTCAAGATTTTTTTTTAATTCGACGCCTGTGTTTTACGTTGAGTGAGCACCTATCATGACACCCAATTTCATATCATTCACTTCAGTAGTTTTTACGTGATGCTCGAACACAAATTTACGCAGTTTGAAAGGATTTTCGCAAAATCTCAAAATCCAATCAAGATTTTTTAAAAATTCGACGCCTATGTTTTAAGTTGAGTGACTACCTATCATGACACCCAATTTCATATCATTCGCTTCAGTCGTTTTTACGTGATGCTTGAACACAAATTTACGCAGTTTGAAACGATTTTCGCAAAATCTGAAAATCCAATCAGAATTTTTTAAAAATTGGACGCCTATGTTTTAAGTTCAGTGACCACCTATCATGACACCCAATTTCATATCATTCGCTTCAGTCGTTTTAGCGTGATGCTTGAACACAAATTTGCGCAGTTTGAAACGATTTTCGCAAAATCTGAAAATCTAATCAAGATTTTTTAAAAATTCGACGCCTATGTTTTAAGTTGAGTGACCACCTATCATGACACCAAATTTCATATCATTCGCTTCAGTCGTTTTTACGTGATGCTTAAACAAAAAAAAAGCGTCACGGACAGAATGACAGAATGACAGAATGACAGACAGACAAACTTTTTTTTGAGGGTGGCATCGGATTCCCGGGTGCTTGAAACGGATAGAAATCGCAAAATTTTTGAATTCCAAGAAATGTACAGACAAAAGTCTAATTTTATTTATATAGATTAGTGTAATTGTTCATTATGTCTAATATTTATTAATTAGAGTGCATTTGCTTACTGTGTTTATTGATTATTTGCTTAAATTATGTTGTTAAGATTTGGTTAAAGGTTGGACACTGTATATTTGTGTGACCTCCTAACTGGGGATTGTACTGCCCGGGACGTGCAGTCCTTGGGAAGGGGGCAATGTTACGAATTTTCGGGGCAACCCGCTGCTCTGTAGCTTAAAATGGTTTAAAATTCGTATTCTACGCTTCAAATAGATAAATTTTGCTTTTTGTTGCATCAAAATCGGCCAATTAGAACCGGAGATATGGAGGTTTCGGTTTGCCATTGTTTTTCAATGGAGGTTCTAGAAATCTCGAGAAATATTAGTCCTAGAGCTTAGATCTCTTCACATTTGGGGACTTATTTTTGGCGCCAAATTTGGCGATATTTCGCCAAAGTCGCCAAGCTTGGCGACTTTTTGGTCATTTGGCGCGATTTTCCCAATGGGGCCTGGAAGTTGTTTTTCCTGCATTAAAAACGCATAATAACCTAACATTTATCTTCTATGACGTAATCAAAATCCACGCTTTATGTAGAACCCTCGAGAAATAGACTTATCTGGAAACTTCTTGTACCTTCTGCGTCGGCTATTTATAGAAGCGCGCGTCGCCCCGAGAATGCAGTGCGAGTTGAGCGCTCAATGTGTGAAGAGCTCTCAGTACGCTTGTTTTGTGTGAATTGATAGTGCTATGGAAGCTGTTTTTTAGCTTGCTTTGTGAAGCTGTTTTTAAAGTGCTGTGTGTAAATTCTTCATTGCTGTGTCTTAAGGGATTGTGTACTATATCCCTTGAATATTTCCACGGAATTTTTGCCTGTGAAAGTGACTTATTTTGTGTGAGAAATACAGCATTTGTGAGAGCTTCTGATCCAAGCGGATTGTTAAAAGCACGTTACTGCTAGATTGTGCTTGTGAATTGTGTACAGCTGATTGTTCTACGAAGTTCTAGAAGCAATAAAGTTTGTGTTCCATCCTGACAAGTGACGTTTTACTTGAACTTTTTACACCAACAGGACTTTAGAACGACGAACCCCAGGAGTAGCAGAGTAATTCCGCAACAGTATATATATATATAGATCTATATACATATATAGATTATCGATTATAGGTCACCATCGCAAGACAGGTATTGATTTTGGTATTGGACTCATAATTTTTTACAGGGCTAGAAAAAATACTTCTCTTTCATTACGGCCTATGAAAAGAAGTACTTAACAGTACCAGATAGCGCGGTGGTGGGGAGAATGAAATGTTGAAAGTCGACAAGGTTGCAATTTTCGATGATTTATCGCCAAATTTGGTGCCAGAAATTAAGTCCTTAAAACTGAACAGACAATAACAGGGAAGACAAATACAGCACATTCATGGATTATGATACACTTTCCAAAATGTATTTATAAAGGTGAACTATAGTTAAAATTTGTCTGAGGAAGATTTGTAAGCAGTTTTGGTAAGCGAATTTAATATAGATTCCAATTCTTAAGAAATATTTTGTAAATTAGAAAGACAAACACGGCAGATTCATGGATTATGATGCACATTCAAAACAGTATTTACAATGGTGAAATATAGTTAGAATTTACTTGGCGAAGATTATAAAACTGTTTTAATAGGCGATTTTAATGTAGATTTCGATTCCAAAGAAGTGTTTTAAGGAACAAGGAAGAAAAATATTGCACTCATGAATAATGATGTACTTTCCAACCAGGTGCGACCAGCACACTTACGCCAATAAGCATCGAATCGGGGCGCCATTTCGAGCAAAAACTGAGAAATACTTGATATGGAGCATAAAAGGGAGAATTTTTTTGCCTTTACAATGGGGTGCCACGTGTCCTAGTGCTGCCCCTGTTTCCAACTTAATAGAGTAAAGAAGAAAAATTGGGACGGCGCATGGATTATGGTATGCTTCATTCTAAAGCATGTGGAATGGACCAGTTTTTGGGACATTTAACTCAGGCCCTGATAACCGCACAGGCCAACTTTGCCACGGCCTAAGGCCCGCAAGTTTTAGGGGCCTCATAATCATTAAAATAGCTTATGTTCTATTCCTAAAAGAAATGAGTTATGCTGAATTTTTAACAGTAATATAAATAGATAAAGTGATGCATTTTAACAATACATGCCGCTGAACCAAAGGGTTTGTTAACACTATATTCAGGTGTAAAACAAACGTCATGTAAAGATACTAAGAATTCTACCATGGGGTATTCATTGTCGTGACGTCATTCTGAAGCATAACTTCTACATTAAAAGCTAAAAATTTGTGAACTTAAGACTTAAAACTTTTTGTACAGGCGAGAGTTTGAAGTTAACGCACCCCCCCCCCCTTTAAGCATGAAATTGCGAAGAAACAGTGGTGCCTTATGATTATAAGTGGTATGACCAACAAGAAAATGGCCGCACAGCGGCTCCGCAAAAGTGCTAGGCCTAGGACCTTTGACTGTCATAGTCGACTATGATTTGACTGCTTGTCGCTAGAATGGTGTTTTCGGATTCGCCGGTTACAGTTTTTGGCAACAATTCGATTTTTAACTTCACCAGTGTTTCAGCGCTTTTAGCTCCTCATAAAATAGAGATATCCTGATGTAAATGGTGCCACCCTATAGGATTTTTTTCTGCTCTTTTTAAATATATGCTTATTTTGTACGTAGGCCTGTCAGAAACTTGACGAATTTGGTTTTTTTTCAGACGTTATAACGAAAAACAGAATTTTCTTCTAGCCACCATAATTCGGAAGCGGTTAGAGATAGGAGATGGTTTATACGGTGTTTTATGCTCCGCATGGGCTGCTCTTTCACCCCTTTTCGTTTGGCAGATTATTCCAAATTCACCCTGTACAGTTTATTAGCACTGATAATTTACTTTCACTGTAGGAGAGCGGCATATCCGCTTTATTTCGCTTCATCAAACACCACACTGACATCATTTCAGAGATTTTACTTAATAACTTTCTGTTTGGATATTAAACGGAGAATGAAACTAAAATGTGTTTCTAGATGGCAGCACCATAAAGTTTTATGACACGGGAGAGACAAAATAAGCTGAGATCCCAGGGAAATATTTTTCGGAATAATTGAATGTTCGGAAAAATTCCTTCTAAAAGTAGATTGAATTTTTTGGATGCTGTAATATTAAAGCAAGGCTAACATTCACGAAATGATGTCTTCCAGGATTCTATTTTAAGCTTTTATACTTAACATAGTTTATGTATGTGATTTAATGAAACATTCATCATTCATCTGACTGATACAGCGTTACTAACATGGTGCTCGTACTTTGTAAGATAAGAATATCTCTCTTTATTGAAAAAAAAAAAAATACAGAAGAAAAGGAAGGAAAAAATCAAAAAGCACAAAAACTTTTATGAGATGTTCACAGGGTTGCCAACTTTGGGGTCCCCCCCCCCCAAATTTAGGGGTTAAAAAAGTCGAATGGGGTTTTTTTAGGGGTGTTATATATTTAAAGGTATTTTCAGTTTTTTTTTTAACTTTGAATATTCATTTTTTAAAACTTAATATGAAGATGATATGTTATAGGCTCGGAAATAACCAAATCTAGCCAATCACATTCATTTCTGACATAGCGGCTTAGTGACATCTAGTACGGTTGCTTGTTACTAAGAGTGCAGAGTTGAATAAAACGCGAAAGTCACTATGTTGTTTACCTGTGTAAACCACAAATATAAACATACCTGTGAGAATTAGTGGTTATACTGTGGTTATGTTTACTAAAAATACGTTGATCACTATTCATTATTGTTTACGTTTTTGATTTGTTCGTGTATCAACAAGCAATTAATTAAAATGCTCAAAGCTACAGTTAAGAAAAAATATTATGAAAAATATTCCAAGACTTTGGAAACAGGGGAGGATTTTTTTTTAGAGGAATTTCCCAGTAATTGTGGGGATTTTAGAGGTTTTTGGTTGGAGCTTTAGGGAGAAAAACTTTTGAGAGTTGGAAACACTGGATGTTCAGAACTATTGAAAGGTTCCAAACTCCAAAGGCTGGAACCCACTTGAATTTCCGTTGCCGAAGTAATGAAGTGGCAATAAAAATGCAGAACACTTCTATCCTAGCAAATTACCGTGACTAGCTAGACTGTATATCAGAAATCTTTTTTTCTCGAAGGCCCCGATCTTTCCCTTATTTGGAAGCATTTCTCTGTAGTGTCCTCCTTCTACTGCCTTTAAAAAGCCATTAAAGCCTAATAAGCACGAAAACGTAGCTTGGTGAAGAAAGTTATCAATAAGTATTTATAAACTATAAGAACACCAAATCAAAAAATAAAAATAAATAAAAAAAAATAATAAAAAAAAAATAAAGAAAGAAAAAGAGAGAGACCGGTTTCGGAATGTATGACCGTTAGTTTTCATTCTAGCGTTGGTGCGTTTATCGCCAATTTGTTCACGTTCATTTATATATAGTTCTTCTGGGAATGTTCTAAGTTGTGCGTATTCGCCGACGTGCGGTAGTTTGTCAGTTTGGCGAAATAGGAGGGCTTTAATATGATTAAAATAGGAATCAACCGAGGAAGTTCTGTCTAATGTAGACCATAAGTCTTATTTTTATCTTGATTAATTTGATCACCTTCCATCTCTGACAGTTTATCCTATTTCACAACTTATCTTGATTATCATTAAAAATTGAATTTGATTTCTTTTCACAGAATTTTCTGCCATCATAATGGTAACATATTAGAATTATTTAACAGTTTCTGAAATGGGTGATCATTTTTTATTTCAAGATGCAAAAGAAGAGATATTTTATAAACACACAAACATATTTCTTTCTAAGTTTTAAAATATGAATAAAGTTGCCATCGTTTCTCTCCCCCCTCGCACGAATAATTTATTAGTATATCTTCTCCGAAGTCATTTTAATATATACGCGTTTTGCAGCTTGCAAGTTCAAATATCATAACGCTTGCGACAGTAAACCTACTAACATGCTTAAACCAAACGAGTGAAATTCGATCAGTCGGAGCGATTTTTGGCCGAGTTTTCAAAAGTGAGCTTCTCCTTTAGGAGCGATTTTCGATCACAAGAGCGGGGTGGAATATAACAATAAGCGAGGAGGGGAGTTCTCCGAAAAGATAGGAAACGAGGAGAGGAATTCTCAGAAAAAGACTACTTAAAAAGCACGTTTGCAGAAAAACCGGTAGGTTTCCATGGAAACGGAACGCTCCGCAATGGATCTTTTTTTTCGCTCTTTGGGTTTAAGCGTGAAGGTTGTATGAATAAAACCACCTGCTTGATTAACTGGTCACAGTTATACAATTCAGTTTTGGCCGCAATGTTAAGAGCAATCTTCTGGAAGTAAAACAAATCTTATAAGTGCCAATGAAAATTGAACTCAATAAAATTATTTTTTGTCTACTTAAAAAATGGATTACATGTTCTATTTTTAATACTACCTCAGTTTCCGTAGTAAGGGAATCCACTGTTGCCTGACACAGGCACGTAGCCAGGAAAATGTTTCGGTGGGGGATATGCGCCTGGGAAATTTTTCGGGGGGAATATGATCTTATATGTGTATAAATAGACGGAATTTCATCACTAATCCAAAAATTTCGGGGGGGGGATATATCCCCCCCTGGCTACGCCCCTTTCCTGACATAAGCTGTTAAATTCAATAATCAAATGAAACTGGACTCATTTCTACAAAAAATTTAATTTGATTCCGCAAAAACTTTAATTTGATTTCTTTTATTCGGAATTTAAATTCGGACAAGTCTGATCATTTTTGAATAAGGAAAACCGACTTCAAATTTCTTCATCCCGGTATCTCAAATATCCCGCTACCCTATAAGAGATCTGATGCAGTATCGTTTAAGTACTCATAGGAATTGGGAAATTTAATTATTTTGTCACTGACCATATCATTAGAAATAGACCATATTAATTTGCAGCCGCTCTATATGATATGGAATATGATGATTCCTACTGTGTCCTCTTTACAAAAAAAAAAAAAAAAAAAAAAAAAAGAAAAGAAAAGAAAAAGAAAAAGAAAAAGAAAAAAGAAAGGTCGAAATTGGTTTAAGTGATAAAGAATTATTGCTGAACACATATAAAACAAGAAAGAAATCACGCCAAACGCATCGACTATAAAACACTTTCCAACACAGCGATATTTTTGTGCCAAATTTGGCGATGTATTTTCCTTAAATCTGGCGAGATTTCGGAAATAAGATAATGTTGTATTATCACTATAATTGTAATTTTATGAGACCCTGTGAAAGATATTTAATTTTTTTCCATCGCTTAGCTGAAGAATATAAAAAATTTATGCTCATTATCTTGTGCTAAAAATGTATTAGTGTCTCTCAAATGCCACATACTATTATACTGCATTAGAATTCTTCTAAGAGCTCATGTAGAAAAATTATTAATAATATGACATAAAGAAAGTATTTCAGTGTCGTTCGTAAAAAAATTAAAATAAAACAAAAACAAAAAATAAAAAAATGAAGAAAATCTGAAAACCTTTCAGATTTTAAATACGCACCAGTGCTATATATTAAAAGCGTATCATAATTTATGCGTCGTCCCTATTTTCTTCCTTATTCCATAAGGTTGGAAAGTGTATCATTAATCATGAGTGAGCAGTATTTTTCTTCCTTGTTTTATAAAACCCATCTTTGGAATCGAAATCTATCTTAAAATCGCCTACTAAAACTATTTTAAAATCTTCGACAAGTATATTACAACTATACTTCACCGTTTTAAATATTGTTTCGAATGTGCATCATAATCCATGAGTGTGCCGTGTTTGTCTTTCTTGGGTTGAAGTCTACTTTAACGCCCCAACTCTCGTCAAGGTGGCGATCATTAAACATATACAGTAACCATGACGATTTTTTGTATTTATGTGGTAATCGTAATTTTGAAATAAAATATCGATTTTGAACAACCTGTAAGTACAGCATTCCGTTACATTTTTATTTATTTTGGGTTGCCAGTTAATGTAGTTTTAATAATTAAGTGTCTTCAAATTCCTTAATTAGTGCGTTTATCACTAATTTGTTCACTTTAGTTTTCATGTAGTTGTTTAGGGAGCGTTGAAACTTGTGCATAACTCCTAGAGACCCATGACTTCAAATCTCGCCAAAGTGCGGGGAATTTTTAGGTTGGCGAAAGTAGGGGCGTTAAAATAGAATCAACTTGTTCTTGAACTATAAAGCACATCTTTGGAATCCAAATCTATCTTAAAATCGCCTACTGATACTGTTTTAAAATCTTCACCAGGCATATTCGAACTATAGGCATATTCCAACTATATCTCGTAGACATTTTAAATACTGTTTGGAATGAGCATCATAATCCATGAGTGTATCGTGTTTTCCTTCTTTGTTCCATAAAACACTTCTTCGGAATAGAAATCTATATTAAAATCGCCTACTAAAACTGTTCAACAATTTTCGCCAGGCATAGTCAAACTACACTTCACCTTTATAAATACCATTTGGAAAGTGTATCATAATTTATGATGTGTACCGTATTTGTCTTCACTGTTCTATAAAACACTTCTTCGGAATTAAAATCTATATTTAATCGCCTACTAAAACTACAGTATTCGCCAGGCGTTTTCTAACTATACTCAAAATATATTTATAATAAGCTAGCTGAGTACCCGTTCTTCGCACGGGAATGAATGGACTTTTTGATATTACGATTTGTGGTGACTACTATTCATTGTAATAAACAGATATAGCAAAATGGATATCGCGTTATATTGTGTCCAATAATCATGCTACCGAATTGCAAGGCAATCGTTTGTACGGAGAAGGCCATGCGGCGTAGCGCAATCTAGTGGCGAGTTTTAGCAAAACGGATACGGCGAAAATATTCTCCGCATTCAGATATCGATGTATACGAATTTTCATGACTGTCGGCTGGACAGTCCTGAAGTTCATGTGTTGATGCGACATCTAGTGGTAAGTTATAGGAAAATGGATAGCGCCAAACTCTTCCCCGTGTTCAAATATCTATGTATACCTATTTTCATAGCGATCATTTGCACAGTCAAGAAGTGATACACTGCAGGGCCATCTAGTGGTTAATTAAAGTAATGATTTGCTACAGCGCCGTCAAGTGGCGAGTTATGGCAAAATGGATAACGCCAAAATATTCTCATTGTTCAAATTGCTATGTATACTGATTTTCATAGCGAACGTTTGAATGGTCAAGAATTTGGCCTGCTGCAGCGACATCTAGTTGCGAGTTAAAATAATAATGCATTGCAGTGTCATCTAGTGGTGAGTAACATCAAAAGGAACGCAGTTAGAATATATTCTTTATACTTACGCTCAAATGCGTAAGTATAAAAAATTTTATGCCGATCGGTCGAAAGGTATAGAAGTTGATGCGTTGCAGCGCCATTTAGCGGCAAGTTACAGCAAACTGGATAGTGAAAAATATTCTCCGTGTTCTAATATTCGCGTGTACCAAATTTCATCGAAATCGGTTGACGATATTCGCATAGCAGACGGCTAAACGGAATAGAATTCGACGTTGTGCTGCGGCACCAAGTGGCAAGTTAAGGAAAACGGATAGCATAAAAACCTTCTCCATCATAAAAGACTTAGGTGAACCAAATTTCATGGTGCAACGGTGCTCAACGGTGCTGGAGTTTTTCAACCTCATAAACACATACCAACATTCATTTTTATCTATAACCAGTGTTATTATATATACCAGTCTCAAATAAAATCCAGTTTCAAATCTAAGCCTCGCCAAAGTGCCAACATACGCCATTTTGCAAGAGTTTTTTCAGGGAATCATTCGAAGCATTGACTTAGCAGCAATCAATATGGGAAATGGTTCGACCGCCAAAGAGTAAAGCACTCATTTATTTGAAAAGTGGAATCCCTTAATACAGCCGAATTTTTTAAAATTATCAACTATAATGTGTTTTATTCATCGTTACTCCGATGTACTAAATGAGAAGATTTCAATTTTCTGAAATTTGGCGCAATTCCCCCAACTTAAATCAATGTACTCGATTAGCGAGAATTCTGAAGTTAGATCGCTTGAAATCCCTTAATAACTGCATTATTTCTTCACGGATCATTAAAATTTAACGCTGTATTCTAATAAAACCTTTGCACTTGTTTTCAAAAATCTATTTCCTTAAGCTCTCAATAAATTGCGCCAAGCCGAAAACTGTGCAAACCGCTAGAACTCACTTACTCAAAATCGATATTTCAGCCATTTTATTTTTTCGCCAAACTAAAAAAATTTTACACATTAGCCTCGGAAATCTTCAATTCTTATTGTTTTGCGTATAAAACATTTCATTCCTGCTCTGATTTCCCATGCACACGATATTATAATTTAAAAAAAAATAACCTTACGAATATAAACTAACAAAAAAAATCATTATTATTCTTTTATTTTTACTTTGAGAATTTAAAACATTTTATTCCGCAAAATCGCCTCACATGGCAACCACGATCCTTATTTCACACTTTTTTCACTACAGGGGTTACAATTACGGAAATCTTTTTGCGTGGAGAGCATAAAAAATCTCTTAAATTCCGGGAACGGGTGGACTTTCAAAGTTTTAAAGTGGACTACGATTTATTCTATATTATTTTACATATCTGTGCTAAATTTCAGGCCGATAGGTCCATTTTTGTGGATTTGTATACGAATCAAATCCACAAACAAACAAACAGAATTTCATTTTTATTTATAAGATTGTCGCGTTTTGGTCCCAGTTTTTGCGATCATTTATCAAAAATTGCAAACCTTGTGCGACTTTCAACATTTAATTAACGCCTCCCACCCCTCCACATTATCTGGCAAACACATTTGAAAAGTGACTCGACACGCTAATTGTAGGAAACAGTGTCTACATAAAAAAACTGTGATAAATTAATAGCATTCTGGTGCTAATAAAATAAAATAAATAAAAGCTCGACGGTTTGCAAAGAAAAACTTTCAAAATATCTTATTTCTTCGTCATACTATTTTTTAGGTTCAAGTTATAGCATTAATTCATTGGACACTACATGATGTGCACAACGTTCTATTTTATAGTTATTTTGCTCATTTTACGCTCATTTGCCACAGAGCATCAAAGAGATGTTGGGGTTATTCCTAGCTAATGGGTATTTCAAACATTTTTCGGAGCTATTTTGCTATTGAAGGTAACTTTTGCTCATTTTACGCTCATTTGCCACAGAGCTTATGAAATTTGAGATGTTGGGGTTATTCCTAACTAATCGGCATTTGAAACATTTTTCGGAGCTATTTTGCTATTGAAGGTAACTTTAGGCAAGAGCTTGTTAAGTTGCTAGAATTTAGCAGAAAAAAATCTGGAGTGACTCCACTCGACTTTCCGAACACTTGCAATTAAGATCATTACCAAACATTTAAATAAATTTTAATCGATGAATCATTCAAACATATATACCAAATTGAAGCTCAATTGAATGCGCCGTTTAAATGCTAGCGCAATTTCAAGAATTTCTCCCCATAGGCCATAATGTAAAAGAAATCTTTGTCGTAGCCCTGTAGAAAAACTATAAGTCCTATGCACATGAAAATCAATACCGGTCTTACGATGGTAGTTTATAACATGTATACCCAATTGGAGCTCAATCGAATGTACCGTTTAAACGCTAGCGCACTTTCAAGAATTTCCACCCATAGGCTATAATGTAAAAGAAATCTTTGTCGTAGCTCTGTAGAAAAACTATAAGACCTATACACATCAAAATCACTACCAATCTTACAATGGTGGTTTATAACACGTATACCCAATTTGAGCTCAATCGAATGTACTGTTTAAATGCTAGCGCACTTTCAAGAATTTTCCCCCATAGGCCATAATGTAAAAGAAATCTTTGTCGTAGCCCTGTAGAAAAACTATAAGACCTATACACATCAAAATCAATACCAATCTTACAATGGTGGTTTATAACACGTATACCCAATTTGAGCTCAATCGAATGTACTGTTTAAACGCTAGCGCACTTTCAAGAATTTCCTTCCATAGGCCATAATGCAAAAGAAATCTTTGTCGTAGCCCTGTAGAAAAACTATAAGTCCTATACACACCAAAATCAATACCGTTCGTGCGACGGTAGTTTATAATATATAAACCCAATTTGAGCTCAATCGAATGCCCCGTTCAAGAGCTATCGTGTTCACTCACACACACACACACACACACACACACACACACACACACACACACACACACACACACACACACACACACACACACACATACACACATACATACATACATATCGTAAAAATAGCATAAATGAATTCAGAAGACCTCAAAACGTGTAAATACACCAAAATCTCGAATTCGAATTTTTTCATGATTACAATACTTTCCTTACATGGTACATGTCCGGAAAGTAAAAAATCTGGAGTGACTCCGCTCGACTTTCTGAACACTTACGAATAAGATCATTACCAAGCATTTAAATAAATTTTAATCGATGAATAATTCAAACATATATACCAAATTGAAGTTCAATCGAATGTATCGTTAAACGCTAGCGAACTTTCAAGAATTTCTCCCAATAGTCCATAATGTAAAAGAAATCTTTTTCGTAGCTCTGTAGAAAAACTATAAGTTCTATACACATCAAAATCAATACCGGTCTTGCGATGGTGGTTTATAACATGTATCCCAATTTGAGCTCAATCGAACGTATCGTTTAAACGCTAGCGCACTTTCAAGAAATTCCTCCCATAGGCCATAATGTAAAAGAAATATTTGTCGTAGCCCTGTAGAAACACTATAAGTCCTAAACACACCAAAATCAATACCGGTCTTGCGACGGTGGTTTATAACATATATACCCAATTTGAGGTCAATCGAATGCCCCGTTCAGGAGCTATCGTGTTCACTCACATACACACAAACACACACACACACACACACATACATACACGCTTAAACCAAACGAGCGAAATTCGATCAGTCGGAGCGATTTTTCGCTCCTTTCCGTACTTGAAAGTGAGCTTCTCCTTTAGGAGCGTTTTTCGATCACTGAGCGGAGCGAAATTTTCGGAGCGATTTTCGCTCCTTTTACATTAAATAATTTCGCTCCTTTTTCATTACTTTTTAATATTAAAAGGAGCGTTTTATAGGAAACGCTCCTTTTAGGAAGATAATTTAAGATATGATTTCTGTCTTTTTCTGATTAATTTTTAATCTCAAAAAAGCGATTTTCTTAAAAATACTTTTATTTTTGTTTCGTTTTATTTATTTTTATTCCTGTCCTGAGCATTTGCACATTTAAAAAAGCCATTTAGTACAATGATTTTGTACCTTTTATTAAAAAAAAATACTATGTGCTGAACACCTTTTCAATAAAACTAGCTGCGTGCCCGTTCTCCGCACGGTACGGATTGAAACTTTTTCTTACATGTATAGTTCGAATTGATTCCAGAGATTTGGAATCTAAAAATAAGCAAAATGATTTGACTCTTCTTGTAACTCATTACTTATTCGTTAAGTTAGTATAAGTACTGACCTGTGACCCTTGTTAATATAATGACGCAAAAAACTATGTCGGTGTCATTCACGATCAGAAAAGAAAAGCGTGACGATTTTCAGTGAAAATTCCTAATTTTCAAAATGTTTCATTTCTGCATCATACTCTTTTTTAGATTTAAGTTATGCCATTAATACCTTAGATACTACATGAAGTGGAGAACCGTTTTATTACTTTCCGAACATGTACCATGTAAGGAAAGTATTGTAATCATGAAAAAATTCGACTTCGAGATTTTGGTGTTTTTACACGTTTTGAGGGCTTCTGAATTCATTTATGCTATTTTTACGAGACGTATGTGTGTGTGTGTGAGTGTGTGTGGGATGTGTGTATTGTGTGGTAGTGTGAGTGAACACGAATAGCTACCTGAACGGAGCATTCGATTGAGCTCAAATTGGATATATATGTCATAAACCACCGTCGCAAGACCGGTATTGATTTTGGTGTGTATAGGACTTATAATTTTTCTACAGGGCTACGACAAAGATTTCTTTTACATTATGGCCTATGGGGGGAATTTCTTGAAAGTGCGCTAGCGTTTAAACGGTAGATTCGATTGAGCTCAAATTGGGTATATATGTTATAAACCACCGTTGCAAGACGGTATTGATTTTGGTGTGTATAGGACTTATAGTTTTTCTACAGGGCTACGACAAAGATTTCTTTTACATTATGGCCTATGGGGGGAATTTCTTGAAAGTGCGCTAGCGTTTAAACGGTAGATTCGATTGAGCTCAAATTGGGTATACATGTTTTAAACCACCGTTGCAAGACCGGTATTGATTTTGGTGTGTATAGGACTTATAGTTTTTCTACAGGGCTACGACCAAGATTTCTTTTACATTATGGCCTATGGGGGGAATTTCTTGAAAGTGCGCTAGCGTTTAAACGATACATTCGATTGAGCTCAAATTCGGTATACATGTTATAAACCACCATCCTAAGACCGGTATTGATTTTGGTGTGTATAGGACTTATAGTTCTCCTAAAGGGCTACGACAAAACTTTCTTTTATGTTATGGCATAATGGCATATGGGGAGAAATTCTTGAAAGTGCGCAAGCGTTTAAACGGTGCATTCGATTGAATTTCAATTTGGTATATATGTTTGAATTATTCATCGATTAAAATTTATTTAAGTGCTTGGTAATGATCTTAATCGTAAGTGTTCGGAAAGTCGAGTGGAGTCACTCCAGATTTTTTTATAATTAAATAGTTGCGTACCAGCTCTTTGCAAGGCAAGAGAAGAACATTTTTCTAAAATGTGATCATAACTACTTGTGACAAAACAGAATCTCCGTGAAAAAAGAAAGTTCTGTTACAGTCTTTTCTGTTGAAACTACCGCGTGATATATTAACGCGACGTAGAATTACTTAATGTTTTGTTAGCTGTGATGTAATACGGCTGTTAAAAAATGAATAGACGACATTGTTTCACAAAATATTTATTAATGCGGTATATTGTGGTTTGATCAATTTTGCCTTATCATATCTACTTACTATTAATGATACTATATTTTACTGATACCAATACAATATACCGTCGTTTGGCAGCCGTTAATGCTTAATTTAAAGAAACGGTTTAGATATTTGCCACGAATGTAGGCATTTACTCTTTGGTGATTCTTTGCAATTTACGCATTAGCATAAACTCTAATCATTTCAGTTTATGGTTGCCACTAAATCAGCTCTCCATACATTTTTACGCATAGTTCTTCTCAGATTGGTGTATTTAGCACCAGGGCCCTATTATCGCATGGACAAATATCGACACTTTACCCAGGGGCCTCCGGCTCGAAATTGACCCCAATTTCAAATGTTGTTCTGTTTTTATAAAAAAAATTATGAAAAATAAAACAAATTAAAAGAGGGCGAAATGTATGCTCCGTCATTTGACAAAATATAAAAAAGTTATGACGGATAGAATTCAAGATGCAGCAATTTTAAAAATATTTTACGAAAGTCAGCGTCAAATTTAATTTTATTTGAAAAATTCCCAAAAATCTGCAAATTATGTTACACAATCCGAACAAACAATTTTTTAAAGAAAATTTTCTCCTCTATCCGATGATGTAAATTTCCGTTTTCTTGCGAGTGTAATTACCAGCATTATTACGTATTAAGCGAGAAAAATCGCTAAAAATCGCACAAAACATAAAATAAAACATTTTCTAATTCGAATTTCGAAAAAATCGCTCTGAGGCGTGTTAGGATCTGTCCTAGTGAAGCCGTATGCAAAATTCGGTAGGTCTGCGACCCACCGTCTCGGCGCAATGCGATCGAGAGACGCTCGCAAGAAGATCGGTGGTCACAAACTTACCTACCTACATAGCTACATACAATGTTTACTCTCGGATTTTATTATATACTAGCTGCGTACCCGTTCTCCGCACGGTAGGGAACGAAAATTTTTCTTGCATGTATAATTCGAATTGATTCCAGTGATGTGGAATCTAAAAATAAGCAAAATAATTAGACTCATGGCGTAAAGTTACTCATTAGTTATTCGTTAAGTTAGTATAAGTACTGACCTGAGACCATTGTAATATTATGACACAAAAAACTATGTTGGTGTCATTCGCGATTAGAAAAATTAAAGCTTGACGGTTTACAACAAAAATTTCTGACTTTCAAAATGTCATATTTCCCCATCATATTCTTTTTTAGGTTTAAGTTATACCATTAATACCTTAGATACAACATGATTTGGAGAACCGTTTTATTTTATAATTAAATAGCTGTATACCCGCTCTTCGCAAGGCAAGAAAGAACATTTTCCTCAAATGAAATCATAACTACTTGTGACGAAACAGATTCTCCAAGAAAAAAAAAAAAATGTTCAGGTACAGTCTTTTTTGTTGAAACTACCGCGGGATATAATAACGCGACGTAGAGTTATTTAATGCTTAGTTAGTTGTGCTGTAAGTCGGCTGTTGAAAAAACAAATATAACACTTTTAGTTTCAAGAAATATTTATTAAAGCGGTATATTGTGTTTTGATCAGTACATCTACTAACTATTACAGCCTAGTATATCTACTAACTATTACTTATACTATCTTTTACTGATACAAATACTATATATTTTCGTTTTTTCCTCTTTAATGCTTAATTTAAAGAAACGGTTAAGATATTTGCTACGAATGTAGTCTTTTACTGTTTTGCGATTCTTTATAATTTAGGCATTAGCAAAAACGATGATCATTTCATTTTATCGTTGCCATTGAAACAGCTCTCCATACATTTTTATGCATAATTCTTGTCAGATTGGCGTATTTAGCACCGCAAAATATTTCTTGCGATTCGATAACGTGTCCCGTTTAAAAACTCAATCAGAAATAATGCTGGGTAATTCATTGTTGAAAAAACAGCATTCAATTCTTTTTCTGGCAACGTAATATAAAACAGGGAATTATTTCGTACGTGCCATATGTTTTGCCTGTGACACCGTTATTCTGATTGAGTTTCGAAAGGGGTTTTAAACTCGTTACATCAAAATGACGTAGATTTCGCATGCAAAATTCAATTATTTTAAAGTAATTTTATTAATTTTTTTCAACTGGCAGCTATTCAGTTTTAGTTACCATGACAGCTAAATTTGCAAGCTTAATTTCAAACGAAATCTTGCAGCAGCAATTATTGAATTCAAAACCCTTCTTTACATAAAAATTCGTAAAAAATCTCCTAATTTATATTTTTCTTCCGTTCTTCTTTTAAAAGTGGGCGAAATGTATGCTCCGTCTTTTGCCGAAATATAAAAAAGTTATGACAGATAGAATTTAAGATGCAATAGTTTTAAAATTATTTTACGCAAACGTCGTCAAAAGAGAAATTCTTTTTAAAAATTCCCAGAAATCGGCAAAATATGTTACATAGTCGAAACAAACTGTTTTCGAAAGAAAATGTCTTCCTCTATCCGATGATGCAAACATCGTTTTACTGCGAGTGCAATGACCGGCGTTATTACGTATTATGCATGAAAAATCGCTAAAAATCGGACAAAACATAAAATAAAACATTTTCTAATTCGAATTTCGAAAAAATCGCTCCGAGGCGTATTGGGATCTGTCCTAGCGAAGCCGTATGCAAAATTCGGTAGGTCTGCGACCCGTCTCGGCGCAATGCGATCGAGAGACGCGCGCAAGAAGATTGGTGGCCACAAACCTACCTACCTACATAACTACATACAATGTTTACTCTCGGATTTTATTATATACTAGCTGCGTACCCGTTCTCCGCACGGTAGGGAACGAAACTTTTTGTTACATGTATAGTTCGAATTGATTCCAGTGATTTGGGATAAAAAAATAAGCAAAATGATTTGACTCGTGGCGTAAAGTTACTCATTAGTTATTTGTAAAGTTAGTATAAGTACTGACCTGAGACCATTGTTAATATTATGACGCAAATAATAGTTGTCGGTGTCATTCGCAAATAGAAAAGAAAAGCGTGACGGTTCGCAGTGAAAATTCCTAATATTCAAAATGTCTCATTTCTCATCATACTCTTTTTTAGATTTAAGTTATGCCATTAATACCTTAGATACTACATGATGTGGAGAACCGTTTTATTTTATAATTAAATAGTTGTGTACCCGCTCTTCGCAAGGCAAGAAGAGTACATTTTCCTAAAAAATGTGATCATAACTCTTGTGAGAAAACAGAATCTCCAAGAAAAAAGAAAGTTCTTTTACAGTCTTTTCTGTTGAAACTACCGCGGGATATATTAACGCGACGTAGACTTACTTACTATTTTGTTAGCTGTGATGTAAGACGGTTGATGAAGAATGAATAGAAGGCTTAGTTTCACGAAATATTTATTAATGTGGTATATTGTGCTTTGATCAATATTGCCTTAGCATATCTACTTACTATTAATTATACTATCTTTTACTAATACCAATACAATATATTTTCGTTTTGCAACCGTTAATGCTTCATTTAAAGAAACGGTTTAGATATTTGCCACGAATGTAGGGTTTTACTCTTTGGTGATTCTTTGCAATTTATGCATTAGCATAAACGATAATCATTTCACTTTATGGTTGCCATTAAATCAGCTCGCCATAATTTTTTACGCATAATTCTTGTCAGATTGGTGTATTTAGTACCAGGGCCCTATTATCGCACGGGCAAATCGGGATTTTGCCATGGGGCCTCCGGCTCGAAATGGCCCCCAATTTCAAATGTTGTCCTTTTTCTACAAAAAAAATTATGAAAAATAAAACAAATTTCATACATGGGGGCCGCCAAAATTCATCAATGCCCGGGGCCCCCTGTTGGTCATAATCAGGCCCTGTTTAATACCGCAATATATTTCCTGCTATTCGAAAACGTGACCCGTTTAAAATCTCAATCGAAAATAATGCTGGATAATTCACTGGTGAAAAAACAGCATTCAATTATTTATCTGGCAACGTAAAGTAAAATATAGAATTATTTCATGCGTGGCGTATGTTTTGCTTGTGAGTCCGTTATTCTGATTGAGTTTCGAAAGAGGTTTTAACTGTATGACATCAAAATCACGCACTTTCCACATGTGAAAACTCAGTTATTATAAAGAATTTTATTTATTTTTTTTCCAACTGGCAATTTTAATCATTGTTACTGTCTCCAAGACAACCAAAACGCAAGATATCATACCGAAAATTTTAAGCTGCTGTTATTGAAATGAAAATAATTCTTTACTTCAAAATTCGTAAAAATCTCCTAATCTATATTTTCCACTGGTTTTTCTTTTAAAAGAGGGCGAAATGTATGCTCCGTCATTTGACTAAATATAAAAAAGTTATGACGGATAGAATTCAGATGCAGCAATTTTAAAAATATTTTACGAAAGTCAGCGTCAAATTTAATTTTATTTGAAAAATTTCCAAAAAATCTGAAAATTATGTTACACAGTCCGAACAAATAGTTTTTAAAAGAAAATTTTCTCCTCTATCCGATGATGTAAATTTCGTTTTCTTGCGAGTGTAATTACCGGCGTTATTACGTATTATGCGAGAAAAATCGCTAAAAATCGGACAAAACATAAAATAAAACATTTTCTAATTGGAATTTCGAAAAAATCACTCCGAGGCATGCTAGGATCTGTCCTAGTGAAGCCGTATGCAAAATTCGGTAGGTCTGCGACCCACCGTCTCGGCGCAATGCGAGCGAGAGACGCGCGCAAGAAGAACGGTGCACAGTGGAGTACTTGTGTCAAAATCCTGGCCAAAAATATTTTTCATGTGTTTTAACGTTAAAATCAATACTGTTGACTTTTGACTTACTTTTTAGTATTATATACTTCTTAAATTATATAAAAAAGCGTGTTGTCGCCAAATTTGGCGATATATCGCTAAACGACTCGAAGTTGGTTTCTAACAAATGTCTTGTCCGGGGAGTGTCCCTTACTGGGAAGTACTGCTTTTGTATAATACCACTTATAAATGTAATAGTACGCGACTGTCGATCTAACGGTCTGGAGTTTTGGGCGATTTTCTCCAGATGTCAGGTGAATACGCATTAGAGCCTCTTAAAAAGCCCTCCGCCAAGGCAACCTTCCCGTAAGGAAAATAGCCGTGCCTTAACCCAGCGGTTCTCAACCTTTTAACTTTGTCCCCCCAACAAAGGCTAACTTACGGTAGCGCCCCCCACCCCCTTCACATTGTTCAGCATACATTCAGTTTTTTAATCTTTAACAATGTACATTTAGTCGAATTTTCTACAAAATAATGTTATCAGTAAAGTTTGAATGAACATTTTAAGCGAAAATGGATATATTTTTGAGTAAAAATGAGAATAAATTAGGCGATTTTTTAAAATCGTGCATCATTACTTGCTCTTTGGTTTTTCTCGTGCCTCCCCTGGAAACGCTCTGCGCCCCCTTGGGGGGCGCGCCCCACAGGTTGAGAAACGCTGCCTTAACCACAATAAAAATATATAAATGTAATACTTTACTTATAATAATACTTATAAATATAATACTACTTATCTATAAATCAATTTTTATCATAAAAGTTTTCAGATTTTTCACTTTTCTAAATGTAGTTACTATATGGATCTCAGTTTTCTAATGACTTCTGAAGATTAACTTTTTCATTCCAATTCTGTTGAACTCTGATATTCGTCTTCACTCAGAATCACTTTATTTTTCTTCTCCTTCTTCCTTTTTTTTTTTTTTTTTTTGAGAGAGAGAGAGAGAGAGAGAGAGAGAGAGAGAGAGAGACCACCATCGGGTCCCTCTGGAAGAAGAAGTTATAGGGTCTCACTGCTATAAGGCTTGCTCTTTTTCATTGGCCTTTATCTAGAGCAGATCATATAAGGGCACTGCTTAAAAGAAGCCCCCCTTTGCAAACCCATAAAATCTCATTCCAAGCTCGAGGAGAAAGTAATTTATTTCAAGCCAGCACTTCAAAATGACTTAAAGAGGTAGCACGTGTTTCTGTTTACACACTCACACTTCCATGACCCGAAGTCACAGTTGTCATCCTTTGAGAACCAAAATTGGGGAGTTTTTGCTTTGGACACAATTTACGACATAAATGGAAAACTAAGCTGTAAATAGATGGGACTATTTACAGGACTAAGTAAGGGCAATTTTGGAATATGTAGAAATTTTCTTCTTATAGCCAATTTACATCAGAAAAATAAATTACATACTGAATTTAAAATACTGATGTTAAATCTTAACTGAAATGAAACTTTATATACCTTTATCCAAACACTTGCACATAATTTATAGTTTATGAGAAATACAAGCGCGTTTGTTTGTATCCCTTTTGCGATCACCCGTCAAAAAATTATCGAAAAAATAAAAATGGCGCTATAGAAATAATTTTTTTTTATAAAAATGGTGGATGTTGGGGGAACATTTTTTCTTGGAATAGACACTCAATACTGTAATAATTACGATTATAGTTGAAATTAGGCGCGACAAGCCGCGACACCCCTTCAAAAAGCTTTTTAAAATGTGGATTTTTGAAAAAAAATTAGAAAAAAAAGTTTACAATTTTTTTTAATAAAGTCATATTATTTTTTTAAAGCTAATAGATAAATATAATTAAAATACATATATTTTACTACAATTATACTAAGTTTCAAATCAGTAAATTAATTTAAAGAGCCCGTAAAATATGCACGACGAAGTAATAGAAAACGCTGAAATCTCTTGCCGTAAATGAAGAAACTTGCTTTTAAACCGAGTGCTGCATCTTTTGGATATGAATTATGGTCGAGAAACATGCATCTCATGATGCATCAGTTACTAGGCTATCAAAAAGCATATATATTACTGTTTTTAAGCAAATTTAAAATTTTCGCTTTTTGGCCAGGATTTTGATACGAATACTCCACTGTTCGGTGGTCACAAACCTACCTACATAGTTACATACAATGTTTACGCTCGGATTTTATTATATATAAGACTAGCTGCGTACCCGTTCTCCGCACGGTAGGGAACGAAACTTTTTCTTACATGTAAAAAAGAAAAGTAGTTCGAATTTATTCCAGTGATGTGGAATCTAAAAATAAGCAGAATGATTTGACTCATGGCGTAAAGTTACTCATTAATTATTCTTAAAGTTAGTATAAGTACTGACCTGAGACCATTGTTAATATTATGAGGCAAAAAACTATGTCGGTGTCATTCGCGATCAGAAAAGAAAAACGTGACGGTTTGCAGTGAAAATTCCTAATTTTCAAGCATCCCAGATCCCAGTCATTTCTGCATCATAATCTTTTTTAGATTTAAGTTATGCTATTAATAACTTAGATACTACTTGCTGTAGAGAACCGTTTTATTTTATAATTAAATAGTTGTGTATCCGCTCTTTGCAAGGCAAGAGAAGAACATTTTCCAAAAATGTGATCATAAATACTTGTGACAAAACAGAAACTCCAAGAAAAAGGTTGTGTTACAGTCTTTTCTGTTGAAACTACCGTGTGATATATTGACGCGACGTAGAATTACTTAATCTTTTGTTAGCTGTGATGTAATACGGCTGTTAAAAAATGAATGGAAGACTTAGTTTCACAAAATATTTATTAATGCGGTATATTGTGGTTTGATCAATATTGCCTTATCATATCTACTTACGATTAATTATACTATCTTTTACTGATACCAATACAATATACTGTCGTTTTGCAACCGTTAATGCTTAATTTAAAGAAACGGTTTAGACATTTGCCACGAATGTAGTCTATTACACTTTGATGATTCTTTGCAATTTATGTATTAGCATAAACGATAATCATTCCCCTTTATGGTTGCCACTAAATCGGCTCTCCATAAATTTTTACGCATAATTCTTGTCAGATTGGCGTATTTAGCACCAGTGCCCTATTATTGCCAGGGCAAATCGGGACTTTGCCCAGGGGCCCCCGGCTCGAAATGGCCCCCAAACTCAAATGTTGTTCTTTTTTTATAAAAAAAATTATGAGAAATAAAACAAATTTTATAGACGGAAGGCCCCCAAATTCAACAATGCCCAGGGCCCCCTGTTGGTCATAATCAGGCCCTGTTTAACACCGCAATATATTTCCTGCTATTCGAAAACGTGATCCGTTTAAAATCTCAATTGAAAATAATGCTGGATAATTCACTTGTGAAAAAACAGCATTCAATTATTTTTCTGGCAACGTAAAGTAAAATATAGAATTATTTCACATGCTCTGTTTTGCTTGTCAGTCCGTTATTCTGATTGAGTTTCGAAAGGGGTTTTAAACTCGTGACGTCAAAGTGGCGCACATTTCACATGTGAAAACTCGGTTATTTTTAAATAATTTAATTTATTTTTTTTCAACTGGCAATTTTAATCACTGTTACTGTCTCCAAGACAACCAAACCGCAAGATATCATGCCGAAAATTTGAAGCTGCTGCGATTGAAATGAAAATCCTTCTTTACTTAAAAATTCGTAAAAAATCTCCTAATTTATACTTTCCTCTGGTTTTTCTTTTAAAAGAAGTCGAAATGTATGCTCCGTCATTTGACAAAATATAAAAAAGTTATGACGGATACAATTCAGGATGCAGCAATTTTAAAAATATTTTACGAAAGTCAGCGTCAAATTTAATTTTATTTGAAAAATTCTCCAAAATCTACCAATTATGTTACACAGTCCGAACAAACAGTTTTTAAAAGAAAATTTTCTCCTCTATCCGATGATGTAAATTTCGTTTTCTTGCGAGTGTAATTACCGGCGTTATTACGTATTAAGCGAGAAAAATCGCTAAAAATCGCACAAAACATAAAATAATACATTTTCTAATTCGAATTTCGAAGAAATCGCTCCCAGGCGTGTTAGGATCTGTCCTAGTGAAGCCGTATGCAAAATTCGGTAGGTCTGCGACAAACCGTCTCGGCGCAATGCGATCCAGAGACGCGCGCAAAAAGATCGGTGGTCACGAACTTACCTACCTACATAGCTACATACAATGTTTACTCTCGGATATTTTATTATATATACGATAAGATAAGATATAAGACAATATAATTGGGATAATTTTAAGTGATATTTCATATTGATGAAAAGTACTTTGAAAATAAAATTATTTTCCGTATAGCCGCATGATTCTGCAATGTATGTCACGATTACTTACGATTACTCACGATTACTAATATAAAAGCGTAACTGCGTAAATTAAACACATGCTTTATATTGAAATATTATTAGTAATATAATTTATAAAGTACATACCTGCATTAATAATAAATACTTTCTTATCAATTTTAAAACAACAAAGTACATTTAAAACTGTTTGTAAGAAGAGAGAAGCGATGGTATCTGCAACAATTTATTAAACTTTAAAAGTTAATTACATACATACATCTCATAAAAATAGCATAAATGAATTCAGGAGACCTGAAAACGTGTAAACACCAAAATCTCGAATTCGAATTTTTTCATGATTACAATACTTTCCTTACATGTTACATGTTCGGAAAGTAAAAAGGATTATTTAATATTTATACCGCCAAAAGTCATCAAAACTTGGCCACATTTCTCGCGATGTTTGCGAATACATACGATGACTGTAGTCAAACTGCATGCGAATATTATGTATTATGTTAATTAGTATTTTCCACCTTGTGGCGACTTTTGAATTTCCGACGATTTTTAAAAAATGCGTTTCCTTTCGTTTTTATGGTTGCTTGAAAAATCATAGTGCTCAAAAATCACAAAGGGTGGCTCTCCCAATAAACAAAATGCTTTGAATTTAGTAAATTTTTACGTCAAAGCCTTTTAACCTAATTAGATTTCTAACTCATTTTTAAACCAATGACGTCAAAATCGCCTCATTCTCTATTGCAATATCCAACATGAATTAGTGAAAGAAAAAAAGAAAAAAATCTGAAATTCTTCCAGATTTTATTTACGCTCTCGGCTGGAAGAATTTCAGATTTTTTAAAAATCTATTCAGTCAATTCTGCCATAAAGAGGAAAATGATAACTGTAAGTGCTCATATAGACTCCTGTTCGCATAATTTTGTTGATGAAAATTGCATCCATTGCTGCTTGGACGCTAGTGCTGAAATGTTTTGGATGAGTGCGTATTGGAAAATCTGAAGTATCCATTTCAGTTATGAAACTGGATCCTTGATCGGAATTTAATTCTATGTTAAAATCTCCTACTAAAACAGTCTTATAATCATCCTCCTTCAGTAACGTTTCGAATATAGCGTCTAATTCATCTTCATAAGAAATTCGAGGACTAGCGTATGTAACTGCAAATCTCACTTTATCTTGAATATACGACCATTTGAACACTATTAATCTGGCTCGTTTAGGCACGGGTAAAGTGTTTCATTAAGTTTTCCTCTATAAAAACCATAACTCCAGATGGCTTTCTGTTTTGGATACCACTGTCTATCCGTTCGTCCAAAGTGAGTCCTGGTATCCCTGGTATTTGAAAATCATCTGAAGGGATAATCCATGTTTCCGTTAGCAATATCAAATCACTCATGGATCAAACGGAAAAGTGGCCACTGCGCTCCGCGCAGACAAAAATCCCGTGATTGAAAGAAGAACACTAAGTGATCTCAAAATCTCCCAAGAATACCCAAAATTTTGCCTAGAACATTAAAAATTTGTCATAAATCAAGAAAACGGAAAAGTGACCACTGCGCACCGCGTAGACAAAAATCCCGTGCTTAAAAGAAATAGCACCCAAGTGCTTAAAAAGAAAAAAAAAAACACTCACGTATTTTTATATTTCTACAGCATCTGATAATGTGGAAGTTTATTATTTCGTTCGTGACGCTGAGCTTGTTAACTTAAGTAGGATTTCTAATGCATTTTTAAACTTGTGACATCAAAATGACGTGCCTTTCATTTATGATATAGATCGGCAGCATATAGATGGCATGCCACATGATCACTATTTCAATTATGATATAGATAGCCAGCATACAAATGATATGTCATATAATCACTATTTTACACGATCGGAAATTCAAGAAGCTTTCTTTAGGTGAAAATTATTATTAAAAAAAAAAAAATCGAGGAACGATTGGATTTTCAGAATTTTAAAGATGATTACGACTATGTATGTGTATGACGTTTCACATATCTGTACAAAATTTCAAGCCGATTGGTCGAGCGGTGTGGAAGGAGTTCCCGGACAAACAAACAAACTAAGTTTCACATTGATATAATAGAAACTCAATTCGAATTTCATGCTCTTCTGGGAACGTGCGGAAACTTTTCGCATTCGAACGATTTCGTTTCGCTGGGAACATCCCGAGGAAATCATTTTATTTAAAAATAAATAAAGAAATAAGTATATTTATAAATCTGGAAAAAGTCTGTTAAATATGACGTCAATATGAAGTCATTCTCACTTGCAATAGCTAATTTTGTCACGCAAATGATTAACTTTTATTACTCTCGGAAAAAAATAGAGCTGAAAATAGTGAAAATTCTCTTAAAAATGAGGGAACGGGTGGATTTTCAGATTTTTAAAGAAGCGCAGATTGTTTTCTATATTTCTACACATAATTATGAAAAATTTGAAGCGAATCGTAGAAACGGTGCAGAAGTTATTAGGCTTTTTGTGATTGACTTAGTAATGTTTTTGCTGTAACGGCGGAAAAAGTTTTAGCTTGAAATCAGGGAGGGATACTAAACAGTACTATACTGCAGGTAACTATACAGTAGGATGAAATGCTTTAAAGAATAACTTCCCATAAAGCGCAATGCATTGGGAGTATTTTGAGTGCTCCTGTAGAAAAACTATAAATGCTACATGGACCATTTTCAATAGGCTACATGGTACAGCAAATAAGAATAACATGTATAAATTTCGTAGAAATGCATATTTACGGGAGTTAGAGCACGGACGGACAGACAGACAAACCATGATCATAAACACTTTTACACCTTGTTGCAAAGTGTCAAAAATAGATTTAAAAGTAGGCAATATTTAATATTCACATTGAATGACGGCATATCTGTCATTCAAAGTGAATGACAGATCGGCAATTTCTAGTTAAATATTAAAGATACCGTCAAGCGGGTTGTGGTTTTGGAAGTTTGGGTCAAACTTGGCATTAAACCGTTAAAAGTGGCCACACTTGCCAACTTTTGACATAATACTATCATTGCCACTGCTGGCAATCCTATAGGCAATGGTTTAAAAGTATGTTTTTGCTTTCGATTTTCTGAATGACAGTGTCATCAAAATTTGATCAAATTAATATGGACTATCCTTAAGATCAACCCCCCCTTCCCACTTTCAATATAAAGAAGAATCATTAAAATCGGTTCACGTTACCGGTGGACATACATAAAAGAGTCTGTTAAAAGAACATATTAATCGCTAAGGAAAAAAAAAAAAAAAAACAGATTTCGATGAATTGACAACCTTATCCTTTTTGAAGTCTATTAACAAAAATGTAAATGCATAAATATAAAACAAATAGAACATTGACTCACAGGCACTTTAAAAATACTTGGAATTTTCATACTTTTCTGTTGTTGTTGTTACTAATGCCCTTTGGCAACCGCGGGGCGGTGCCAGATCCCCCATAAAGGTAGGCGATGGGAGGAAGGGGCGGCTTCCATTTTAATGAGCCCTGGTGGGAGGAAGTCCAACTCAGCTCGGGGTCCCCTAATTCTGAACCAATTACAGAGGAGGGACCAACCCCTTGAAATCGGCACCCCCAGAGATATCGTTTAAAACTTGGAGGACATTGGAGTCACGACGGGTTTTATGTGCACCAGCTCCCATTAGCGTACACGGTACCACAACAATCGAGCCGAGAGGGAGTTGACCCTCCCAAGCAGTGGCCAAGCCGGCTGCTGCTTCAATTGCCGTGTTCTTATGGGAGCGGAGTTTACCGCCCAGACCACTCATACAATTCTAGATATTTTGGATCTGGCCCATTGGAAGCCCATTACTTGCTGCATCGCCGGCACATCATTGTGGTCTAATTGCCGTAAATACACATTATTACGAAATTTATTTATAAGGTGCCACAAAATTGTCACAAGTTTTGA
This sequence comes from Cheiracanthium punctorium, assembly GCA_038373885.1. Lineage (NCBI taxonomy): Eukaryota > Metazoa > Arthropoda > Arachnida > Araneae > Cheiracanthiidae > Cheiracanthium > Cheiracanthium punctorium. The sequence goes on from JAWZYV010009509.1 coordinate 332,664, forward strand.
ATTAAATAGAAAACAGGGTTGTTTTTTTACTTTCAGAACATGTACCATGTAAGGAAAGCATTGTAAAATTATAAAAAAATTCGAATTCGAGATTTTGGTCTATTTACACATTTTGAGGTCTGAATTCATCTATACTATTTTTACGAGCTGTGTGTGCGTGTGTGTGTGTGTGTGTGTGTGTGTGAGTGAGTAAACACGATAGCTTCTAAATGGTGCATTCGATTGAACTCAAATTAAGTATGTGTGTTATAGATCACGGTTTTATGACCTGCCTAGATTTGGGTGTGTGTAGAGCTGATAGTTTGTTCACAGGCTTGCAGAATCAATTCGTATATATTACGGCCTAAGGACGCGAATCATTTAATGTGAGCTAATGTTTAAATGATGCATTTAATTTACATCAAATTAGGTACACATATTATATGTCACTGTCTTACATGCTGCATAAATTTACTACATCCGATTGAGTTGAATGAAATTTATTTAAACGCTTGGTATATATAAAGTGTTCAGAAAGTCGAGTGGAATCACTCCAGATTTTTTACAAGTGTATTTTCTTAAATTGAAACATAAAGTAAATAGGATAGGGTTATGTATGGAATAGCACATCGGGTAAATGACCCCCCATGGCTTTGCTGGCACATACGCACTCTGTTTTCGAATTTTTTCAGGACCTTTTCGAATAAATGTGGCTGAATTTCGTTGATGCTGCGTTTCCTCCGCACGTCCTCCTTCAATGCACGAGTGTATGTGGACTTGCTGACATAGAACTTTGATTCCAAATAACCCCACAGCAAGAAATCTAATTTTGTTAAATCACATATTCTTTTTCATCATTCATCACCAAAATCATCATGAATCAAACCTTCATTATTTTTGAAATGTCGTTCAACGACGAAAACGCGTTGTTCTTCCGTGAAGTGGTGCATTTTTACTAACCCTAAACTGTCAGCTCTCAAAGGGTTTTCCATTTTTGGTTGCCTATATTTATATTGGCCACTATATTCATTGGCCACTATATATTGGCCACTATATATTGGCCACTATATTCATTAATTTTCTATTTGCTTCAAAAATTGCCTCTATTTTGGAACACCTTTTATGTTACTAGGTGAAGTGATTTTTTTTCCGAGAAGTTTTTCAGAAGTGATTTTTTTTCCGAGGGTGGGGGGGGGGGGGGAGGAGGGCAAGCTGATATATTGTTTGATAAGAATTTTTTATATTCAAATTAAATTGTGGTTTTATTGTGGTTGAATAATCTTTTCAACTCAAGAGGTCATTTCTAATCTCGAACTAAATTTTCTCTAATTCACTGTAGGTATTTTAACATTATGGTTCAAGGAAATTTTGCACAATTTTCACAAAATTTAAAAAAGCAAATTAAGATATATCTATGTATATATAAATACGCTAAGCAAAACCTTAGTGTCCCTTTTGCAGCGCACTGCGCGAACGGATGACTGTGGAATTCGGCACAGTTAAAGTTCATATGGAATTGTTTGTGCGAATATTAAAATTATTGTGTAGTATGCTAATGCACCGTAAAAAATTAGAGAAGTAATTTGGCACGCAGTATTTCGCGCCAAGTTGGTCGATGGTTTCATTGTGGTATCAGTTTTGAAATAACAACACTTAGTTTCAGCAATAATACAGGGTTATAGTATTACAACAAAATTTTCAAAAAGTGCAATTATTCCCCAGTTTGGTGATACGTCAATGACTACAATGTGCCTTAGCAATGTGCTTGGCGACTTTTTTTATACGGCGATAAGTGCGCGAAGTGTTGTAAATTCCATGTTTTAAAGCTGTAGAAATTCCTTGGAGGAGAGAATAATATTTACTATTCGTTCTTGGCAGGTCGCAATCCAAGAGACGCTACACAGAAACGCGCCTGTTCGACAATTTCTTCATAACCTCCCTCCAGGCAGTATGCTAAAGCAAATTTTCTCCAAAAATATTATTGAAGAAATATCTCAGCAATTAAGAAGGAATGAAAATAATATTATTAATGGAGTGTATGGATATATTTCCTAAAAAATACCCTCAGATAACATATTGAAGTTAGTTATAATAGAACCTAAAAATGATGATTGAACTTTTATTAATGTTGGCATAATCGAATATCTGATGAATAGAGAATATATCACCGTAGCTACGATAAAATAATTTGCTATGATTTTTTTTTTTCGGTTAGCCGGGAACAAGTGAAAAATTGCCAAATATTTGTGATCTGAGCGAAATTCTTACAAAAATAAAGCGATTTAGTGTACATAGTTGTTTATGCCTTTCCATATTTTGGATAATTTAATTTGGTATTTTTATTCAACCAGTGGCCAAGGCCCCTAGACTTCGCTACCTAGCTTTTCGTATGAGGCATTCGGCCCCTAATAAGGCTTATTCGTAAAAAAGGCATAATTTCAACAAACAAAACCCAAAGATTGGATCAGAGAGAATGTTACCGAGATAGACAATGCTTGGTTCTTGCATGTTGCTTGGAATATAAAAATTTAAATTTCGCACTATTTTTAATTATGTGAAACCCATGGAATACCTTGCGTATTAGTCATTTATGGCGATTTTTCATAATTTAGCGGCTTGCGTATGTGTATAGTTAATAATTAGCTCTAAGAAAACAGTACTTCATATGCTTTCTTTGAAAAAACTACGGAACACCTAAGATAGCTTACCACCCATTGCGACTTTTCATTATTTGGCGAATTACGCATGCTCACATCCTATAATTACCGCTCGTGTAAGGTTCCCGGAAAACCGTTATCCATATTTTCATATACATAATCCTTCGCAGATTGGCGTATTTAGCACCACGAATTATATCACCTCGCCGCACTGTCAAATATCCAAAGTGTACTAGAACTGCTGTAATGGTATATTTAACGTCACCAAATATTTCTACTATTAGGAAATACTCCATCTGGACCGAACCGGCTTTAAAATAATCTGCATTTTAATTATTTTTTATGTTCTAACATTTTTGAACTCGCGGTTTAGATTCACCCTGCGGAAAGATGCCATTTTGCCAGATCGTACCTAATGCCAAGATGGCGGTTTTAAAATAAGTTACAATTAGTTATTCTGTTTTGTAAAAATGAATAATCGCTAATTCTAAACTCCTGTTGTCTAAGCGATCTTGCTTTTTGAAAATTGTCAACATTGTGCAACACACTTTGAGTTATTTATTGCATATAATTTTTAAGTTGGTGTAAAATGGATGCCATTTTACTTCATGTTTATGAATTTCACGAGATTCTACATACTTGGAATTGCTTTGTTGCAAGGGAATGAATGATTTTATTTCAAATCTGGCAACCATTATGTGTAATTTTTCAGTTTTTTATTAGTATCTTCTAAAATAATTCGATTTTTGAAATTTAAGTCGGCTTATCAGGCTCCTCGGAATTTTCAGAATCTGTGGACACCTTATTCGAAACTCAAATCCCCACGGTTTTGGAGGAGATAGCCAAACAAGCTCTTGAGAGTGACGGCGGCGACTACAGACGTTACTTTTTTTTAGAATAGAGAGATGCCACACGTTTTCAGAAATTCCCCATTATGTAACCAATAAGCATACAAATTTCTTTTTTGTATATTGATATTTTTCTATTTATTTAATTCTGTATCTAAATACTATTATGTATACGGATTAAAATTTCCGCCTTTTTGGGGGAAAAGACAGTGGTATAGAAGTAGTCTTTAAACACTTCCCAGAAAAAAAAAAAAAACTTTTGGCGGGATTTGCACCTGGCTAACAAAAAATATAACATAGTTTCCCACATTATAAGTTATTAAATTGCATCGTTATACTAATAAGAAACTTAAATAGAAAGGAAGCATTAGTCCATGGAACAGGAATGCGCACCAAGTCCATCCTAATGTTATTGATTGCCAAGTTTAAATTTTAACCGCAAGCAATAAAATAATTTTAATTCCACTTATAAAATATTCTGGTAATATTTTACCATATCCTTTAAAAAACTCAATTTCTAAATACACCTGCATTTGCGATGACAGTAAATAAATCTCAAGGACAGTCAGTCGAAAAAGGGGCAAATTTATTGAGGCAGCAAGGTTTTATACATGGTCAGTGGTACGCCTCAGCAAGTACAATTGAATCATTCGACTTTTTAAGATACCCCACACATAATGGGCCTTTATCCGAGGATAAGTCCAGGCTCATGGGCGCCCAAAAGGGGGGGCAAGGTAGGGCACTTCCCCCCCCCTAAAGTTTTAGGTTAATGTCTCATGATGTATACGAATGGCAAAACCAGAACTAAATTTTTTAAAGTTTGAAATTTGTCCCCCTCTTGAAAAATTTCTTGGAGTTTGCTGCCCCCTAGAAAAATTCCTATGGGTGCCCATGTCCAGGCTCAATTTTCGGAGGGGGCCACTAGACGTTTTAAGTTAAATTGTTCAAAATGCAAACTGAATGTGTGAAATCCAAGTTCGGTAGAGGGAGATCACCCTATGACCCATTCGCTGGAGCTTCCTTTGCATTTAGTAAAATATGACAGAGTCTTTTACAAAAACACCGTCTTCAGAGAAAAGTCTAGTGGTTGTAAAGTGGAATTGTACAAAAGTGGTCCCTAAAGACAGATAGTCTCTTAGCCAAGGTGGTCACTTTAGGTTCCAGTGTATATGGAATGGTGAGACATATTCTTTGACAGAAGAACTTTATTCACACTGATATTAAAAAAAATAATGCTTTATTTTTTTTTAATATGAGTGTGAATAAAGTTCAGTGGTCAAATTTCGACCACTGTCAGACAACTAGTATATGTAAATTTATTCAAATATTTAAAAAAAAAATCCGACTCGTTAGGCAATGGTCGTTGCTGATCATGTTACTGAATTTCATTCAATTCTCTTAAGCCATTTTTGAGGGATGCGATAGCAAACATTTATGTGATTTTTAGAATATCCCAAAATATATGAAATACTTAAAACTATTTAGATATCCATAGTTTAAATTAACTTGCCATCTAAAGTAAGTCCAAATTTAATTCTGTTGCCACTTTTTAGGAATGGAACAATCATGCTATAGGTTTTCACAAAATCTCACAATCTATAAAAATTTTGAAATAATTCGAGGCCTGTAGTTTAAGTGACTACATGTGACGATACTAAATTTCGTATCATTCGCTTCAGCTGTTTATAAGGGATGGACAAATATTGCTCCGCTTTTGTGTTTGCATTGCTTGTAAACTAAACCTCGCTGTTGCCAACTTTTGCTGTTTCTTTTAAAAATGAAGCTTGATTCTGCGACTACGTAAATATTTCGTACATTGGGTGATTGGTTGGGTGATAATTTTATTATATCACGGGGGGGGCATGGAAAGTCGATTCTTGTACTTGAAAAAGACCTTGTACTTGACTTTAGATCCTACGATTCTTGTACTTTAGATCCTACTACAGTTTATGAACAGAAACAGGCCGATCAAGATACGTTTGCACGCGAGATCATGAGTTGGGACATAGCGGGGCATTATTCAAGGTTTATCCGTCTTTCCTCGAAAATGGGGGAAAGCATATAGGGTGCCAATTACAAAATCTGGTTAGAAAAGTCCGCGCAAAATAGGGGTCGTTAAGAAAGTGCGAAGGTGCTATTTTCTGATCAATCCTTTCTAACTTATATGCGGTTTCCCGATCTTTGAAGGTGTAAGGAGAGGTCAATGAAGTCGTTACTGGGCAATTTGAAGGTCGTTAAAAAGCCATTAAGTTTTCCCCTCTCCCCGTTGTCAACTGTAACGGTCAGTAGAGAGATATTTTTTCCGGTTTTTCTGTTTGAAGACACTAGTTAGTTGACATTTTGTTAGTCCGCATTGCATGATTTTTGTCTTTTTACGATGGACGAAATAGCGTACATCCAGTCAACCTAAGGAAAACCAATGCTGGTTTTAAACAATTTTTTGTTTCAGTTAAACAAAAAACATAAAACAAAAAATTATTGGAAATGTGATGAAGTTACCTGAAAAGCACGTGTAATAACAGAGGATACTGAACCCCATAAATTCACGAGAAAAACTTTGACTCATAACCATGAGCCTCCAACCGGAAATTTATTAAAAAGGGAGTTTTCTCAAAAATTAAAGTCAGAAGCGGAGAAAAGTATTACAATGCCAGTGCCACAAATATATTAGTAAATAATTTATTTTTCTTCTTAAAAAGTATTTTTACTAATAAAGAAATGCATTTTATATGAAAATAAATTTATGTGTAAAGAAAAGTTATAAAATCACAGAAACGCTTTGCCTTTTAACATAATTTTTATTTTATTCACATTCATTCTATGCAAGTTTGATGAATTTAGATTGTCAACTCTAAATCAAAGAATTATAGAGTTCTAAATTAGTGTATTGCTTCATTACCATTAGCTTTTCATGTTCAATAAATAAACAAATTAACACAGTGCACACCAGAAGCTAAATTACATAGAAGTTTTAAAAAATTAATAAACAATTAATGCATAATATTTACTTCTATAAAGGAAGTTTTAGACGAATTGCTGTCAAAACTCCAGTTTTAAAAATTAATATTAGAGTTACTAGTGCTATTATCTGAAATTTTGTGGTTATTTTTTTTTATTAATTGGAAGAAAGAATATTTTAAAATAAATTTTAAATTGAATATTCATATGCTTATTGCAAACTTCTGATTAGTTGTAAATATTATCCTTAAAGGTTGTTTATAATATTGGTATACGCTGTAAAAAATAAGAAATACACTCACAGCTATAAACAGCAATATAAATGTTACATTTAAAAAAAAAAAAAGTGCCGGGCGGTCATTATTGAAGAATCAAATCTGAAAGATGGCCAGTACGGCCAACATTTATAATCAACATTTATAATAGAATCTCTTTCACCTTTTTAACTGTTCTCTCCTATCGACAAAAAAAAAAAAACAACGCATAAGTGAAAATTTCCTTTTTGCGTCCAGCGGCACCTTTTTAGGTGGAAAAATCCAATAAAATCGTCTGTGTGAATTAATGATAGACAGTAAAGCATTCAATATAAAATATCATAATGTTCTTTTTTCGACCAAATCATGTTTTTTTTTAATAAGGCGAATAGTTAAATACTGTTAAATCATTTTAAATCGTTATTGGCTGCTGTCATTTTATAGTTTTTGAACTGAATGATAATCGTTTATGAGACTCATTCGTAGACAAAGAAGTATTTCCAAAAATATACATTCTATTCTATGATTTTCTTAAAATATCTATTAGTTGTATTTCCTATCTCTCTTTGATTTTTTTTTTTCTCTCTTACATAACAGACATTATTCAGAACGAAATGTGCGTATGTAAAATATAATACATAAATGCAAGTCTACAAAAAAAATTTAAAATACACTATTACTTGTGTTTTAATTTTTTTTTCGTAGACTTGCATTTATGTAATAATGGCGTGCTAATTAAATATATTTATAATTAAAAAATTAAATTGTTGTCGTATTATAACGTTTAAAACGAAACATAAATCTAAAATGAGTTAACAAATCACGAATGTCTATTTTATACGCAGCCATTAGCTATATTGCTTTATTTTTGTAAGAAATGTGATTTCGATAACTTTTCTTAACTGTCGGAGCAGCGCGCTGGTGGTATATATAGAGGAGGCAGAAGCTGCGAGTAGCTTCCAGAAAAGTCTATTTCTCGGAGATTCTACATAAAGCAGGAATTTTGATTACATTATAGAAGAGAAATGTTAGGTTTTTATGTGTTTTTAATGCAGGAAAACAAACTTTCAGGCCCCATTGGAAAATCGCGCCCAATGACCAAAATATCGTTAAAAATAAGTCCCCAAAAGTGAATAGAACGAGGCCCTAGGACCCATATTTCTCGAGATTTCTAGAAACCCCATATAAAAACAGGAGAAAACAAAACCTTCGTATCTCCAGTTCTAGTTGACGGATTTTGATGCAACAAAAAGCAAAATTTAACTATTTGATGCGTGGAATACGAATTTTGAACTATTTTAAGCCCAAGAACAACGGGTTGCCCCGAAAATTCGTAACATTATATTCCTTGTGCACAGACGTCATTTGAAAAAGCACAAGGCGAATTTTGCTCGACTTTACTTTCTAGAACAACTCTCTGAATACAGCTGTTCTCCAATTTTAAGCTACTTTTCGTCCTTTTTCCGTCTATAAAGCTTTCCCGATATCCCAATTTGTTAGATATTTTACGAATTGCTGAGACATACAAGTCATGTTACGAATCATATACGTATGAAAGTTAGGTATTATCATAAATGAGATCTTCGTCATTTGGATGTCACGAGATTAAAATTGCTTTAGAAACTAAGTTCGGTTATGAGGTTTTCAGATGAAAACTGCTAAACGAGCTAAATTATAGGCTTCCACGATATACAAAAATTTAGAAAATTAAAATAACGTGATTTTTTTAAACTTTGAATAATTTAAGTTGAATATTACAGCTGAGAATGACATCATTTTGGTGTCATGAGTATGAAACTGCATTGGAACAATTCTTTATCGTTTTTAAATCGTGTAGAAACCGTTATATCATTTAAAGGTATTCTCCAGGAGCACCTCAAAAGAATTACATAACTGTCAGTGGCAGTTTTACAGACATTCACCCATTTCAAGCACAATACTATCCTACTATATAGTTAGCTAATGGTCAAACGACAATTGGGAGTCCCCCTGAAAAATTGTACCGAATGTCGCCAAGCTTCGCGACTTTTGGACCCGAAAACGTGTTTTAAAAAATGAACCCAGTTTGGCGATAATTTCATTTTTCGGATGGAAATTAAAAGGTTTCTAATGTGACAAGATAAACATATGGCGGTTCCAATAGAAATTTTGAAAATCAGTAACTTGTTCTCTAATTATTCGACTTACATGCACCAAAATTGCATCCCCTCCCCCAAGTGCGTGGGAGATTTTAGACCGCAAAATCGTAGAAGAGCAAATTCCCCACTCTCTCCATGTCGATACTTACGATTATGTTGTATAAGAGGGATATTTATACTTTTGACACCCTCCAAGAAGACTAAGTCGAAGCGACAAACAGAAAACATGCTGTGTTTGTCTGTTCTTCCGTACTCTAAATGCCATATATATTTGCATAGATTACTACAAAATTAATGTTGTTCCTATTTACAGTACCGTGTACGAGGCCCGAATACGCCCACCGGGAAGAAGGGAAATGTCCTGATGGACCGGTCACTTTCACATATATATCGCATGTATAATGTGCATGTTTGCTCAGAATGCAATGTAAACTGTTCGCCGTTTACATATGTTTCCCGGGCCGGTGTGATCAGTTGTATCCAGCCCTGCCATGTACCCAACTGAAAAAGATGTCTGAAGCATTTGTATCTCTTCTACAGGAGTACTCAAAAGAAATCTAATACATTAAGCTTTAAGGTTAATAATTCTTAAATGCATATTTTTTATACCAGGTATGGGCAACCTCTGAAAAGTTGCAGGCCGAACTTCAGGATTTTAGCGAAGTGGCGTGCCAAACTTCAGGATTTTAGCAAAGTAGCGGACCAAAATTCAGGATGTTAGTGATGTCGAAGGCCGTATAATTGGGATTTATATGGGAGGTTGAATGGTTTATATGGGGTTTCGATATGTTGAGCGAACCGGAGGGTGCCCATATTTGTGTTTTAGACTTATTCGTCTGTTTCAAACAAAATAAAGTTGATATATGTTATTAAGGATCATCAAGTAATGACCTCGATAGAAAATAGTGTATGTAGGGTTTATAATTCTTCTACAGGAGCACTCAAAAGAATATCGATACATTACTGCCTTTCAATACGGATACATTCATCCTTTCATCCTTTTATAGCACAATTCAGTAAGTATATAAACGCTTATAACTGTTTACACTCCAGTTAAAAGTTGGGGGGGAAAAATTAAACTTTTTTACAGGTTCTCCGAAAAATAAATTAATGGCGTGCACAGCATCTTTATAAGATTAACTCTTAAATCTCCCCGAAGTGTAAAGGTCCTTGGTTTTGGCCTATCCCATGGCTGCGGATCTAACTCTGTAGTTTTGGACGATTTTCTGCAGATGTAGCATGAATACCCTGTAGCATGAAAACCCGTAAAGAGATCCTGTGTCCAAGATGTCCTCCTTAGGTAGATAGACTTCATATTGCTTTGTCTTAACCACTAAACTAAAATCTCTCAATATTTAAATACACAGCTGTGACGTTGTCCGACTAATTACGAATAATTAGAACTTATGAGATATATCTGTGACGCTCTCTTTTCTTACCCCTCACTACTTGAATCTCTCCGATAACCTTTGATCTGTGCGGTATCATAAAGAATTCCACAAGGAGCTATAGATTTTCGATAATGTGCAGTTCTGACGTTATAGAACGCATAAATCCCAGAGTGTTTCAAGGGCTCTTCAGAATTGGACAGTATAGCGGCTTGAAAATCTCATAACTTACGAACACTTACTTCAAGCGTGCCACGTGATCGAAATCCACTTGAGATCCCAGCGCAGAGCAAGATCGGCAGTTCAAGACAGAGTAGAGTTCGGTTTCAGACAGTGACCAGTACAGAGGTACTTTCCTCTGGTTTCGGACCGGCACGGCCAAAAATGTTTTTCGAACCCGCCATCTGACTGTTTAAGTTCCAACTCAAATCTTCTATGTGTGTTTATGTGCGTCTAATAAAGTGTTTTGTGTGAGCAAAAGGGCTCTCTCTTTATTTTGGGACGCCACACTACATAACCAAACTTTGCGCAAACGTTGTTTCCCTTTGTGCGTAAAGTCCGTGAGGAAGACTTCCTTTCTTCGAACAATACCCTTAAGATTTTACTATATATATTATTTATATTTGCTTAATTATTTGCGTATCATTTTCATAATGTTTATAAAATGCTGAAATTCCATAAAATAATCTATATCAGCCGAGTATTCGGTCAAAATTTAACTGAATAGGCTGAATACGAAGTATATACTGAGTACTCATCTCACTACAACTGTGAAATTAATCAATCACGGAAAAAAACGCACAATATTGAATGGGTTTGTATTTTTAGAAGATAAGAGGGGTTGGGGGGGGGGTCATGAATTTAAAAAAAAAATGTGAGAAACAAGTGGGCATCCAAAAGGGCGTAAACAGAGGTACATTAGTGTATTTTGTATTTATCTCTATCGAAAATTGCCATTCAGACAACTTTTCCAAGAACAGTGGCCTGTGGCCGTCCGCAAATCCTCATTACCCTTTACCGTTTTATGATTTTTTTTTAATTATTGTGAATTTTTTGTATCAGTATTATACTAAATTTTTCATAATTTGAATGACGCTTCTCCCCCTCCCAATAGTTCAATTTTTTTGTATTCTTTGGACAAAGTCCAAAACTAGTCATTCAGTAACAAATTATAGCAGTTTCGAAAATTTTAAATACCATCTCTCACCTAACAGGCAACCCTAAAAAAAGGATCTAAGACTCCACAGATTTAACATGCACGTTCTCTGTAATATGTTACCACATTCAGTCTGATTTGTAATCAGCTGTGGCTTGTTATTACTGGTTTTCTTTTTATAAGTGCAAGAATTTATTCTGATTCGTGGTAATTTATCTTGTTAACTCTTTGGTTTTAAATAATTCTTAGAATGAATGATTTATAAGTACATATATTTACATATAAATATTTTTATTTTTGAAAGTATTTAATTTAAATATTACTCTTATTTTTGACATGCTTTATTTTCAGAATTAAATTATGGTATTAATAAGTCAATTTAAAAAAAACTTTCTTAAAAAACTCTTTATATCAAATGTTAGTATAAGTGTAATGTTTTTAATCAAATTTTCATTTCTAAATGCTAAAAAAAAACCCTTTTTAAAGAAACTGGCTAAAAATTATTTAAAAATACTTTCTTAAAATGTAAAATATCGGCTATATATAACTGTAATTAAAATTAATTTTTAATTAGTTTTGTTGGAATAGTTTTAATAAATATATTTTTACCATTATTAGTATTGCAACGCTTATTCCCTTTCACCAACATTGATTAAATATGCGCACCGGAAAAAAAGCGCATGATTTGAATGAGTTTATTTTTTCAGTTGAGGGGGGGGACGTGAAATGAAAAATGTGAGAAACAAGTGGGCGTCCAAAAGTGCGTAAACTGAGGTACATTAGTGTATTTTGTATTTATCTCTATTGAAAATTGCTATTCAGATAACTTTTCCAGTAGCCCCATGGCCGTCCGAAACGCCTCATTGCACTTTAGCTTTTGATAAAGTTTTTTTTTTTTTTTTAATACAAATAAAAGAAATTACTCTTTCGGATGCCCACTCCTTTCTTATATTTTTTATTTCAAGCGCCAACCCCCAACCAACCAACCAACCAACCCACAATTATCCAAAAAAATAAACCCCTTCAATATTATGCGTTTTTTTCAGGGGCGTTTTTTCCCGGGTTCGTTTTTTTCCGCCCACCGAAATGGGGTGCGTTTTTTTCCGCCCACCATGGCCGAGTGATTGACACTGAACATAATAGATTGCTTTAGTGTGTCAGTCCAGGGTTCTGGTCTACCGCGCGACTATCAGTCTAAAAATCTATAGTTTTGGGCTATTTCCTTATGTAACGCGAGTACCCGTTAGATTCCCGTGGCTGCGAGTCTAATTGTCTGGAGTTTTGGACGACTTTCTCCAGATGCAATTTCTCCATGTATTACGTTGATAAGTAACATATTGGGAAATTAAGCATCTTTACAAGATAATTCATTCAATTTTCATCATATGAAATTAACTTTAATCTTACAGCTTAAAACGTCATGCAACTATTGAACAGTTTACAAAAAAAAAAAATAATTGCACTAGCGACTCGGAAAAATTTAGAATGTCTCTTTACAACTTGTACTGTGAGCTGTTACAATGAACCTACACTACTGGCCTAAAGTATTGAAGTTTGAGGAATCTAATCATCTTTTCAAGAATAAACCCACAAAGAATGGACATGAAATTTGCCAGATTTAAATATTTTTGATTATTAGTATAATTGGAAACATTACATCTGAAAATCGCCGAAAAACAGAATTAGAGCTTCAGGAACCAATAATTTAAGATGGCACCGTGAAACACCGAAAGAAGTGTTGTAAAACATCCCATCCTGGATTCCATATCTGAAAGAGTGGCTGTTGTGATCAAAGTCAAGGCTGCTCAGCAACATAATAAATGATGTTTAGTTCAATTGCATTTATTTATTATCCTCTTTTTGCAGAATAACTTGAAATTAATTCTTTATTCCGACGATCCAAAATGGATTATGATTTCTGTAATAATGTATGGATTTTTTATGCTACTTTTTAATAAATTAAATAATTATTTTTGTTCTTTAACTTAATGCTATCTTGCCTTTGAAGTAATTAATGTGATATGTTGACATTAAAAAATATCAATTATATTGATTTTTCTTTTTGACGAGGAAGAGGGGGGGGGGGCTTAATCTTAAAAAGAGTTAGATTTCTGTAACTTGGAATACTTTTGGCCATTATTGATAAAGAATTACAGAACAGAATACTCAGGAAAAATGCTAAACGTAGAGATTTTCGCAATATTTCGAAAAACGGTTAAATTATCAGCCCATTTTTGAAGACGATTTGTTTGCTTATGAATTTTTTTTTTCTGCCAGTTGCATTGCATGTGACATAGCGCTTTACTGTTTGTGCCAGTCAATAGTGCATCGGGTGAAGAATTATTATTATTATTACTACTATTATTATTTTCGGGCATTTAACATCACTGGTTAATTTTTAAAGCTGTTCAAAAGTTCTGTAACGGCGATTACTATTCAGGTAGAATAGCTTTAAAAAATAAAGAAATTCAAAGAGCACATACTAAATTATCAGTATTAGAAATTTGAAAATAATTGTAACTTAATATGCAACTGATTCATAAATTAAATTACTATTTTTCTATAAAAGGGGGAAAACATACGCAAAAGTTGATTGTTTTAAAATATCGGTTTTCGTTCATACTTGTCTTTCTTTAGGAAAGTAACTATCGAGCAAGTGAAGTCTGTCTCAGAAAATACACTTATCTTTCTAGTGTTCGATATTCTGTTGGATTTTTGAAGTACAGGTATTTCTTTGCACAACAGAGCGTCCAAGCACATCTGGCTGATTATAGCTGGGCTGCTTTCTGGGAAAATCCATGGGAGGGAGGAGAAGCGCTAATTGATCGTCTCTCGTGGAGATTTTTCGGAAGACTGGATACAACGATGCAATTTTCAACCGATCCCTCGCCCCCCGTGGATAGAGAAAGCGGGCGTACGGGAAACTTCCCCAAAGATGGGGGTAGACATTTTTTTCGAGGAAAATCCAGTACACGTTATTCAAAGACCCACTCCAGGAAGTAACAGAGGCGGAAGACGGTATAATCGCTGTATCTTTGCAATTAACTATATGAGAGCAACAAACTATGGAAAATAAGAGACAAAAGTATTTATCTTTAACCACCCCCCTTAATTTATGAGAGTTTTGTTTGAGTTTGTAAAGGAACAACAGGTTTTGATGTTAAGTATAATGTCGGTGAGCATCCGTTAAATTAAAAAAAAAGCGTTTTGTTTTGTTTGAAAGAAATGAATGGCTGTAAAATATATTTTAAAGGGTCTTGTACCCTTTAACGGTGTTGAAAATAGAAAAAAAGTTCTTTCATGTATATGATCCTATATTTTCATAAATAATTTATTTACATTAAAAAAATTTTGCATTCTCCAATACAATGACCTTTTCTGTTTATATCAATGCCCTCAAAAGTTTTCCAAGTTTATAAGAAAATTTAAATTAATTAACACATTAAAAACAACTATTTTCCATATGTGGGTTCACTGCACGCAGCCTTGCCCACGTAAAAACCACTTTACAGACTCAATATTTTTTCTACATACGCTTTGATAATGCATAATTAAAATGACCTATTTTTATACCCAATGTTATATAATTTTTTAATTTACAAATGATTTAATTTGTTAATTAATGAAACAAATAGTTAATTAGTATTATTTTTCTGTAGATCGGTATGTAACATCTACATAATGATAGGTTATTTTACTTATGTATTATCAGTGTGTATGTAGAAAAAATATTTAGTGTGTAAAATAATTTATATGTGTGTTAGGCTGTGCAGTGAACCAAATATGAAAAATAGTTACTTTTAACCAGTGAAAAAATTAATTCTTCGTAATTAATTTAGAAAACTTTTAAGACATTAATGTAAACATAAAATGCCATAGTATTGATATACAAAATTTCTTATCTGTAAATAAATTATTTTTGTAAATATAGGATCATAGAAATCAAAAAACTTCTTTCGATTTTCATCATTTTTAAAGGGTACAAGACCCCTTAAATTCTGATTTCCCGCAGGACCGATTTTAGATATTTGGCCACCTGTGTGCAGTTACCATTTGGTAATACATGTGACAGAATGATAAAATTACAGCGTTGATAAAAATAATAATAATAAAAAACGACTTCGAATTAGTTCACCATAATGGAAAGCTATTCCCACGGCAAAATAGTGGAATTTGGAAATTTCTCGCCAAATATAAAAGATATCATCGAATCCTCCCCCTCCCTTTTATCCGCCACTGGCCTGTCTTACCCTAAACACGCCATTGATTGTAAAGTTAACGAAAAAAAGTAATAATGAGAATCACTTGACAGAAATCAAAAGCCTCCAATCCTGAATGATTGGTGACCGACAGAGGTTAGGAACTGTAAGAAGCTATTTGACTGGAACTGTCTGTCCCTGTCACGGGTCGAGTTCACATTCCTCCCACAGCAGACGACTACTTTATTTACGTTGAGCTTTGAATTCTCATTTGCTTCGTGAACTTACGCTATCTCACTCTTTCACTACAATTGTACAAATAAATAAAATAAAAGACTCCTACATCGGAAGTAGCGAAGTTGAATAAAAAAAATCACACGGTTAAGCCAATTATAGTCAAATGAGTCGAACGTAGGCGAGCACAGAATCTTGACTGAGAGACGCCAACCTTGACTATAATCCCTCAAAATACCCTCATCAAATAAGAAATCTATCCCAAGCATTGTCTTTCGATAGTTCAGCATTTTTGATATTATACTTGCAGTGCGTTGCTTTCAGCGAATCTAGTTTTAGATTTGTGTTTAATTTCGCATTTGAATGGACCCCGTTTAAAATTCAAACACACGTGGTTAGTCTCTCACTTTACAAACAGTAAAATGCGTCGATGGCTTCGGCATGATTATTCTGATCAAGTGTCCGTAAGACAATAGACTGCTTTACATCCGCGAGCATTGTTTCGTGTTCATCCTTTTCTGAAGAGGTATGTGTTACAAATATATCTCATATAGAGATCGAACATTTAAAGATGGTCAAACATTCACGCAGTTTTCTGAACTAACGAAAAGAATATTTTGAAAATTCTATTTACACAGTGTCCCATAACATTTGGTACACAATTAAAGAGGCGAAATGGCACATAATAAGAAATCAGAATCAATTAGCAATGTGGGGTCCTTACCTATTAATAATCACTTCTCGAAAAGTGTTGAAGTGTTTATCTAATTTCTCAACCAAGTTTCATTAACATCGTGCCCAAAAATTTTATCCATGAAATGAAATATAATTTTTAAACTATCAGTTTTATCCGTATGTTTTCTGCGTAAAATACATTAGTTTTTGACAAACAAGGGTCGGAAAGTTCACTATTTTTTCAGCTTTGGTTCCAAAGTGATTATTAACAGCAACATGAAGACGACGTTCCTGACAACACATTACTATGTGATCTTATTCTTTATTATTTGCCCTACCTCCTCTGAAATTTTGCACCAAAAGTTGTGGCACACACACTATATTTGCATTTTACATACGTGACATGGTAGAAGTACCCGTTCTTCGAATGACCTGTTGCTTAAGTTTCGACACCTGTTGCTTAAGTTTCCTATTTGGTATTTTTATTTTACTTAACATTATTAAAATATTAAGCTGCAGACGATCCTAATTAAATTCTACAACGATTTAATAGAATTTTCCAGCCTTAACCAGAGATACATTTAAGGATGTTTTATGGAGATTAGAAGCTATTTTAAACAATAAATAAACTAAAACATAAAAAAGTAATTTTTAAAAACTTCTCGAGCCATTGTGTTCGCTTTAAAGTTTTACTAAATGGTGAAACTGTATTATTATGTTAAATTTTTTCGTTGGATTACTACTATTATTTGATCATGAAATGGGAAATCTTAAGGGTCTTTAATTTTTGCAGCTGAATCTTCCTAAAAAGTGTTTTGTTTAAGCGACAAAGACCAAGATGACACCAAAGTTTTTTAAAGTTCGTTCCAGTTGGATTATAAAAGGCTTTTTTTTTCTCTTTTAACTTCCAGTGTTTCCCATAATGAGGTCATCTATTATATTCACGTTCTGAATGGAAGAAGAGCAGAGCACAGAGAAAGAATTCAATCATACCTTAATCTCGAATTCGATCGACCCCATTTATCGCTGCTTTGATCATCAGGCTAATAATTTTTTTTTTAATCTTTTGACCAAGTAAATAACGCTAGGTACTGACCACCACTTCGAAGATGTCCAATGTTATCGATGAAATACAATGCGTGCATCAGAGGGGGAAAAAAAACGAACGAAAAGAACCAGATGAGCTAGCTGATCTTCTGACGAAAGGGTTTTCAAATAATACAACCATTAGGTTACAGTTAACGTCGGAATAGCAACATGGTCAACCTTGTGTCATGGCTGAGCTGGCAGACGCGATATTAGGCGTGAGAACTTAATTTCTTGGAAGATATCCGGTTGCTGGAAGGACCGTTATTTTAATTACGAATGGATTGTAAAAAAAAAAAAAAAAAAAAAAAAGGAAATCTCCATATAGTTGCACGATGAGCTTAAATGTCAGCTTGTTTTAGCTTATCCAAGAAGTTACATGGCTTCTCCAAAAAGTTCCTGGAATGATTTTGTTAAAATCATTTATTCAATATCAACAGACATGCAACAGCTCTTCAGAAAAAAAGGCTGAAAATTTCGCGTAACTGTACTGTTGCTATAGCAACTTAAATCTATAACCAAACCAAAATCACAAGGGTTTTAAGAGATTTTTATAAATAAATATAACACTTTGTTATTTTAAAATTTGAGAATTGAGACGTATCAAAACATCAGACTGGCTATGCAAACTAGTTATATTAATTTCAAATTTTACTAACTAAACTTTACGAGTATATTTAAAGTAGAAAATTACACAATAAGAAAAGAAAACACACGTGTGGATTCTCAAACAAAATAAAGATTTCCGAGGGTAATACGTTAAAATTTTTTAGTTTGGCGAAAAAATAAAATGGCTCAAATGCCGAGAAAGTGAGTTCTAGTGGTTTGCACAGTTTCCGGCTGGGCGAAATTTACTGAGAGCTCAAGGAAACGGATTTTTGAAAACAAGTGCAAAGGTTTTATTAGAATACAGCGTTAAATTTCAATGATCCGTGCGAAAATAATGCAGTTATTAAGGGATTTCAAGCGATCTATCTTCAGCATTCTCGCGATTTTGAGGAGGATTCTAACGCTTGGCGCTATTTATCCTAATTTAATCGTCTGCTATTTGGGTTATGAATACACCTGCGTATAAGTTTTTGAAATTTTCATTCAGTTGGAATTGTGCATTTTTCTGAGCAGCTTTTCTGCATCTAATGTATTACATCCAGAAAAAAGGATGTTAGAAATATCAATTTTAATTTTGTTTAATCACACTCATGAATAATGATACACTTTCCAACTTAATGAAAGAAGGAACGAAAATAGGGAACACCCATGGATTATAACTCTTTTTATATATAGCACTTTAGTGCGTATTTAAAAATCTGAAAGTGTGTCAGATTTTCTATGATTCTAGCGCTTGGCGCAATTTAATGAGAGGGTATTTTTAAAAACAAGCGTAGGTTATCTTATAAATAAAAATGAAATTCTGTTTGTCAATTTGTTGATTGGGGTAGTATACAATTCCACAAAAATGGACCTGTCAGCCTGAAATTTTACACAGATATGTAAAATAATATAGAATAAATGATAGTCCACTTTAAAACTTTGAAACTCCACTTAAAAACGTTTTCCTCCTGAATGGTTCTCTTAATTTCCGTTCCCGGAATTTAAGAGATTTTTTATATTCTCCACGCAGAAAGCTTTACGTAATATTAACCCCTGTAATGAAAAAAGTGTGTGAAATAAGCATCTTGGTTGCCATGTGTGGCGATTTTGCCGAATAAAATGTTTTAAATTCTTAAAGTAAAAATAAAGAATAATAATGATTTTTTTAGTTTATTTTTTTAGGTTATTTTTTTAATTATAATATCGTGTGCGCATAAGAAATGAGAGCAGGAATGAAATGTTTTATACGCAAAACAATGAGGATCGAAGATATCCGAGACTAATATGTAATTTTTTTTAGTTTGGCGAAAAAAA
Organism: Cheiracanthium punctorium; assembly: GCA_038373885.1. Lineage (NCBI taxonomy): Eukaryota > Metazoa > Arthropoda > Arachnida > Araneae > Cheiracanthiidae > Cheiracanthium > Cheiracanthium punctorium. Next base: position 352,141 of record JAWZYV010009509.1, read on the forward strand.
AAAAAAATGGCTGATAGGCCGATTTTTAGAGAGTGAGTTCTAGCGGTTTGCACAGTTTTAGGCTTTTTGGCGCAATTTACTGAGAGCTTAAGGGAATAGCATTTTTGAAAACAAGTGTATAGGTTTTCTTAGAATACAGCATTAAATTTTAACTATCCGTGCAGAAATAATGCAGTTATTAGGGTATTTCAAGCGATGTAGCTTCAGAATTCTTGCCAATTGAGTACATTGATTTAACTTGGGGGAAATCCGCCAAATTTCAGAAAATTGAAATCTTCGCATTTAGTACATCGAGGTAACGATGAATAAAACATGTTATAGTCGATAATTTAAAAAATGCGGCTGTATTAAGGGATTCCACTTTTCAAATAAATGCCTGGCGGTCGAACCATTTCCCATTTTGATTGCTGCTAAGTCAATGCTTCGAATGATTCCCTGAAAAATCTCTTGCAAAATGGCGTATGCTGGCACTTTGGCGAGGCTTAGATTTGAAACTGGATTTTACTTGAGACTGGTATATACGTATAATAAGACTGGTTATAGATAAAAATGAATGTTGGTATGTGTGTAGGAGGTTGAAAAACTCCAGCACCGTTTCACCGATCACCATGAAATTTGGTTCACCTAAGTCTTTTATCATGGAGAAGGTTTTTATGCTATCCGTTTTCCTCTAACTTTTCTGTAGGTGGCGAAGCAGAATGTCGAATTCTATTCCGTTTAGCCGTTTGCTATGCGAATATCGTCCAACCAATTTCGATGAAATTTGGTACACGCGAATATTAGAACACGGAGAATATTTTTCAGTATCCATTTGCTGTAACTTACCGCTAAATAGCGCTGCAACGTATTTAATATGAAAGTTACAAGATTGTTAAAGGTAACATAAAATCACAATTGGATTCAGTTAAAACAACTTGTACATAATCTTGGTCCGTGCTATGAGATATAAAATATACGAATCATCCACACCTATCTCCTCGTTATAATAAATATCCTCTATTAATTTTAAATTATAACTAAAATTTAAGACTATATTTCTAGTAGAAAATTAGGATACTTTGCAAAAAGTTTTAAGATAAGAAGCTTTTTTAGCTGCAACAGTGCAGCAGAAGTTTTGTCGCACTTTATTAGTGAAACAAAATTGTAAGGTTTTTTTAATTGTTCTAATAAGGCCATTAAAAAAAAACTCCGATGATATAATGCCCAGTTCGATTATGTTTTCAGTCGGCAAAGACACCCACCCCCCTCCCCCATATACATATCCGAAAATTTAATGCATATTTGCATCGATCCCAGGAATGATAAAATTTAGTGCTGAAAAGGCGGAAAAGTAGCATGTCTGTATCAATATCTGAACACTATACGTGATACATACACCATTTCCAATAGGGTACATGGTTTAACCCTTTGAGGCGCAACCCTTTCCCAATGCTGAAAAAACGTTGAATGAACGTTTCGATCGTCCGCCATCTTGCTGGTAGTTAAGTCGAGCGATGGCAACGGCTGCCCTTTTTTCAGCACTATGAAATCTATCCAGCTGTTCTCGCATTCTTCCATTTTTCAGCAGATGTCGGTGCTATTAAAAATAATCGTGACCATTTTTTTACTGGAAATGGACGTGCTAAAAAGTAAAGGATCTCTCCTGGAGCTATGTCACCCGCAACTATTTTTATAGAAATCAAATCTATTTTTCGTGACTGGCAACAGTCAAAACGCCAGAGTTTGGTGTTCCCAGAGCGAGAACACTGCGCGTTAAGGGGTTAAGCAACACCATTAAGAGATTTCATAGGAATCGATGCATCAGGGAAATAGCCAGAAAACCTTTTCACGAGAGGGGGGGGGGCAATACCCCATCCCTGGACTAAACTTTTTTAACATACAAAATTCTTTCCGAAGCATTTCGAGCGTCTCCTCCCAGTTTCACACAAAATATGATTGCAGAATGCTGCTCCAAAAACTGATCCATATTTTGTGCGACGAGTGAGACGTAGCTACTCAGAGCGAAGCGTTACCCTGCCTCAACAGCTGTTCTCAGGCGACTGATACCGGTCTTGTTTACAAACTTAGCTCCTCCACCAATTTCTCCGCCCAGTCAGCCAGCGTTGTCAACTGCAAAAAATCATTCCGGGAACTTTCAGGACAAACCCTCTATAACAAGAAAGATAACTCATGCCTAACGTATCAATAATAAAACGCTTGTTATATTTATCCATACTTGTATATAGGGTGTCGCATAACTACTGGTAGAAAATTTAAGGGGAGCTAGGGCACATAACATGGAGTCAAAATCACATAGCAAAGTGGGGTAAGAACACCATTTTCACTTACCTGTTGATAATCACTTTGTGAAAAGTGTTGAAATGTTCGTCCAATTTTTAACCAAGTTTCATAAACAATGGCCTAGTCTCCAAAAATTTCATCCACAAATGGAATAGAATTTTTAAACTACTAGTTTTAGTCAAGTATTTTCTCTTAAAGATACATTACTTTTTGATAAACAAGGGTCAGAAATTCCACAGTTATTTGAGCATTTGCCAAACAATGCTGAAATAACATTGAATTCTCCGAAAAGTGATTATAAACAGCTATACGAAGACGACGTTTTCGACCCAACATTTCTATAATATTCTTATTTCTTACTAACCACCTCCGGCCCAGTTGGTTCGCCATCTTAATAAATCTTGTTCGGAGAGAATCCCGTTCCTCGCTGGCTTCCTCGGAACTGAAATCTCTCAGATTCTGAATGGAATTTAAAATTAAGATGGTTACAAACAGGAGGGGCCCTAGGTAAGAGCCCCCCCCCCCTGCTAATGTAGAGAAGACGCCCATTTTTATGCTCTACTTAGTTTTTGAATTTGAAATGACGACCCTTGGAAGCCGGCGCCCAGATGCGATGCTTACTGTGTCGGGCCACACCTGGTTACAAAAATAAGATGGTTAAATGATAAAAACCTACAAAAAGGAACAAATTATTTTCGTCCTATATAATTCTGAAGAGCTTCTGGATATATTGGCTTTTATCAAAAAACGGAAAGGAGAAAAAAAAGTAAGAAAATCTGAATTTTAAATACACTAAAGTGCTATATATTAAAAGCATATTATAATCAATGGGTCTTCCCTATTTTCTTTCCCTATTCCATCAAGTTGGAAAGTATATCATTATTCATGAGTGCGATTAAACAAAATTAAAATTGATATTTCTAACATGTAAACTAATTTCTAATTGATATTTCTGACTGTAATACATTAGAAATAGATGGGAAAAAGCTGTGTAGAAAAATGCACAATTCGAACTGAATGAAACTTTCAAAAACTTATTCATGTGTATTCATAATCCAAGTAGCAGACGATAAATTGTGCCAAGTGCTAGAATCATCTCCTCAAAATCGCATATCAACCATTTTATTTTTCGCCAAATTAAAAAGTTGCACATTTTAGTCTCAAAATTTCCAAAGTCTATTTTTCTTTTGAGTATAAAACATTTCATTCCTGCTCTGATTTCACATGCACGCGATATTTTAATTAAAAAATAACCTTACAAATAATCTAAGCAAAAAAATCGTTATTCTTTTATTTTTACTTCAAGAGTCTGAATCATTTAATAAACTTGCCAAATATGGCAACCTAGATATGCATTCTCTCTTTCCACTGAGGGATACCCTCAGTGGAAAGATATAGGGTGCCGCCATTTCTGTGCACCCCCTGTATATAGGGTGTATATAGGGTGCCGCCATTTCGCACTCTATATACAATTGCGAAATGGCGGAGAGCAAAAATTAAACTTTTGCGACACGTTTTTCATCGCTATCTCCTAAAATAATTCGAATTTCGAAAAAATCGCTTCGAGGGATGTCGGGACCCGTCCTGGAAAATTTTCATACAAAATTTGAGAGGTCTATCATTACCCGTCTGGGAGCTATGCGAGACATAGACAAACTAACTAACTAAGTAACATTTTACAGTTCGTTTTATTTATATAGATTATTAGCCCTACATTCCCTTAAATTTTGTACCAATAGCTATGGAACACCTAGTATATATGTGACAGCATAGTATAAAATTAACACAAACGTAAAACTTCAGTTTCATCCGTTAAAGTTGATCTATAAATGTTATTTTGCAAGCTTTTCTAAAAGGACTGCAAATTCCACGTAATTGTTTTTCATTTTGATAAAGGACAGGGCATACTAGCAAAACCTCAATGTTTCGTACAAATCTTACTATGCTTGAAATGGATAAGATACCTAAATTCATTTTTAAAAGTTATTGGCCTTAGACTGCATTGTCATCGTTTGTGAAAGCAAAATTAAACTACGCCATTTTCAATGTATTAATATTTCTTGGGTGTTTCTGTAAAACAATTACAAATGCTACATACATTAGTTGCAATTGAACGCACTCTTTTCTAAACCTTAATTATAAATATTAATTTTATTCTGCTTCTGCTCTCGACAATTTTCAGCTTGAGAAAGCTTCCCAGATAGATGTTCTCAAAAATTACGTCACGAGCAGAACAATTTCGCATTTTTCCGATTTCATTTTGCTTGGAGTAACTGCTTGAGATTACCAAGATTGAACAATGACTTTCATCCCGAATCAAAATAAATAAGCGTTAAGTATTTCGGAGATTTTTCTGCATAATTCATGGACTTTGGATACAGATTGAGGATTACGACAGCTCACGTGCGAATTGCCTGTGAGGTTACAACTGTTACATCAACGAACATAGCATCTGATGTAACAACTACGTTTCCGTTACATAAACAAGCCTCTTTTATATCATAAACACACTGAAAAAAATCTGATGTGTCCAACACATGACTTCCTTGCACGTCTATTAAATCAAAAATGTTTTTTACGCACTTCCTCTAAACTTATTTGTTTGAAAGAGATAAAATATCAATAATAGTAAGGTTTAGCGATTTCTAGCCAAATATTTCGATATCGCCGAGTTCAATTTGAAAGATTTCCTTCTGACACTTTATTTGGCGATATTTCACCAAAAGCCGACAAACTTTGAGATAGTTTGCGAGATTTTGGGGATAGCCAAAGTAGTCATTGACCACAGACTTTCAATGAATTGAATGCATCCATACACCTCAATGTATTTAAAGTCATTTGGCTCACCCTGTAAATAAATTCCCAGTCGACTGCTGTCAAAAAAGATATTGAAAACCGTTAGATATTATAATATAGTTCTAAATACAAACGTTCAAAATTCTACGGGTTAAAGTTTTAGAGTTATACAAAATACGAAATAATTTTTGGCGCCAAATTTGGCGATATTTTGGCGAAACTCGTCAATGTCGACGACATTTGGTGAGATTTTAAGCATGGACCAACAATGACAGATTATCGCCAAATTTGGCGATATTTCGCCAAAACTCGCCAAGAACGATGACAAATGGCGATACTTTGGGCATGGACCAAACGACTGACTATCGCCAAATTTGGCGACATTTCGGCAAAACTCGCCAAGGTCGAGGACAGACGGCGAGATTTTGGGCATGTACCAAACAATGACTGTCTACAATTGTATTATATTGAAGATGTCCATAGACATTAAAGTACTGAAATTCTTATCGGTGGTCCTGTAAATAAACTCTCCAGTAGATTTTAACCAAAAATCGAGATGCACGCCTAGATGTTACAACAATCTTATATATGAAATTTCATAATAGTTTTTGAGATTTGAGAGTTAAATATGCACACACGTACACAAAAAAGTCGCCAAGCTTGGCGACTTTTGGCATAGTTCTTGAGGGAGGCACGTGACCGTGGTCGGACCATTACCTAACTTATGTGGTAGGACGGTATTGTGCTTGAAATGGATGAATCCCCTAAAATTGCCATTGACCGTAATGTATTGGAAATCTTTTGAGTGTTCCTGTAGCAGAACTGTAAATGATAAAGACACTTTTTTTAATGGAGAAATTCATTTTCTAACTCTTTACAGCATATATCACTTCTGAGTCGTTTGAAATAGCCCAATAGCTCTAAAAAACGCTTTGATGAATTTCGGCCCATTGAGCGTAATGTATTTCGAATATTTTAGGCGGTTCTGTAGATAAACTATCCAGTCGAATGGAACCGAAAGGGGAGGTGCACAACTAGATATTACAACAATCCTAAATATAAAATTTCAACATTCTACGCCTAATAGTTTTTGAGATATGCGAGTTTAATGAATTTCGACCCATTGAGCGTGATGTATTTCGAATGTTTTGGGCGGTCCTGTAGATAAACTATCCAATCGAATGGAACCAAAAGGGAGGCGCACAACTAGATGTTACAACTATCCAAAATATGAAGTTTCGACATTCTACGCCTAATAGTTTTTGAGATATGCGAGTTTAATGAATTTCGGCCCATAGAGCGTAATGTATTTCGAATCTTTTGGGCGGTCCTGTACATAAACTTTACATTCGATTGCGACCAAAAGGGGAGGTGCACAACTAGATCATAGAACAATCCTAAATATCAAATCTCAACATTCTACGACCAATAGTTTTTGAGATATGCGAGTTACATACATACGTACGTACGTACGTACAGACGGCATGGAAAAACTGACCACAATAAACTCGCCGCTGGTCAAAATGAGTTGCAGACGCGTTAATATGATCGTGCATGCTAGCCTACGATGAGATGCATCGAAAAAGTTCTTAAAATTAAATTTAGAGGTAGTCAAAATCGGTTTTTTTGTCGAAATTTGGCCCCCAAAATTTTTCGGGATCACATTACTTCCTTATACTACGTACAAGGAAGTACAAAACATCTTCTCAAAAAAGTAAAAAAGTTCATTTACAAACAAGCGTGATACCTCATTTTAAATACAATAGCTTGGGGATATTAAATATTTGCTCATAAGGCTTATACTGCAAATAGGTTTGTTCTTTTGCTCATTCAAAAAAAGAGATTTTTTTAAGAATTTATTACGAGAATGAAATTCAAAACTTATCCATTTTTAATTTGTTTTTTTCTTGTTTTTTTAATTGTACAACTTTTCCGGTTATATATTGAACGGACCTTATAGATTTATATGTTTAATCCCATTCACGGAAAAGGCTACAGAGGCTAAAGTTGCCCCCTCCCCTCTAAAGGTGAAGAAATAAAAATGAAAATCTCTTATTAATAAAGGATTTTCGCTAAATTAATAAATGGAAATGCTTAATTTAAAAATTGTCTTCAAATTATATTCAAAGTGTTTCCCATGGAATAAAGTTGGTTAAGTATATTATGTGCAGCTGAACTCGAATTGAAGAGACCCGATAATTATTAAAGACGCCATTTCCGAGAGAGCGACGCTATACGTGGGCTGCAATAGGCCAAATGTCGAAACTTCGCGAGGGCTCTTTCATTTCCCAGTCAGAAGAAAAACGTTAAATTAAATAAGCTGAAATATACACTTATGTATGAGTATATGCAGGGTGTCCAATGCTAACGGTGCCCAATGGCTATATCCTAAACCGTTAGTCAGAGACACATAAGTTCCAAACGCAAAAATGCTCTAAATTGTATAATCTATTATATCACAAACAATCGAAGTCAAAAAAATCAATTTCTATAAAAATTACGAAACTTAAATTTTTATACGGTCCCCCCGGTCCTATCAGTTATATTTAGAGAAATTTTCTTTATACAATTTCCTGCACATTAAAAAAGATATTCGCCCTTCTACAACTAAAATTCACAGAATTATGAAACAGCAAACATGTTGACTTAAGTCAGTTTTCCACGTTTAAAAATGTCCCGTTACGGTAAACCATTAAGGGACCATATAAATATTGAAATTTTAAATTACAAGTTATAATTTCATTTTCTGGCATAATGCGGAGAAAGAATCAAAACTAATTTTAGCATACTAATCTTTAATCAAAGGGTTATAGTCAGGCCCTATAAAAAATCTATCCGGGACCAGACTTACTAAATCGTATATATGCGTAGCATGCAGATGTGTAACTCCGAGTATGCTATGCAAAGTACAGGATCAGTTTTCTACACATAGCATATTTACATTGCAGCAGGAGGAAGCTATACTTTAAGCAAATGTTACGCTAAAAGGATTTGTAATATTATTTTAAGTTTCTAAACTGCATATACTCGTACTTTAAAATGTTTCATTTTCTAACTTAAGTGTTTTATTCTCTTGTTTTGGTATTTTGAATTACTTTACACTAGTTCATTTAAAAACTCTTTAAAAAATTCTATTTTTAGTATAAACTATATTTTTATGTTAATTTATTGGATACACATAGCTAAACGTTAACCTTCTTCAAGGCTCAAAACCATGTACATTAATTTTTCTCAAATTACTTTTCTGTACAACCCCTATTTTGCATTTTGCATCACGAAAAGTGCTAAAACTTAAAGCAGCTGTAACTCGGTGAATTTTGGTCGTAAAAGGATGTTTTTTTTTTTTTTTTTTTTTTTTTTTTTTTTTTTTTTTAAATTGTGCGTGAAATTGTATAAGGAAAAATCTTCTTAAATGTAACTGATGGGACAGGGGGACCGTATAAAAATTTAAATTTCGTAATTTTTATAGGAATTAATTTATTGACTTCGATTGTTTCTGATATAACAGATTACGCAATTTAAAGCATTTTTGCAGTTGGAACTATGTGTCTCTGACTAACGGTTCAGGAAATAGCCATTGGGTACCGTTAACACTTTACACCCTGTATATTGATAATCACATGACGACAAAATTTATCCGTACAAACACAAATTAAAATAGGCGAATGTTTTGAAGATTTTGTCACAGTTAACATCAACCTCTACTTCTGCTTCAGTTAATAGAACCGATAATGCAGATAGTCTCTCTGGACTTATCGTGCTTCTCTTTATTTGCTGCTGTGTGTTAAAGCTACACGAGGGGTATCTGTCTAGGGCAGATGACTCTTTAAGGGACTTGCTTCTCAAAATAGTAAAATTTCAAACTGTTTCCCCATGAGAATATAAATTCCTTTCACGTGAGACTTAATTTTTTGCTCTTTTAATATTCTTCTTTCTTACGTATAATTAATAACTGGGCAATAGATCACTTTAAATATGTGTTATTACTCATACGAAAGGTATTTTTGTTACTTAGATTTTGCATTTTGTTAAATTCAACATTTCGCTGGAACTACTTTGACCGAATGATTTTGTGGAATTAACAAAATTTTTATGATATTTTTACTCACACAGTAAAATGTTTGTTCGCTCAACAAAATAGTTTGTTGAATCAACAAAATTATTTGGTTGACAAATAAATTTGTTTGTTAGAGGCAACTAAATGCTTGTTAAATGTAACATATTTTCTTTTTTTAACTTTTTGGAATGAAAGCTTATACTCTAAAAATAAAGTAGCGACTGGTCACTCTAGAGTGTAATTTCAAAGAAAGCATCCTTCTGGAGGACAGGAGCAAAGAAGTAAGAATTCAATCTACTTAACTAGGATAAAACATTGCTTATTGACACCATGATGATAAAGTGAATATTAACGATAATCCCCCCTAAATAATTTGATTAAATAGAATATTTTGTTTTTCCCTCTTGGTCACTAGATATACTCGCATCTTGATTGGACAGGCTGACTTTTCATTCATTAAGAGTGACGTCATTTTATTTGTTTTAGAATTTCTCGGACAGACCGGGACCGTCGTTATTAGCAACCGGGCCTGCTTCTTCGTTGCCACCGGAAGAAATGAGTGAAACATTGAGGCCTAATATTTACATTTGCGCTGTTCGATTGTATGCGATTTGGGATTATAAACGTTAATTTATTTTATAATTAAAAAATAATTTTGTTATAGTTTTGTCATAATGATTTAATGACAAGGTGTTTTAGATGTAGGTAATAATTTTTTGAAGATTGCGCTTTTTTTTATGGAAATAAATCAACGAATTCAATCATAGAATTCGAACTTTAAGTTCTGAATGTAAAGGTAAGTGTACACCTGTATTTAGAAATTCTACAAATTTATAGGATATAAAGCATGTTTTGTGAATTAATATTCATGTATTATTTATAAATCATTTTAATCTGAAATCGTTTAACTTGGGTAGTTTATTATTCTAGTAAATAAGCGTGCGTTGTAATACTAGTTAGATATTCTTATCTGTTTAAATCTTTCAGTTGAAAATGTCATTTATCATGTATTATAAATGCAACTAAATGTGTGATATTGGTTTCAGTGCAGAAGTACTGTAAAATATGTTATTAATTTTTGCACATGTTTATGTAGAAACTTAAATTGAAGTTAATATTTTGTATAAGCGTTCATCATACTCAAATTCAAAGTTCCATTTAGATAATGGCTATAATAAAAAGTAATTAATTCAGAGATCGTTTGTTTTTAGTTTACTACAGTGTTTAGAGCAGCTTGTGAAAAGGGATCTTGAAATTTTTCAAGTCCTAGAGCTGTTAGTTTATCTTAATTTGTATTCAAAGTCCGTGGAGCAGGTTTTTTTTTTTTAAGCTATAACCCTAATATACAGCAATGAAGGGACGAAAACATTTGTTTTCAATCGCCAGTTAATAATAACTTAAAAAAAAGTGTTGGAATATTAGTGGTATTTCCTAGTATGGTTTTCTAAAATTTATAATTTTTCTTTGAGAAGAAAAAGTATATGGAACTAACACTGAAAATTATAAATCATTTTCATTTCGAATGGTAAAATTTTCGATAAATAAACTCATTTGAACTAACCAAAATAAAAACAGTTAACAAACGTGTTTTATCATATACTGTTACGTTATTCTTAATCCTTTTGATATATTATCTCCCCTTTAAGTTCGTACTACTATTTATGGAACACCCTTTATTTTGTAATTCATTCTAAATGTTTCTCGTTAAATTAATTTACATTATTTTTCATGTAAATACCAAGAACTTGCAGTGCACAGGTTGTACTTATAATTATAGCAAACATTCTTCTGATACCTACGCCTTACAAAAGATTAAAAATTAAATAGTATATCAGTACTTAAATTTTGTATGCGTGAATTGTAAATATCAAATATTTTAAATTCTATTTCAGCTCCTCGTCATATATTTTGTTAATATATTAACCGAACAATATTTAATAAATGAAAATTTAATAACTACTAGTTAAATTTATTTTAAAAGTAATAATGGTTGTAACTGCTTTGAAAATGTGAAACTTAAACATTCAGTATAAAGAAATGCATAAAAATGTCTGTATCATTTGTGTATTCGTTTACTTTAATGTATACTAAAAGTCAGCTTAATTTTTTCATGAATATTAAAATTCAAGCTAAAATAATGAATCATGAGAGTGAGCACTACTTTGTTTTTCCTTCAAATTACATGCATCTATTTACTTTAATGTCCACGTGTATCATAGTAAAGAAACTGTTAATGAGTCCGTACTTGAATTAGTAACACAATCACTACTTAAAACTACATTTAATAACGTTTCAAAGCATCGGAAAGCTTAAAAATTGCTTGATGTATACGGGAAGACGCGAGCATCCGTAGGCCTCTTTGGATGACTAATCGAAATACACGCGCAGGCCCGTTACTAATAGCGAAGGCCCCGGACAGACAGTGAGCCAAGCTTCTTCTCTCTGGACGACCATGGAGACTTGCGTTAATAGATTCAATAAAGTTGAGTGTCAGTTAAGCTGTCCGTATTGGGCAATAAAATAAAATTATAGTTAATTGCATTATTCTATACCATTACCATATTAAAAACTAGCGGAGATATCAAACACTACTTGCACTGTTGAAATACACCGATGTACAATAACTTGTAAGGAAAAAGAACTGAAAAAAAAATATCATTGTAGAATAGCAATCTCATTAAATTGATGTGACCGTAAGTTAATTCAGAGGCAAACTTCTAAAATATCCCTCATAATTTTAAATTCACTTGACAGAGCATAAGGGCTTGCAAATGATTGCAAATGACCTCTTAGATGTAGGGCATACTGGCACGCTATGTTTTAAGTGATTGTCGTGGCTTTTTCGTGAACGAGACTTAACCATGGAAACGCTATTAGAAAAGGTCTATTTCCGTAAACGGAGTAATGCGGGAAAATCAAGAAACAGGGTTTCGAGGCCTTTTTATCTTGAATTAGAATTCTAAGAGACATTCTCATTTTGTATTAAGAGAAGCCTGAAGTCCTCCCACGGATAATAATACCATCATTATGGCTTTGTCTGGTGTAGAAACTAGTGGGGAAAAAATTCCACGTCTTCATAATATGAAAAAAGGATAAAAGACCAGGTAATATCAACATTCACTATGCTTCTTGGAGCTTCACCATGCTTTTCGTGTTAAAAAACCATGCATACTTATTTTATTTACCATCTTTTTTGTGCATATCCGATAGAAGAAGAAGTAGGGTTAAAAAGAAACAAAATATTTTACTACCTTCACGGCACTTTCTCCTTACCATAAAATATATTACTTTTATTATTTTTTGAAATTTTCTGAAACGTTCGTAATTATTTTTCAAACAAAAATTAGATAAAAATAAAACAAAAGATGCAAAAATTACGATATACGAATTAGAGATGTAGTAGAAGTCGGGATTAAGTTAGAGAATAGTTAAAGAATTTAACACTTACCCGCCATGTGACGCCATTTTCAAAAAGTCCTGAATAATTATCTATACTTGTAAAAAAAAAGATAATAGCACTATGCTCTGTGTTCGTGTATTTAGAGTTTCTTCTTTTCCAGATAAATATTTTAACGTAATTTTATAAAATTTGAGCTTTAGTTTAGTTTTAAATACCTTCTGCAGAGAACCGACCCAAATCGGGTTTACAATTAAAATACTCTAGAGGACCAACCTCCACAAATCTCTTTATTGGTTCTTATCAAAATTTTGCAGAATTCCATTTTTTCCTGGCCTACATACCAGTATACTACATCTCAAAATATTTATAGCATACATCTTAACCATAATATCAATGTAGTATGGCGAAGGAATGTTATTGTATTGATATACAAATATGAGTTAACAATATCGTGAAAGAATGTTATTGCTACAAAATAGAAAAATACAGAAATTACAAAACAAACACAGACACACATACACAATTAAAAATAAATAAATAAATAAATCTACAATCGAAAGTTATATCCACATAAAAGTAAATTATGATAATTATATGACTACAGAACACGCGATTTAGCCTTAACCCTTTAATGCGCAGTGATCCCGCTCTGGGATCACCAAACTCTGACGTTTTGACTGTTGCCAGTCACGAAGAATAGATTGGATTTCTATAAAAATAGTTGCGGCTGACATGCCTCCACGAGAATCCTTTACTTTTGAGCACGTCATTTCCCGTAGAAAGAATTGCCACGATTTTTTTAACGGCACTGACATCTGCTGAAAAATGGAAGAATGCGAAGAACAGCTGGATAGATTGCCCAATGCTGAAAAAAGGGCAGCCGTTGCCATCGCTCGACTTAACTACTAGCAAGAGGACGGACGATCGAAACGTTCATCGCGTGCCTCAGATCTAGAGACCCATTTTTGTCTACAGCTGGATGTGCCCAAAACTGTCGGACAAAAGCTGTCGTCAAAAAGGGGTCTCTAGATCTGAGGCACGCGATGAACGTTTCGATCGTCCGCCATCTTGCTGGTAGTTAAGTCGAGCGATGGCAACGGCTGCCCTTTTTTCAGCATTGGGAAAGGGCTGCGCCTCAAAGGGTTATTCATAACAATCATTCGTAAACATACAGCATCAATTGCACAGTACATTTGACAGGGTAAACTACTATGTGTAAACTCAAAATCAAACTGCTGTATATGCGGGGAAAAATCGGGAGGTTACAGATGTTGATTATGAGTGAAAGAAAAATGTAATTGAGATCATAATGAAAGAGAAAAGTTTTCCTGCCCGTCACTTCTACGATATAATTTAGCTTGAGATATAAAACGATGTGATAACCTAAAACTCGATTATAAATGATTCGATAAACTCAGAATGAGTGTTGGATGATGATCAAAATGATGTTGATAGCCAAATGCACTTTTCCTTGCGATAGAAAGCCTTTTAAGTTTCAAAAATATAAAACACAATCCAGGACAAAATAACTGATTTCCTTAAAAAATAATTTAGAAAAATAACGTTTGAATCATCAGAAATGACCAGTAAAAGATGTGTAATCTCATTTATTGTTTATTGCATGGTTAGTGCTTTGCTTCAATTCTGCATCTATGTAACTTTTACCCGCATGCAACACTATTTATTTTTCCTTGCCTTTGTCTTAAGTTTTACTGCAATTTTTTTTTACCAAAGCATTCGAGAAATTGAAAGTTTGAGAAAATCGTTATACTGTTGTCTTTGTCATAAAAGTTCAGAGAATTTTATTCCACATTGTTGGAGAGCTTGTCAAAGCAAGTGTTGACCAAAGGACTAAGCGTCTTTTGCTACAGTATATTCAGTTTCGGCTGTTTCACGATTGTATGGATTAAGGTACAAAATAGAGTGTTAATAAATATTTCATGTACATTAAAATTGTAATTTTTTTATTATAAATCTTAAAATTTATTTAATTTGCATTGCAATTTTTATTTTTATTAAAAGTCGTAAAATTTCTTTAATTTGCATTAAGCAACGTTAATTAAAACTAATACCAAGCCAAAATTCGTGGAGCCCAATTTTCAAGAATACTGTGATGCAAATGTTTTATTTAACAAAACATCTAGAATTATGTAGAAGTATTGTCTTTACAGAACCTTAAGATGTAATTACAATAATGTGAAACGCTTTAAAATATACTCATGCAATTTTTGGAAGCTTAGAGTTTTCTGAAGTCTATTATCATTTGACATGAAAGACTCTATGCCTAAGGACAAGATATTTTGCGGGGGGACTTTTCGTGAGAAACTGGCTAATACTAACTTTGTATAGGAAGGAAAGCACTGACATTCAAAAAGGAACTCAAGCTACTTTGACAAATTCGAAGCGTGGCCTCCGCCGCTGCAGAAACTTCAAATTTGTAACTAGTTAGTTAATGACTGTAAATACTCAATTGTCTATTTAGATTATAGAAGAGTACAGAACTCATTAAAAACCAGCTGATAAAGTTCTAATTGTTGCTGGAGACTAAGGTGCAGACTTAGATTTATGGCTTTGTATTAACTGTAATCCTTTTTAAGTACATAGTTTACTTTATGAGGATTCATATTGATACATATCGACTTATTTTTTCAATTTTCTAAAAAAGATTATTTTGTTCAAACTATTTCTTGATCCTTTAGTACTTTAAATATAAAATATACTTGATCTATAATGTGAAATACGCAGATTACGGATTTTGATTAATATTTATTTACGCTTTTCGGAAACCGATATTGCCAAGTATGGTAAAACAGAGTTTCCTGACCACTGGTCCGTGGACCAGTGCCAGTTGTTGATTTAATATAGTATTATGTATATTATTAAATTAACAAAATTATAAATATATTTTTTTTCATAAAAATTATATTTGTATAAAATACATGTTTATATGATGTTTATTACTTTTGTCTGGGTCTTTACTACTTTTGACTGGTCCGAGAATTTTTTTTTTTCCTATTGCAGCCGGTAAACAGAAGTAAAAAGTTGAAAAACACTGCGGTAAACCATGTAGTCCTAACATAAGGCCTTTTAAAATGGTCAGTTTTAATTATATTTCTAAAGTATTTTTAAAACTCATCGTAAATGAAACGTAATTTTGGTGGCTTTAAGAAATAATCGTTTTAATAAGAATAATATTTATGCGTGATCTTATTTAGATAACGTTTTTGAAGCATGATTTAACAGTTCATAATAATTAGAAAAAAATTTACATACACATTTTTTATATTTTTATATTAAGAATTAAATACATTATTTTATAAAATTAAAAAAAAATAGTAAAAATCATTCGTTGTTTTAGAAATGACTTAAAATTTAAGAGTCTCTTTTAAATGATCAATTTGTCGTATACATCATATTTCTTCTATCTATGTAATTAGAATTGACAAATCATCGAAAATAAATAAAGTAAGAACTAATAAACTCTAGCTAATATCAATATATTCCGGCAGGTATGTAATTATCATACGTAGTATCTTCTAGTTTTAAGACAAAAGCCTTATATAAGACTGGCAAACACAGGTTAAGAATTCGAAGTAAGCTTCTGCTCTGCTGAGATGCTGTGGTAACTTCATCAAAGAAATATTGTTTCAGAATTTAAAATCCCCTTCTCCCGGAAAAGGAAACAAAAAAACAAAAACGCAGCGACAAATTATGCAGGGTTAAGACGAACGTTATTTACGCAATCCCTCCCTCCCCCCCTCATTCTTTTCCAAGCTCTATATTTACAATCTAATTACAATGCGTGATTTTGCTAATACAAGAAAGTCCAAATGAACTAGTTAATTTTTTAACTTGAGATTAAACACGATCTAAGTAAAACACGGTTCAACAATTGTTTTAGGCTGTAGTTTAGGAGATGATTGATTCAGTCAACTAACATGTTACATTTTTTCAAGTTGTACTAATAGTCCAGCAGCCACCTGGCATTTTTAATTAACAATAGGAAAAAATCTGAAATCTCGACCTATAGTTCATTTAATTATACATGTAATCGAAGTGAAAGTCAGCTGGCGCATTTACGGTGTGTGTAGCTGCCCCGACCACCCAAAAATCTCTAATAATTTTAAAAAGATAATTATAATTAAGAAGATGATATTTTCTTCATGTGTTTATCAGGTCGTATACTAATGAAAAAAAATAGTCAGCTGACTTTACAACGGTACATTATACGACAGCTGACGACGATGATCTGCATTCGGCTGTATAGCGGTGGATTATAAGTCAACATGTAAAGAATATCCGTTAAGTAAAAAAATAATAATAAAGCAGAAATTTGGGGAAGTGATCGTTAACTTTTATCAGTTTTTGTCAGTCAGCTAAGTTTCCCGTGGTGGAAACGGGCTCAGCTGGCGATTGAAAGTTACAGCGTCTTGCTACACACACAGGCGCCTGATGTATTTCACTGCATCAGCTCAGCATTTTTCACAGCGGAAAATTCAGCGGACAACTTCTTTCCGGTAACTTTTATAAAGAACTACTTTGCAAAGCTTCAGCTTTCTTGGTTTCTGATATCTATAAATTTTTTATATTATATAGTGCATCTCACAGTGCGTCTATCAATCAGCAGAAGATTCCTAAGTCTTCTTTTTTTACTCTCAATTTTATATTTAAAATACATAACAATGAAAAAAAATAGGGAATGTGGCCCAAAATAATCCTAGTGGGCAAAATGATCCACATCATATGTTTTCTTAGATACAGGTCGCGCGACCTATCGGATAACACATAAACTAGTTGTGCCGAATCATGAAGAAGCAATGGCGATATTTAAGCAATCGGTGTATCCTTGTCTGAGTATAATTCTTCAAAAAACTGGGTTCTTATGAGGTAAGCACTAACTTTCTCATTTATTTAGAAATACAATCTTTGATGTACAGAAATATGACTTGGTTTACTGAACAGAGTATGTTTTTAGACGTGAATTACACTTCTTTAGTTTGTTATGTTTCTCCGCGTGTTCCAGTATTATGACCTAAAGTGGGCAGCCATACTGCCGGGTAAAATGATCCATCGACTGAAAAAACTCCAGTACCGGGCCCTAGTCAGCATGGCAGCCCTTCAGACGTTTTCGTCGTGGGGGGGGGGGTTAGGGGGGTCATACAAAAGTGCATGATTCTCACTAAATTATTTAATTTATTTTTGTGTTTATTGTAGGCCACAATTTTTGAATTATAAATTTGGAATATTCCATTTATTGTTTGTGACATTTTTTTTTTATTTTAAAATTTTCATAAAATAAATTATGCATACTAAATGATTTTAAAACTTATTTTATTTCATTATATATAGTCATAATTACTTTTACACATTTTATTCTGCAGAAAAAAACAACAATTTACAATTATTTTCAAATGAAGGATCATTTTGCCCGTGGATGAGTGTAAAACGATCCTTTAGACTCTTTTTCAAAATTCCACTTTTTTTTGTCACTCAATTCGGGTTTAAAATATTATTAAAATATGTTTATGATGCAAAAAATAGTGTAAAATATTGTGGCAAAGACGTTTTATTTAACATTTATGCTATTTCATGTAAGTTTTCCGTTTAAGGGAATGATTTTGGGCCTCCTTCTGCCGTATGGTTATGTATAATTTATTTTTTGCTCAGCTGTTGAAAAGGAGTTACTTGAAAGACATTGTCCGCTGAATTTTTCGCTGTGTAAAATTGATCAGCTGATGCAGTGAAATACACCAGGCGCCTGTGCGTGTAGCAATACGCTGTAACTTTCAATCGCCAGCTGAGCACTTTTTCACCACGAAATTCTCAGCGGACTATTTTTTCATAAAACTGACAGTATTAACTGTCACTTCACCAAATTTCAGCTTTTTTTTATTATTGTTTTGCTTAACGGGTATTCTTTACATGTTGACTTATAATGCACCACTATACAGCCGAATGCAGATCATCATCGGCAGCCAGGGCCGGCCTTTTATCTGAAGAGGCCCGGTTTCAAGCATTTTTGGGGGCCCCCCAAAATACCAAACGATAAAATTGCATGAATGAGTTGTTGTACATTTATATGTATACAGCTCCTAGTAAAATAACTGCCATATCTGAAAGCTACTCTTAATTTAACTAACTTTTCTAATTGGAAGTATGTTTCTATCACTTACGATTTAATAGATAATCGCTGTAACCAGGGGCGTAGCCACCGGGGGGTGTTAGGGGGGTCATAACCCCCCCATAAGGAATTTTTCGCCTTACAAAATGTATATTCTTCACTCCCTTGTCAGACACATGTATGCATATATGCGAGTTGTAGTCGTAACTCCCCACATGGAAAATTTCTGGCTACGCCCCTGGCTGTAACTAACATCTATTTTGAAACACCTGGTATAATAAAAATAGACATAAAACATTCATCTAACTGCATACTTTGTTTCATTGTGCACTTACTGCATAGGGATTCAATCTGCATAAATGCTAGTGATGAAAATAATCTAAATATTACTTTCTTCAAAGGTTGAAAATATGATTAAATTGATAAACTTCAATCCATAATTTAGGTTTGAGGAACAATATAAAATTAAAGTTATTTCTGAAATATACGTACACCGTATGCAGATGTTAATACATTTGTATAACGTCCAATACAAACATATCCTTGCAATGGTTTTGAGTTAATGAAAGCAAAAGAAACTAACAAAACATGGCCTGAAATATTAGGTCTCAAAAACTAGAAGAGTGCTGTCGATTTGGCCAACAGATTCGTAGCACAACAGACTTTGTTTGCGTACCTTCAAAGATTATTTCCAATACAGGTTATTTTTAATTAATTCCAGGCGTGGAAAACGTAAAGGTGAAAACGAATGGTTATCCGATACTTCTAGGTTTATTTACAAACATGTGCGCACCAGCACAACCCATCCCATTACTCTTCTTTCAAAGGGTGGCAGAAAGGGTGATTTTCTCCTGTATAAAATGCCCCTCGGGTCACCTGATTTATTTATTTATTTTTTTTTTTTTTGGAGTTCCAGAGATCTTCTCCCATTCGAGAAAAATGAATACTTAGCAATAGTATGATGTTCGTGTGTGTGTTATGTACTTTAGCGCACTTGAACTGTAATTTTTAAACATTTTCTTTAAAAGATTTTTGCGCTGTACTGTTTACCCGCATGCCGCATATAAATGATAATAACAAGCTTAAACAAGGGCAATAGTGGGAGGCTAAGGTTAAAAAATTACTACAAACAGGTTAAAATGTATGCACAATTTATTACAGTCAAGGCTTGCTGATAAGCACTTAAAAATGTTCAAATATATACGGAAAATTCTAAAATATAGAAAATCTGAGAAGAATTTTTTTTAAATATTTTTTTTTTCTTTTAAATCATTTGTATATATTTTTTTAAATCTAAATTTTGTTAACAAACTACTACTAACACTAACCAAACTCTTTCAACTGTGGCCGGATTATTCCGCAAGCTTTCTAGAACGTAGCTTTGTTTTTTAGTTTTAAAGGGATAGCCTGTTATTTGTACCTACAATGTAAAGTCCCCAAATAATCAGCGGGGTATTTCGAAAAAGTTACATATTTTTAGTATTACTTCAGTTTGTGTGCAAAAACCGACGTCGAGGCAGATTTCGTTTCTTCAACATTACGCGTTTAGAACACAGTTTAAGATATAACTTTCGAGAACTTTATCATCAAAACTGTTTTAGCTAATACTGCCTGAACGTAAAGTGAAATAATGACCATACATGGACTCATTTTATAGCTGAACAAATCATTTACATTTATATTTTATACAAATCTATGTAGAGCGTCTTGTAAAGTTCAGAGGAGAGTAGATTGAAGAGCACCGTCAAGTTTTTGGATTTACTATGTTTGCAGTTAAGATAACATCAACTAATTTATCTCTGACAAATATTTATTTTTTCATAAATGTTCGCATTCAAGAGACTCCACTGCATTAAAGCCTACCCCAAATTTAAGTCTTTTAGGGCCCCGAATGACTTATCAGGACCTGTATTCACGTTCATTTCGTATTTCATACATTTTTATCTTTAAATTTGATTTATTATTGAACACAGCAAAAAAAAATTTGAAAAGCCAGTACGGTTTTCGGATGGTCTTCATTGATTTTGCCGTACCTAATGTCTATATTTTCAATCTGGAGTTAATTTTGATATGTAGTAATTATTAATAATACAGTTTTCACAGCCCAGTACTAGCTAGTAAAATTCTGGATTAGGATTTATATATTTATATGTATATTTTTTCTAAAGAAGTGAGATGGAGGAGAGAAAAGAAAACATTTTCTGAAATCATGGGGGCCCCAAATTGAGACAGTAAATCACCAAATGGTTAAATTTTTGTCACTGATCAGAAGTCAATTCGTACTCGGCAACAGACGCAACAATAAGATTTAATGAGTATCTAGGCATGAAATGATCTTTTTAATAACTTTGTGAAACAGTGAACTGGGAAGTTTATGAAAATGGTTTTTACAAAGAAAAGGAGATTATTCCCAAAACCCAGAGCCTGACTAAAGTCAAGAGCAAACAGGGCAGTTAGCCGGGGGCCCCGTTGAATAAGGGGCCTAGAAATTATAAAACGGCAGTGTTACCTACAGTAGAAATGTATGTGCATCACACATACGTACACATGTATGATCAATATACTCAAAAAACAATTTATGTTTGAAGTATGTGTAAATGCATATGATTAGAACGAAACGGGGCCCGCATAAGCGATGTCTACTCCAGGCCTCACACTGGAGACGACTCTGCCATACCTCCTTCTTTGTTTTCCACACTAGTCTTCTCCGAAGATTTCGACAATAAAGTCTGGGTCATTTTAAATTCCGTTCCCAGGCCCAATAATTCGCAGGAAACCATTAGCTTTAGCAACAGACAAAAGGGGAAAGAAGAGTGTGCAGTGCATCTCTACCTCTCCAGTCCTGGGGTCCAGATGTTTTTTCCCTCCTTTGAATAAAGGCAAAAAGGTGAAAGAGTAGTGATATGGGATATCCTATTGAACCCAGTAGAAAAGGACCTCTTTTTAATGATGTTTTTTAACTTTTGAAGATGCCGAGTAGCAATACTTTCATTCAACTAACATAATTTAATGAAATTGAAATTTCCAGTTGTGTGTTTGATTAAATGTAAGATTAAAAAAATATATAGAGCTACTTTTGATTTGGGGCCCCTCTGATGCCGGGGACCGGGTGCTTTGCATCCGCAGCACCCCCCCCCCCTGTGGCCGGCCCGCGTTTTCCCAAACCCTCAAGACTTCACGCACTTGGCGAAAACAGGAGGGAGCCAACGATTTGGCGGAAGAGAGATGTGCATTGCGAAAGCCACCCTCTCATCAGGGCTATAGAATCACAAGGGCTGGGTCAATCGCCTGCGAGAAGTGAAGACAGGGGGGATAACTGAAGACGTAGTATGGTTCCCGCGTGAAAGGGAGAAGTCGTGGAGATAATGTTTTCTCAATGACTTTTATTAGATTTTTCTCACTTAAAATGTTATCTATGACATTTAAGATTTAGTGTGATATATTTTTAGGAAAAATTAAAACAATTGCTTCTGTGAATCCCTTTCTATTAGTAATATATAATATACATAGGCTCTCAAAAATATATTAAAGTAGAAACCAGATTTTCTGCTTTGATATAAAGTAATGAATATAGGATTGTTTTCTAAAAAAAGAAAGAAAAGAATCATTCAAAATAAAACATTATGCACCAACTTTCTTTATATATATGTGTGTGTGTGTTTAAATGTTAAAAAATATACAGTAAAACCCATTTAAAAAATTCCCGCCTAAAAAGTTCTTATTTGCGGTTCCCTATTTTTTTCCTATTCTTACAATGTGAAAACAACCCGTTTAAAAAGTTTCGTTCCAAACACTTTCCTGCTTAAAAAGTCTTTTTTCACTTCTAAGTTTACATTCAGAGCGTGTTTACATGTGACTTTCGTTTTTTGTTTTGTTTTGTTTTTAATTTTTTTCCGTTTCTTATTACTGTTTGAAAAATCAATTTTTAGGACTGAAAAAGTATGGCATTGGCCAGTGAAATGCTAACAGTGCATGAAATTCACGAGGTTACAGAAAATTAAGAAATGAGCTAAACTGAATAAGAGATTGCAGAAATTCTTAGTTTTCCGGATGCTGTAATAGGACTAGAAACTTTTCACCGTCTTATTAAAAGTGTTGAAGATGATAATTTTTTTTTTGAAATGAAAGACCAATTGAAGATCGCCGATAAAAAGACAAAAACTAATTTTTTTTTTAATTTTTTTTTTTCGTCTGTAAAGTCGATTCTAATAATGCTTAAAGCTGATATTTTTAAAAAGATTTAATGTAAAATAGTTAATTTTATTGTTTTACTTTATTAACTAATTTTTTAAGGTGCAAAACAATTATATAAGTACTTTCTATAATATTTTAATAAAGTAAAAAGATTTTTCGTTCAGATTCTTTAATTTTTTCTCTTTATCCAGGATGCATACTTTCCTTTTTAATTTTCCAATTTCAGATGTTTTATTTTTTTTATACAGAAGGGTTCTTTTTAATTTCTGTGCCATGATTTTAAATGAACGACGATTTTTATTTTTTAATATTGTTAATTTCCTTCTTGCACACTCTAACTCAATTTTGAAACTGCTGATTTCTTCTTCCAGTGCATCACAGTTTTTACAACTGTCTTTCGTTGAACTTTCATTCAAGTTTGCTTCATCATCATCATTTATTGTATCTTCTGATCGTATTTTCTTAGGACTTAAATTATACTTAGTCGCCTGAAAGCATCTTCCGAAACTTTCCTCTTTTTTTTGCCTTTTTGATCTAGGAGTTTTTTTTTCTTCCAATTTAAAAGAAGGTAAATTAACTGTAGGAATCTTTTAATACTTTTCTTATAGGCATACCTAAAAGTCTGTTTTGTAAGTGATCAATATAATGGCTTTCTTCGAAGTGTTCGCTGCACATTCGAGCATTTTTGGGGTTAACCCTTTGAGGCGCAACCCTTTCCCAATGCTGAAAAAAGGGCAGCCGTTGCCATCGCTCGACTTAACTACCAGCAAGAGAAACGTTCATCGCGTGCCACAGATCTAGAGACCCCTTTTTTAACGACAGCTGGCTGTGCGGCACTGCCAGCTGTCGTAAAAAAAGGGGTATATATATAGATATATATATTATAATTATTATATAAATTATATATTAATAATATATTAACCATCCTTATCTCCTAAAACACATGCCCCTGAGAAATAAAGTTCCAATCAAATAGATAAAAAGTGGAATCATCACAGTAAAATTTCTCAATATATAAAAATGATAGTTTATTATTGAAGATTAGTTAAAAAAGTTTCTTGATGAATTCATTACGCTTGATAACGAAATATTGACTTATTTTGCATGTTCTCAGTTTTGAATAATAAGGAAAAAATAACTATATGTTTCAATATGAAGCTAGAAATTAAACTTACAACAGAAAATTAAGAAATCTACTATTACTAAGACAATTCCGTTAAAAAAAAAAAATAAATAAAACGTCGGTAGTACCAAATTAAAAATGTTAGGCATTTTTTGAAGTGCTTATAGAAAAGTTTTAAGCATTTAAGTTGTGTTTTTATCTGTAAATGAATGGCTTTACAGATAAAAACACAAATGTACATAATACAGAATGTATAATTATATACATTTCTTACTCTACCATTTATTATTTAACAAATTACATTCTTTAAATGTATCGGAGACATGTTTATTAAATGCAATAGATCAATAAACCTATTCTGATAATTACGCTCAAAAAAAGTAGATGGCGCCAAAAAGAACATGCGATAAACAATTTTAAAGTGCCTAGGATAAATTTGCGGAGCCGATAAGTTAAATTTTATCTATAAATAAATGTTTTATACATACAATCATATTATATACTTTTCATATTCTACCAATATATTAAACAAATTACATTCTTTAAACACATCAGAAAAGCGCGCCTGTTATTACATCATAAATTCTTGAGGCGGTCTTACTAGCATTGCAACCTTATAGCGACTACAAGCTCGCGTAACTCCTCTCTTTCGCCAAATCGTTGGCGCACTCCTGTTTTTGCCAAATGCGTGAAGTCTTGAGGGTTTGGGAAAACGCGGCCGGCCCTGTCGGCAGCTGATGTATAATCCACCGCCGTAAAGTCAGCTATTTTTTTTCCCATTTGTATACAACGAGATAAACACATGTAAAAGTATCAACGTTTTTTATTATAATTATTTTTTAAAAATTATTTTACATGTTTGGGGGGCCGATGCGGCTACACCCACCGCTACTCTATTAGCTGGCGTTAATTTTCTTTACTAACAATATAAAATGACCTAAAGTACAAAATCTCAGCGTTTTTTCGGTAATGATCCCCAAATGGTAGCTGGCTCCCGGGCTATTAATTAAACTACTTCTTTTACAATGCGGGAGACAGTAATGTTTGTATATGAACAAACACAAACAAAAATTTTGTCGGTATTTCATTGAAATTAGAATAATTTGCTTAAATATTTAAATTCAGCCTGTATAGTTTTAGTGTTTACAACATTTGCTTCGGTTGTGGACATAAAGCAATAGTTCCGTTACTTTGGAGCAGAGGCGCCGACTTTACAAAATTTCTGTGGGTGCCCTAAAAGTCCGTGGAGGGGGGGGGGGTTAATAAAATGTTGAAAGTCGCACAAGGTTTGTAATTTTTGATAAAGGATCGCTAAATTTGGTGCCAAAACGCGACAATTTATTTTAAAGGGGAGTATAGTTGGAATGTACTTGGCTA
This sequence comes from Cheiracanthium punctorium, assembly GCA_038373885.1. Classification (NCBI taxonomy): domain Eukaryota; kingdom Metazoa; phylum Arthropoda; class Arachnida; order Araneae; family Cheiracanthiidae; genus Cheiracanthium; species Cheiracanthium punctorium. Next base: position 377,489 of record JAWZYV010009509.1, read on the forward strand.
TAAGATTATAAAATAGTTTTAGTAGGTGATTTTAAGATGGATTTTGATTCCGGAGATGGGTTTTTATGGAACAAGGAAAAAAAATACGGCACACTCATGAATAACGATACACTTTCCAACTTTATGGAATCTTTTCCAACTACCCTTCAATCTTTTCCTATTATTATTTGCTTCCTTGCTCGTAACTACTCAAGCATTTGACTTTGCGTGCACATTTTACCACTGGGAAATGGGTAATACAAATAATCATTTTAGCTCCACATAAAATATCCAATATCTGAGGGTATGGATCGAAGAAACGATATCTGCCTCACGGGTTTGGTACACAAATTAAAATAAACTAACTGCACCAAGGATTCGAAAAAATTCAGGATGATTCTTTACAAGCTGCACTACACACTGCAATAAATTCGAAAACTTTCATGAAACTTTCAGAAAAAAATCTTAAACGTGGAACTGCTCAGCAAAGTATTTCTAAGAGAGGCCATTCTGCAAAATTTTTTGTTTATTCCGGTGTCTAGTACAGCTTGTGAACATACATCCTAAAAATTGTGAAGTGCTTAAGATAATTAGTTTTCTTTTTTGTATTTATACACCAAAATGCGTGTTTTTTTCCCAGCGCTGAAGGCGACATTCAAAGTTTAATTTAAGTGAATAGTGTGAATTTTGGCATCCGATTATTTGTACTACGGTGAAGCAACGCTGGCATAGAATGAAAGTTTCCACCGTTGTGTCCTAGTAACGATAACAGCAAACCAGTTAAAATCAACATTCTTTTTAAAGTAATGAAGTATTTCTGATGAAATGCCCTTCTTTTAGAAAAATCTGCTTGTGCTGGAGTCACCTTAAATTTGTTTGCCTTAGGCGAATTCTCTGTCAAAATTCGAGGATTCCTGGGCGCACACCCCCTTTGCCCTTCTAATAAATCAGAACTGAAAGAGGTGTATTACACTATTTCACTTTCTTTTTTTTTTTTTTTACTTTTAGAAATAGAATTTTGATTGGTTTTAACTAATCATTATAAATTTCAAAGCAAAAGAAAAGTGTATTACTACGTTTATTGGAAAAAAAAAAAAAAACATGCAACAATATTATCACAATCAGTCACATTTCTTGTCATGTAAATGGAAATTTTGTATAAAAAGTGATTCAGTTTTCGAATGTAACAATTCATGATCAATTTTATTCTTGTTTAATCTATCTCATCCCTGTCTGAAATCCTCAGACTTAATCTATCTCATCCCTGATACATTTTTCAAAATATGTTATTCATAGTATTGTTTCTCAGCTCATTCATTTCCTGTTTTTTTTAATTATTATTATTATTTATTTATTTTTTTTTTTACATTTTTGTGCCCCTATAAACAGCTGCAGCTAAGCCTTGCCTATTTTCTTTTCTTTTTTTTCCCCACAAATTAAAAAAATTACAAAAATTATACCTTTAAAATAAAACTAGATAGTTTTCTCAGAATGAATTAATGCAACGTTTTCTATGTTGAAATGTGTGTAGGACCACATAAAAAAGATTGGTTAACTATTTAATGCAAACAGAAAAATAAAGCAGAACAAAAAAGTTGTTTATCATAGAGTTAATAATTATTCAAAAAATATTTTGAATTGCTGGCCATATAACCTCCAGGCATGATTTTGAGCATCCTCCGGAAGTAGAAATATTTTACCCTCTACCATTAAGTGGTCAAATTTGCAAAATTACGAGAGACATACATTTCAGTAATGTGTGTTCATGCGCCCATGATTTCAGTATAATTTTAAAAAACAGCATTGGACTAGATCAAAGCAAATAGTACCTAATTCCGCTTGTCAAACAAGAACAAAAACTGAACAAAATATTCGCAGAAAATGAAACTGAAGGCATCTCGAAATGTTAGTTGTGGACCACAGTCTGTTCCATCCTTTTCAATAAATAAATGAGCACTAAAATTCATTCAAAAATAAGAAAAGGAAATTGAGACTTTAGAAGAAAGTGACACAAACCTTTATACCTTAGAAGCCTCGCTTTGGTCTCATTCAATTAACACCAAAGCACCGACACTTTTTGATGAATGGGCATCTTTTTTTTGTTCCAGAGACATACAAAGTGTTGTATATTAGGTGCTTGTAAACAGACAGACCTTGATGTTCTCTATTTACAATAAAAACAATTAAACCTACTCACTTCGGAATACTGCAGTAATATTATTAGAACTATCTCAAAACATTTCCATAATGGGAATGAGTCTTTCACCTAACTCCTGTGTTATCTTTCCCGCGTGAACTTTCTTCTGATTGTAGACAGCGGCTTTGTCTCAAATTCTCCGTTTTTCGGTACTCTTGGGCTAAACACAGTCTCATTGTATTCATACATTTTCCCATGGAGGACGAAGATTCTGGGATGAGGTCTGTGGATCAGAAAGGGGGGGGCACTTAGGACTTCGGCTGCAATGGTCAAAGGCATTGCCTGTGGGGCTGCGGGAAGTCGCACATCACATTGTGAAAAAGCTTTGAATTTTAGAAAGACATTGTTTCCATGGGTGCCAGATAGGAAGGGAAGTGGCAGTGGGGAATTGAGATTTGAGCCCGCCTAGTCATCGGTATAGTAAGCATTTTTACAGCATACTGAACTTCTAAGTATTATTTTTCGTGCTAAAATGTCTGAAAATTAAGATGACCCCCATACATCTCTAAAGTAGTCCTCATATGAGAAACTATTATAATTATTATTTTATGTAGACAAAAATATTACCTGTTTGGATTCCTTTTTCTTTTTTTTTCATGCACTTTTTAAAATTTTAGAGTATGTGCTAAGTTACTACTTATTGGAATTTTATTATAATTACTCCAGTTCCGAGGCACATAAGGGTGTATGCCGAAGAAACAAAATCTGCATAACGGTCTTAGTACACAAATTAAAGTAAACTATCGCCCAAGGATTCGAAAAAATTTAGGATGATTCTTTATAAGCTGCACTACATACCGAAATAAAGAATAACACGTTCTTTAAAATTTTCGATTTTAAAGAATTTTTTCTAAAAGTTTCGTAAATGATACAGGTTTATTGTTTATTTCAGTGTATAGTGGAGTTTCTAAAACATACATCCTAAAAATTTGAAATACTTGACATAATTAATTTTTTTGTATTTGTATACCAAAATTTCATGGTTTTTTTTTTCCGAACTACAGCGATAAGCTGAAAGTAGCCTTTAAACAGGGTTTAATTTCTATCCAAAGAAGTGCTAGAGCCCTTTTTTTTTTTTTTTTTTTTTTTTTTTTTTTGTATTGCAATTAACAAAAATCCACTTATTAATTACCTAATTTAAGGTATTAAGTGAATTTTTGTTACCTATGTATTAGTTTGCGATGTAATAAAATTAATATCAACAGAAAAAATTACGATGGTAATTAAAATTTTAAATTTAGTGTAAATTTCACAGAGAAAAAAGTAGTGGAGCGGAGCTCCCATGCAAATAAGCACTTCCTTTAAATACATGCAAGTATTTAGCACCCACGAAAACTTTTCTGTGGGTGCTTGAGATCTGACGTAGTACATAAAAAAAAACAACCGTCCCTCACTAAAATTTTATTTTCGAACTATGCAGTTGCAAAGCACTCGTCGTCATCAATGGCGTGACTATACCGTTAGTGCCCGTAATAAATTCATTGGAAAGGGTCCTTCCTCATTGTACAGAATCTCAACCAACATGTTGCAGTTCACTTTTTCTAGCTTTCTATTTGGGAAAGGCTCCCCTTCCGGCCGGGGGACAGTGGCTTTTGCCCGTTCTACCGCCCTATAGTTACGCCAGTGATTGTCTCATCGAAGTTCCTCATGCGCATCTGAATTATAAAGGACATGGTGCTCATATAAGGAAGTAGGTGGAGGCTCGGGTCCCTCCCTCTAGCCGTCGGTATAGTGAACTTTTATATTAGCTAACCTTTTTTTCACTATTTCAGTACTAAAATGTTTGAAAGCGCGATTGCCGATGACCTTACAAATGTAATAAATAACCCCTCCCCCCTCCCTCCACGTCTTAAAGTACTCATATGGACGTCCATACCGAAGCACCCACATACATTTGGCCTCATTAAAGATTTTCTTTTAAACTTTTAAATATCACACAACTAATAAGCAAATAAAGCATTTTTGTACTGAAATAATGCAAAAAGTTCAGTATGCTTTACAAATATTCATATTACGTAATGGCATAATTGGGGCGGGGGGGGTTAAACCCTCCTTGAGTGTACATCACTGTGTTAGGGTTATCAGACAATTGCTGGTGCTCAGCATCCAACGTAATTTTTTTACAAGCCCGAAGCACCCACATAAACGTCTTTTCCTAGCCCTTTCTGCGAACTTCAAAGTATGACTTGGCACTAAAATTTCTGTGGGTGCTCAGCACCCACAGAATTTTTTCAGTGGGTGCTTGAGCCCCGGAGCACCCACGTAGTCGGCGCCACTGCTTTGGAGACTCTCTTCTGATGTAATGTAGATGCTGGCTCCAATGGGAAGATTATCACCAAGACGTCCCAGCCCTTGGTGCTGATTTCCATTAACCACATGTTTTGGCTACCAAAAGAAAAGCACACTTTTGTCTATTTCAAACCGTTTCGTACTGTTGTTTTCCTATATATATTTATCTTAATTATAACTCTCTTAAAAATTTAGAGTGACATTGTCACTCTTACAAAAAGTCACCGGCAAATGATCCCAGATAGAGTGAGATAAGAGTGAGAAAACTGCATTATGACTCTTCATCGATAGGATTCTGTCACCCTAACTGCAAGAGTGAGACAATGTCACTCTTAGAGTAAGGGTGAAGGCGCTATCTGCTCACTCTAGCGAGAGAGTCACCACCTTTCCCATGATGCGTTCACTTCAGTAGGAGTGAGTGCGTTACTTCCACACACAAACGACGCCATGTTGGATGCCTGCAGTCTACACCTTCCAAACATAGTGGATACTTTTAGCTAACAGAAGTAAGTGAAACCTTATAACTTTTCTCTTATCGTAAATTCTATTGTAATTTTGAAATATCACAACATTTAAGTCAGTTTAATTCAGTTTCGCTTCCAGTTCTACTCGATTCTTTGAAAAGTCACTGCTATGAGTAGGGTTAACATTTTGCTTTACTATATGTACATTTTGTGTTTAGATCAGGTCAAATAAGCATTTTTCTTTTCATTATAGACCTCCAAGAAAATATTTTTTGTATCCGCTACTACATTTGATCGTAGTGCTTTATTTATATTTCTGTATCTGAAATCTTTCATTCGTTATCTGCTTCTGAATATAATATTTCAGCATGTTTTGATACGTGTATATGCAGATCGGTAACGTACCTGCTGAATGTGCCTGTTGCAAATAGTATAAGCAAAACTTTAAATTAAAAGCAGGAAATAATGATCAATTATAATATATACGCGATTCTCGAACCAAAATAAATAAATACAAATAATTATGTGGTTCACAAAATAGATTTTTTTATTTAGTGATCATAAATTTGCATCAGCTGATGCTTGTACGTGGAGACGATTTCATCACAAAACTTCTTTAAATGCAATACATTTGTTCATAGCCGTATCAGAAAAAATTCCACACGCGTTGTAATATATAGTATAGCAACCGCACATCTCCTTTGCTTTAATTCTCCTAGAGCATAGTCAAGTGGTTTATTTATTACCGATAGCCCCTTTTCCGGCCCCACACATGAACAGATGCGGATGCCTCTTCTGGAAGGCTCACTTTAAACACGGTTGAAAGCAGGGTCAATACCATCCATGGATTCTATGGAGAACATACAGTTCCACTGAATTTATCAGGAATTTTGTAAGTAAGAGCTAGTTTTCATTGCAGAGAGCCAAGATTAGTGCGCACTAATGTTCACAAGACGGATATATGAGATTTTCAGCCCTGTTTGCGAGTAATTCAATAGTTACAGTAGGTTTAATTTTACAGTAAAAAAAGGTAAGTGTCGTAATATTATACCCTTTGTACAGAAAGTTAAGCATTGAAAGTAACAAGAACCAAAATACTTTTCGAGAAATTGTTTTCATGACTAGAATTGGTTTGTTTGAATATTATCGGATAAAAATGTTGTTAATTGGTCAAGGATATTCTTTTAATAAAACTGGTTAGTTAAATACTAGCGAGAATATATGCTAAGGACTGGGCTTTATTTCTAACTAAAGTACAGAATCTCTCTCTTAAGAGTACAGAACTCTTTTTTATGTTAATAACAACATTAATTGCCTTAGTTTATTGTGAAATAAGGTAAATTTGTGCTTATACAATTACAATTGTTTACAGTGTTGTAGAATTAGTATCAATTGAAACAATAATGAAAGTTTTAAAACTTTTCCTTTGATGGAAAGTTTACTGAGCTAATACTGATGAAAAGCTTACTGAGCTAAACACAGAAACTGTTGAGAAGCTGAGCAGTTAAGCTGAGCTGTTGTAAGTTTCCTTGTAAATTAAGCCCTGGTTGAGGACATAATAACTGCTTGAATGTTGTGGCCCAGTGAGTGAGTGTAAGGGAGCATATTAAAACAAATAAGGGGGGGGGAAATGCTTCTTAACAGAGCCAAAGTATACTTTAAAAATAATTTATGATACAAATGAAAAAATAAATATAAATTGTGCAAAGAAACTTTAAAATTCTTTATTCTTATTCACCTATTAAAAATAAGTGCACAACATTAAGTTTACAAATTATTCTAAATATTGAAAAGTTAAGTAAAATAATAAAATGCTGTTAGTTTTCTTTACATACATTTGTAAAATCAAATTTTTGCTTTCAAAAGCACCACCCTTGTAATAAATAATAATTTCAGTGGCAGATACAGGAATCTTTTTAGGAGGGGAAAAGAAAGCTTCTTTTGTAAAATAAATGCACAATAAAGCAAAATGCCATTGTTAAGGGATTATTTGAAATTTTTATATCAATTATACCAGGAGACTAAAAATGACTGCAATAATGTTACTGTGGTTATCTCTTAAACTATGAGTAACTGAAATAGTAAAATTTGACAAATTTACAGTAGCTTCCAGATATAGCAATTTTTTACTAGGCACAGTAAACATATAAAAATACTAAATTTAATTTTCATATTGTCCCCCTTTTCATATAACATATTTGGAAAAGCATTGTTCTGTGTCTAAGGATGTAAATAAATAATGTCTCTAAGTGATGTTTTTATCAAGATATCACAAGTAAAACATTTTACCATTTGTCACCAAATGCTAAGGAGATGTCTCAAAAGTGAGAAAAAAAAATACTTTTCAACTGACACTAATTTATCTTAGTGGTCATTCTACAGCTAAATGTGACCTTTTGAAATCTTATTTTGGCTGGAACTATGCATATTTTACGGTTTCTATTAAAATTTGATTGCATTATTTTCTCTATCTTTCTATAATTACACTTTTAAATTCCTTTTCTAGAAGCATGATATAATGGGTGAATGACCCCTTAAAAGGAAAATTATTGATAATTTCATAATGTATTTTGTATTAATGTAATGCGTGTTTTGAGCATATTCAGAATTGTTGCTGTCAGAGTCTATCTTAGGACTATAATACAGTGTCAATTTTGTCACTGTCAATCATCTAAAGGCTATCAGTGTTCTCATCAGAGTTCAAAAATTCTAAAATATCATTTTCTTCAAAAATTTAATTTTATTGTGTGATTATACTGTGGTTTTCTGAATTTGCAGATGGCAAGCTACATTTCATTATTGACACTGGGCAAACAGCATAGATTTTAGTTCTCCAGAGTTTGTCTTCTACTAAATCAATATTGGTAAATAAAATTCTCATATTATTATAATTTATTTTTTACCTGGATTTAAATTCAAAATAATCTTTTTCATATTGAATATTATATTGAATAGGTATATATTGGAAATATTTCTGATTCTGAAGTAGTTCCACTACCAATAAATTTTTAAATGGTAACTTAGGGCTTTGAAAACACAAACCAGTAGTTTTACATAGTAGCAATTTAATATTTAGCCCAAATGTATTTAAAATGTATCCATAATATTAGGTAAACATCGAAAATATTTGTAATGTATTCCTAATATTGACAAGAAATTATTTTTAGAAATTTTCATAGCATTTTCATTTTTTAATGTTTATTTACTTAATTACTCAATATTATTATTAAATTGCAAGTCAAAGTAGTGTAAAAAGTAGCAAGTTATATTTAAAATGTATCCACAACAGTGGCATAGCCAGAACTTTTAAATGGGGGGGGGTACGACTACTGCAACTCACATACATGTATGTGTGTGTAAGGAAGTGAAGAATATACATTTCGTATGGCAAAAAATTCCTCATGGGGGTGACCCCCTCTATCCCCCCCCCCTTGGCTACCTTGGCTACACCACTGATTCCACAGTATTGGGTTTATATTGCAAATATTCCTCATATTGTACAAGCAAATATTTTTAATGTGCCAGCATCTAAATATCATATTAATACTGGCGAATTACCACTGTTTATTAATACATACATTATTTTTTCTATTAAAATCTGAAAAATTATTTTAGGCTCATTTATATAGAAATTTATGAAAAACATACTTTTACAAATACAAATTTATTAAAAACAGTCAAATATTACTGAAAACTTTAATGCGATATAATCGGGTTTTGATTATCGCAGGGACAAGCGAGGCATATGCCCCCGGTTTCAGATTTTAAGGGTCATTAAATTTTAGCAGAATGTGAATTTAGTTCATTAAATTTTCCAACATAGTAAATGGGTGTTTCTTTTTTTCCCAAAAAGTTTGACGTCTCAGTGCCAAAATAGACCGCAAATAAATAAATGTGTCGAATTTAATGTGGTTTGTTTTATGTTAAAGATGATTTAATCAGGATTGTTCTTAGCTGTATTTGATAATATTCATTTCGTCTATCCTCCTTATAAAAAAGCTTGCTTTATACTTGTTCAATCTTAGACAATTTAAAGAATTGTTGACATTCAATTAATTTTTATTGATGAATGAGCAGTTGTCGGTAAATAAAAATTTATCATTTTCATTTATATCATGAAAAACTTTAAGATTTTAGCTTTACTTTAAAACTTCATTTTTAGAAAGCTAATTTCATATATTGCATAGAAAATGTTTCATGCGCATTCACGTTTAATTAGCATATTTCATGTTAAATTTATTTAATCGTGACATTAATTTGTACAAGAGCACTGTGGGAAATACAGGAAGACAATTGTCAGAGACAGTAAAGACCCCCCCCCCCCTCCCGAATTCAGATTTCTAACTTCTGACCTGGGTCCCAGTCTGTCATAACTGGTGCCTGGATATGAGGGGTGGGATGGGGGCTGAAATTGTGTTGCCCCCTCCTTCTTCTCGATTTGCCACCAATTCATTTGCGTTTGAGATGATGCTTGAATGTAAATTTCAACTGGAGACACTTATATTTATATAACTTGATTGCTTTAGGAAACTAAACTTTAAGAATACTTTTTATTTTCTAAATGTTCATGTTCTTTAAATATAGGAGACTGTTAATAACAGCGATGCACTGCATGATTTTTTAAGTATCTTTGAAGAAGAAGAATGCTACTTTGGATGATCTAAGGTGTAAGTATTTATTTATTTACTGTTTTAGGTTATTTTTTAAGTTCAGGAGTTGGTTTTATATTCATATCATTTGTTATGCATGTTCAGTATGCAATATGCATGTGTGTGTGTTAATTTTATCTAATTCTTTTGGATTTTAAGCATTACAATCCCATTTTAGAAGAATGTAAACCTAAAGCATTCAGTCAGATGGGCAGCATTTCTCACAAGATTATTTTGTTAAGTATAGTGAGTAGTAATAAAATGTTTCTGTCAAGGTGCTTTTTACAAGAAATAATACAACTTTTGAGTAAGATTTAAAAGAATTCAGTTGTATTAAACACTTGAAATTCAGAATTTCTCTTGACTAGCCGTACTCATGCACTTTTACAAATGGTTAATTTACATTTACAATGGGTAGTTTGTGAAATATTAAGAGAAAAATCCATAACATATTGCATTTCCCCAAATAGAGGTAGTATTAGCTATCAAATGGGATTTCCACAATTTTAAATTTCCCCTTAAAAGTTGCATAAGGCCTGCAGTTTTGTTGTTCTGTAAAAGTGCACCATGCAATCCGCGATGAAGCTTTTTGCATTATATCGAGTTTTTCACATATCTATCTAGCTTGTCTTTAAAGCTTGCAGAGCCAAGTGATGAATAAAATATTTTGCAAGAAAAAATGATTAATTTTGGTTGTTTATCAAGTTATCTTTTTATTTTCTAGTACTCTTGAACTGGTCCTGGGAGAAAACCATTGAATTTTGTTGACAGTGGTATTCTGTTAAAGAGAAGAAGATTATAGCTTTATATAATTCCTAGTCATATTTTTTTGTTTTATTTATTTATTTATTTATTCAATATTCTTGATTACTAGTTCAGAGTGTGCATGGTTTTGGTCTCTATCTACTGATTTTTTCAAAGCTTGTATCCCATTATTTTGAATAACTTTTTTTGAAATGTTCACTTCTTTTTTCAGATTATTTTTTCTTCTTATTTTTTTTAAGAATTATTTTTCCTGTATTTGTTTATTAAAGTTATGTGATTTTGGGGCAATTAGTGACTATGTATTAATTTTTAAATATTTCATGTAAATCGAGAAAGTTATTGGGGCTGTTCTTAAAAGAAAAACAATGTATCTTTTTTGGTAAAGTTTCATCAATGATTAAATCAATGAATATATATATATATATATATATATATATATATATATATATATGACTTGTTTTATTTCATATTTGGCATCAGGTTAATAAATTACTGGCAAAATCAAGTCTTATTTGCAATATTTTATCAAGTAACAATGAAATAAAGTATAAAAATCTATTTTTAGTCCCTTCAAATTTATTTTTTTACTCGTTCACCTTCTCTACCTCTTAAAAAGAATGTTGTAAATAAAACCTAAAAACTCCTGTAGCTTTTATTTTTTTTCTTGTTGTTGTTGCTCAAAAAGTAAACTGTAAAATGCTACTTTCAGAGATGAGATTTTTCAGAGTTTTGTCTAATTTTCAGATCTTAGATCTTAAACTTCCGATCTTATTTAAAATGAACTGAGTTTTTTTCAATTTTTCAAAAAAATTCTAATTTTTCATTAAGTTGTATATAAGTAAGATAGATTTAGTATCAGTAATAATTAAAGTATTTATTGAACTTGAAATTCATAAGTATTATTGCTCAAAAGTTGTTTAGACATTCTTTCAGACTTTTTCCTTTTTTTGTTAATCTCATATCTGTACTTTGGTATACACCAAATCAAAAACGAGCAGATCAGTTTTGACACCATATCACATGTGTCACCATTAGTGGTAAAATGAGATGAAATATACTATTTTTTTCAATTTTACTAATGTAATATGTAAATGTAAATTTTACTGCTAAATTAAGATAAATTACGATTTTTTAACCCTGCAGTATTCACAAAGTGTAATAAGCTTGTCGGTGTGCAAATGTTGTCATATGTATATATAAATATTACTCAAAAATATCTTTAGTCTAGTTTTTAACTGACTTAAAAAATATCTAGGTTATCAATTGGGTTCAGTACTCAGACATGTAGCAAGGATTTTCAGCTCCCGAGAACAAATTTGCCCCCCCTTCCTGTTTACCAAAATGCACTGAAAAAAGTTTTATGTATAAATTGGTTCCTTTTGAGTGCTGTGCCCCTCCTTGTTCCCCTCTATCTACACCTCTGTCAGTACCGAATCCTTGTAAATTACCGGATTGGAAATTAAAAGTACTTTCAAACTTCAGTTTAGTTATTTCTTTCATTTGTTCATCTTCCACTTATAGATGTGATCTTTGCTAAGAAAAAGAATGTTGTCATTTGATGATATTTTACTTACTGTTAATGAAAAGTTTTTATTGCAAAGTTATTTTATTTTTTACTCTGTTCTTATTTACATGAAATATATTACAAGTCCTGAATATTTCTATTGTTTAATTGATTGTAATAATTTGTAAATTTAATTTACCAATATTAAGTAATGTGATAGTAAAGTAGTTAATGTGAGTTATATTTATTTTGTCACTATTAGTTTGATGTTAGTTATTAAGCACTGGTTACTGGTTTGGGGATAATTTTGTTCCAAATTGATTTGAAATGTGTCTTTTGCTTCAACACTGTCCTCAATTATTATATTTTGTGTTACCTCACAAAATCTTATTTTGTGGGGTAAGCTATATTATATGTTCCTTTCTTTTAATAAAGTATTTCATGCTCTCAATCACTTTGCATATCAGTGAATTCTAATAATAATAGGACAAAGAGGACAGATTATTTTACAAAAAATTACAAGCATTTCATGTTGGTAAAATTAAAGTTTTTCTTTTCTTTTTCCATGTAAAGAAATAGAAAAGTTTTTTTTTTTTTTTGTAGTTGTTTTTGTATTTTGGGAGCTGCTATATTTAGGTTTTATTGTAGATTCCCCCTCATCTGGAATTGGTTCAAAATTAGGGACCAACAAGTAGAAGTCCAACCCCCTCGGGGGCTCTGGCACCCCTCTTTCCATGGTCTATCCATGGACACGACAACAACAACAATATTGTAGATTCCATGTAGCTTTTGTGTTCAGAGACAAAATTAGAATGCAAAAGTTGGCTTAAATTCTACATCTTTATTTTATTAATTTATTCATTTTTTGCATAATTTGCATAATTTTAACAGTAAGTGCCCCCTTTCTCTTCCTTCTCTTACTCGAAAGGCTACAGTATATGTAAATGTTACTTGAGAGTATTTATTATTACCATACGTATAAACTTTTTTGATATGCTTTTGTGCTGTTCCAAAATTGTATTTAACCTGCTCCTAAAGGTGTTCTAAAATGTATGTAGATTTACACACTTTTTATTATAAAATTATCCTCCGATTTTAGTGAAACTATAACCAAAATGTTTTGTGACCTCATTAGTGTTTTCTGGGTCAAATGAAAAGTTCTGCTGACTTACTTCTCTGTAAATTCATCACTTAGTTGAATGTGTTAGTTTGTACTTTAGTTGGAGATTTAAATTTGACACTAAGCCATGTACACACAAAACTAATTTTAACTAATTTTAATTTGGTATGTATTTAACATAGATCTAGTTTGTGCTCTAGTATATTCTAGCTGCCAACTCTTCCTGATTTTGAACCTGTCTTCAGTCTTATTCAAATTATGGGGGGGGGGGGAGTTATCCTCTTTTATTAGGATAGAATAGCAGTTATGTTTTAACTTTTATTAATTCTGTAATTACTTGTTAAAGTCATAATTTTTATCTTCCAGATGCTGTTAGAAGAAACTCTGAATGTGAAGTATTATTGAAACACTATCCAGTAATTGTATTTTATATTGATGAAACAAAATAATTCAATTAAACAAAATTATTAATAAGTTTGTTGTGTGTTCACTGCCATTGCTTTTATAATTTATTCAAACCTGTATGCAATGGGTGTCAATAAAGAATATTTTTCAGTTTTTTCAATTCACAGGCTATTTTTTACTATTGTAGTTCTGCAATCGTTTGAATTTTTTAAACTTAGGTTATGCATGGTAAACTACAGTTAGCTAGTCTGAAGACTGCTCTGGACTTGGAAGTTCCATTACCAAAGTTTTTATTTAATTCAATAGTATAATAATTCTTGCATAAAATCTATATTAAAAGAATTTTTTTTTTTCAATTTGAAGTTTGTAAAAGATTAAGTAATTTGTAGCTATTTTGCTGTAAAAGTGAAATTTAATGAAATAAAATCACACTTAAAAATAAATAAATAAATGAATGTGTATACATATTATAAAAATTAAGAAATATCTTCTTATGAGACATGTATAAATTATGTTCAGAACAGAATTTTTACTTTTTTAAGAGGTGCAGAAAAATACAAAATTTCTTAGCTTCTGTGAATTCCACCCCCTCACCCAAACATTATCTATGGAGGTTATTATAATTCACCCTCATGTTCTAAACTTAAATTATTTCTTTGTGTTATGGCAAGTCTACAAGAGGGGTGTCTGCTTGGGGGTGGGTGATGTTTTAAGGGATTCTAACCCGTATTCTTGCTCACACCTCTAAACTTTAATTTATGATTTTGGGTCAAGACAAAAATACTGGGGGATTTCAACTAAATGGGCAATGTTGGGGAATTATGAAATAATTTGTTTTGATTTATATTACTTATGTACTGCACCAATGTGTTAGGATAGAAAGAGGGCCATTTCATGAAGAAGTGGCCAAAACAAAAACATTTCTTTACCCCTTTTCCCGAAAAAAAAATTAAATAAAAATTGTTTCCATTTTAGAAATACTTTATTCCTTTTTCTTGGGGGGGGGGGGAAATAGGTTTTCTCTTAAATTTCCAAACATGATATATACATTAACAGAGCTTATCAGCAGATATATTTATATTTTTAATTTAGCCAGCAATTAGTTTAATGTTTTTGGGTTTTCAATTAAAAGATAGTTATTACTATTTTAACTTATTTTTTTGTTTCATAATTCTTGTATTTGTATGTATAAATGACAGAAATTTAATTTCAAATAATAAACAATTCTCAATAACAATTCAATCTTGTCCATTTTTTATTTGTTTTTTAAAAAAAAGGACTTGTTAATTGTAATAAAGTTGAAAAAAAAAGTTTTATTAAATTATGCTTAAAACAAAAGCTATTTAAAAATAAAAAATTATTAGTATTCTTTTGATTTTGTATAAATATCTTATCATAAGCGATTTTTATTGTTTTATTAATACTGGGTATAAGTGAAAATTGTTCTAAAATGTACTATTGGTAAAAAATAAGCTGTCAGGGATTATTTTTTATTTCTGCAGGAGAAAAGGAAACATTAAACATATCAAATATTTCTGCGCACTGTTGAGTAATGTTGATCATCTCGATATTCTGTATGTGAAGAATTGTGCGAAACTCTTATTTTCATTCTTGTTTGATCACAGCTTAACTCAAATGAAGTTATAGTATGCAGATAAAGAAAGTTCTTACAAATCTCTTTGCTGACGGATTTTACATAGCTCAATGGCTATACAGATCACCCCCATGCATTTTGAAACTTTCACTTCTATACCTGATAAGTTTTGGCTGAGCAAACAAAACATAAACTGTAAACGAATTCTGCAACTAAATAGATCTAGAGGTTACAGAGGTTTAATTTAGTAGCCATGTGGAACTCTTGCGGGTACCTTTTAGTGATGCCATCATCTGATTATTAAAATGAACCTCTGTACTCCTTCTTAATCTGTTTAGTTTCAGAATAGGATGGTCGTTTAAATAATACATGCTTTTTGTGAACAGTCCACATTTCACAGGAACAAAAGCAAGAATTTAAAAATGCATGTAGTTAGATATTACTTGTATCATTGATCTATGTAAAATTTATTTTCCAGCTGCTATGAATCATTCTGAGCATGACAATAATCCAAAATAGCCAAGAAATGGATATCTAAGAAGTTCTGGATATGAAATAGGAAAAAATTTCTGATTACTGGGATATTTTGTATATGAAACAGATATCCATTTTTGGGATCTTCTGGAAGTTTAATTATTGTAACTGTGCAACATATATACAGATCTCTTATAGAAATGGATATTATAGATGTTATTTACTCATTAGAGAGATCACACCTCAAATAGAGGGATCTATTTTATGTTATCTGGAGGATCACATGGACTTCAAATAGATATACCCAATATCCAGCTCTAATGTATTAAATTAAAGATTGCCTGTGGACAAACTTGTGCTGTGTGGGGAAATGCGGCAAAAAGATTTATTTGTACAATGCGAAGAATATTTTCAAGACACGTGATATTGCAGATACGTTTTAAATATATTTAATTTAAATTCAATAGCAATAAAGTTTTATAATTTGACAATATAATGCTTAAATATCAACTTTCTACTTTTTACCAATGTTAATTTTATTTCCAGTGTAACACTGAGTAAATATTAACCAAAAAAATTAAAAATGGTATAAAATTATGTTAAAGTAACTATTTATAAATATTGGATATATTTTGAATGTATATCCAACACTATAAATGCATTTTAAATATATCTGAGCCACACGCTAAGATTAACTTTCTACTTTATTCAAATATTGATTTTTGTTTTCAATTTTTTAAACAATATTGAGTTAATATTTAAAAATTTATCAGTTGTAAGACTACTTCAAAAATATTTCCAGTATACACCCAATATTTAGATTTTTTTCTTTTTGTATGTTAAATTCAGCAGAAAAAAAAATATTAACATTATTTTGAGAATTTATGAGACCTAAATGATAATTTTTACCAATAATGGAATTTTATTTACCAATATTGGAAATTGGGTTTATTCTCAAATCGTTCACTTACTACTTTGTACCAGTATTGGTTTTTGATATCATTGTTTTCACAATATTGAGTTAATATTTAAAAGTTTATTGGTAGCGAGACTACTTCAGAAATATTCCCAATATATAATTAATATTTGAATACACTTCATATGTTAATTTGAATTTTACAAATAATGATAATAATATTTTGAGCATATATCAGGGCCAAACACTAATTTTTACCAATATTGGAAATAGTTTTTATTCTCAAAGTATTCACATATTATGTAAATTTTGTTATTTAAAAGTAATTACTTAATAACATTGGAAATATTTCTAATATACACCCAATATTATTGATACATTTCAGATGTTCAATAGTATTTCAATAGTAAGATTCAATAGTATTAAGATTGGTAAAATTTGCTTAGAAACGGGCAAAATATTAAATTTCTAATATTGAATTTTATTTTCAATGAATTCACAAGATTAGGTAAATGTTGATGCTATACAGAAAATAACTTTTAATATTTGACACACTTAAACAATAATAATAATCTATACTGCTACCAGATACATTCTTATATATATATATATAAAAGGAATCAGGGGCGTAGCCAAGGGGGGGGTTAGGGGGGTCATAAACCCCCCATGATAATTTTTTTGCCATACAAAATGTATATTCTTCACTACATTATCACACACACGTATACATATATATGAGTTGTAGTAGTCGTAACCCCCCCATGAAAATTTCTGGCTACGCCCCTGAAAGGAATTATTATGATTATCCTAAACTAGTTAATAGCTAGAAGCAAGGCGTATTGAAGGAATAAAAACAGGGCCGTACCCAGAAAAAAATTTTGGCGAGGGTCCAAACGGTAGAAAAGGCAGAATTTTTCACTAAAAGAGGTTATTATTATTGTTTTATTAACAAAAATAGATTTTTTTTCAGGGTGGGGGAGGGGTCCGGACCCCTGGATACGGCCTTGAATAGTCACTCTATAAAAAGTGCCGGTCACTCTTAAAAATAGTCACAGCTCACTCTTGATTAGAGCAGTCCACTCTTTAAGGGATGGCGTGCTGTCACTCTTTCCTTAGAGTGAGGCACTCTTTCCCGGAGTGCGCTTTTGAATTCTCACTCCTAGTCCAGAGTCAGAAATGTCACTCCTGGGAATAGTGCTTTCTCACTCTATGGAGGTTGGCTGATTTTTGTCGCGAAGGTAGGGTGATATATCACTCCTCAGCACTGGTTTTTCACTCTTGATTATTAAGAGAGAAAGCTCTTTTTAATTTATCCTTTAAACACCATATTTTTTCAGTACTCTTATGAGTAACACCGTCATCAACATTTTATGTACTTACCTTATATATTTCTATATATTTTTACCTTATATCAAGTGAAGAAAGGTGTTTCCCAGAAGGGTTAATATATTCATTTGAAATAGGAAAGGTCATTAAAAATACCAAGATAGTCACTGGAAAGGGAACAGGTCATGTAAAGAATATTAGGTTTAGAATTATTTTCTCCCAGACAGCACATAAGCTTAAATCAAGCTTGACATTTCTTTGAATTTGACGCATTAATGCAAGCTTGACAGTTCAACTCATTCTAAGCTGGCAGTAAGCTTGCAGGAGTCAAGTTGAATTGTAAAGCTTAAATACAGCTTGATTTAAGCTTGGCAATTGCTACTCGCTTGATTTTTCCTTTTTAAAGGAGCGTTGATGGCGCCATCTGTGAAAGAGAATGGACATTAATTGTCTAGCGTCCTCAAATTTGCTGAAAGTTCGTAAAAGATGTGTTTATTTTATTACCAGTGCCATATTACCGGCAAGGCAAACGGGGCAACTGCCCAGGGCCTACAGATTTTAGGGCCCAAAAATCTTACATCTTACACTTTTGTAGTTTTAAAATAAAATTACAAAGGATTAAAAAAAAATTCAGAAGTTAAATAATTTTTTTAATTATAAAGTATGAACAATGAAAATAATTCAAATTTACATTTGTATAAATTAATTTAAACTTATTTTTAATTCTTCGAAATGCTCTATATCGATATAGCATACCAATATGTAGGAAAATAACTAACCACATTTGTAAAGAGAATTTTTAGCGTTAAATATAGCAAAAATTTTCAATTATTTGTTATTATAAGAAACAGTGGCGCACCCAGGATTTTAGTTTAGGGGGGGGGGGCTGGGCGACATGCAAATACTGCTGAACTCGATTATAGTGACCTCGATTAGTTATGTCTACATATTCGGTACCACTTGACTGTCCCATAGAACACAAGCCCACAAGCAATGCAACTTGGTATGGAATCATAAAAAATTATCTGCTCTTTTCAGTGACGTTGTAACTGAGATTAACAGTGTTTGTAAACTAACTGTAAGCATTTATTTAAAAACTTAAAATAAATATAATTAAAATAAATAAATGTCTTTTTTGGTTAGAAATAACTTGAAGACAATTAAAAAAAGAAAGAAAAAAATAATTCATTAGCGACAATTTTCATTTTTTAAAGCTTTTCACTTCTAAATTTCTACCTTTAGGGGGGCTTCAGCCCCCATACACCCATGATAAGAAATATTTACAAAAATGACTAAAGTGTTTGTATTCCATACATGTTATGTTAGCAACAGTGATATAGCATTTCGAAGTAACGTTTAACTATCTGTTTCTTTGATTTCATATTACTTAACACAAAATTTGTGTTAAGTAAGTAAACCCATTCTATATTTCCAAATATGGAAATTCTTCAAAATAAAATACAATTATACTACGAAATTGATTTCAAAATCAGTCGTTTGTCTCGATTTTAGCCAGCGGCAGTATTGCTCAAGAGTGTTGCGAAAGTTTTAAAACATGTGTTGCTCTTAAGTTTATATTATGTTTATTTCCCTATTAGTAGAGTCTCTAAATCATACATAAAATTATTTTAATTTTGATACATCCCATGGAAAAAAAAAAACAAATAGCATATCGCCCACTTATCAATCTGGCCAGAAAACCACTTAATAATTCACTTCAAACTTTAGTCATAGCTGCACAAGGCTCCGGTGGCTGAATGGATAACGCGCTCGGCTACGAACCGAAAGGTCTCGGGTTCTATTCTAGCCACGGACACTCGATGGAAACAGATTAACATAACTTAAAATTACAGCATAGAGGGGGGAAATGCTCGGAAAAATAAAGTATGTGGGGCACGTTCGCCAGCGGGTGCCCCGTGTATTTAAAGAAAATTTTTTTTGGAAAATTTTTTAAGATTGAAATTAAGCTTGAAATGTCAAGCTTGATATGTCAAGCTTAATGCAAGCTGGGCAAGTGTAAACTAGAACACTTGATTCAAGCTTGCATCAAGCTTACACGCCTGGAATTTTCAAGCTTAATGACTTGATAAATCAAGCTCTCTGCAAGTTTGATGCAAGTTTGCTGTGCTGTCTGCGGTACATCTATAAATATTTCTTTTAATAAAGATGTATTGTTTTCCTTATTATGTTCACACATACATACATTCAAACAGTCGGAAACATTTATGTAATGTTCTTTCCATCTAAAGAAATCATCTTATCGCCTTTCTGCATGAAAAATATGACTCTATAAGTTGATATTTAATATTAATAGCTTTAATATCTTTTACTTTTTCTCTTTAATTTTTCCCACTCCAATACACAAATAAATGAATGAAATAATAAACAAATAAAATCATAGATACTTCCCTGGCCATTTGTCAAGAATTTTGGTAATTTCATTTGGACAACATAAATACAAATTGGAAAATCATCCCCAAGATGTTCCAGCAGTATGTCCATCATGGAAACGACAGATATTACATACACTTTATGAAGTGTGATTTATTAGTTTGTATAACCTATATCTACATTGCTTATCTTTTGTCTATTTCAGTATGTTCAACCGCTACGTCGATGATTTGTTTTGCTTCAACCGCAGTTCTCTCTAGTAGAACTACTTGATTCTGGACAAAAACAAACTACAGCTCCACTTTCTTCCAGGTTTCACGTTGGCGGCTTTTATTTTTCCAATCGAAAGATAAAAACACAAAAAATCACAAAACGTTTGAAACCTGTCCACTGGCCTCGAAGACTTCCCAAGCGGGTCATGACGTCACATGAAGCAGGTAAACTCACCGAATTCGAACCTGATCTCGGCAGTCCAAAGCTAGCACTTGCTGGTATCTGACTCGGGCCAACTGGGATGGTGAATACCGAAAGTACTGTAGGGGGTAAAGTGCCCCACTGAAGTTGAAGTGCTTTTTTTTATTTTAATCGGAGGCTGGTCCTTCCGGAATCAACTTATTGACGTTGATCAGCGTGTGTTTACGGAAGTGAAATTTTCTCATTTAGTTCTTTGAAGACTTTTTTGGTATCAGTGTGGAGTATGAACATTTAGAGAATCTAGTTGATTTCACGATTTTTTTAAAAATGTGCTACAGGATTATGTACTGTGTTCTTTTAGCGATGGTTTTCTTTGGAAATACCGCACAAGGTAAGTTATTGAATATCACTGCTGTTTATTTTATTGCTCGATAGTATTTATGCATTTGAAACAAGCTTTTATTTGAATGAATTATTACTATTACTGTTACTTTTTACTAATGCATTATTTTTAGCATTCGCATAAGTAAATTACTTTTTAGTTACTTGTGATATTTTAACACACTACATGAACAAAATATTGCGAAAATACATCTTGTTTACAATATACATATTCAGTACTAGACTAGTACATTTAATAATAACAAAATATAGAAGTCAGAGCATCTTGCCTCGCATTGATCATCGACAAAAGTGATACCTAATTCACGTTTAAACTATCTTTTACTGTATCGAAAACGTAGTCTTTTTATTTTTGTTTAATTTTACAGTTTATATGTAATCATTTTTATACGCTTTTCGTAAATTGAAAAATAAACATATTTTGGAATTTAAGGGTATAGTTTATAATTTGAAGTCTATATTAGTATGAAAAAATATTCTTTTTGGTGAAATATTTTTAACGTTTGCTTGTGGAAATTATTATAACTATAAATCTGAATATGCTAATGCAAAAACTTTAAAATAAGGATTGTTAAAGTATATTCTATTTTTAGCTTTCAATTACTTTTCATAGTGGTGATAGCAATTAGAAAATACTAATGTTCATAGATGGAAATGATTAACAATTTTAGTTTAAAGTACATTTTATTCCAGAAATACATTTAATTTAAATTTAGGGTTCTTTTGGATATAGAAAAAATATTTTAATTTTAATGTTATCAATAATGCTTATTAAAGAACAAAAAATTATTGAACTGATTAATTATTGAACTGATAAATAAAAAATAAAGTTTAAAAGTGGGTTTTCAAATTTCTTTTCGTTTAGGAACTCCAGATTTTCATGATACAGTTTTTATTGTATTACATGCGTTACCGGAAAAGTTAAAAAAATCATTTTAAATTTAAATCTAATGTGTTCTCATTTAATTTTTTTAATCTATTAATTTTTTACTATACAGACGATATAAAACATCATACTGTATGCATAAGCGGTCGAAATAGTTTCTCATGATACATAAGTCGCATCAATTTTTAATGATAAATTAATAAATTTCTATTTATAAAAGTAGTTGCTTATTTTATTGTAACGATAATGCTTTGCCAAGAATACATATATACAGTGGCGTAGCCAGAAATTTTTCAAGGGGTGGGGGTAGGTTAGGACTATTGCAACTCACATATATGTATACTTGTCTGTGATAAGAGAGTGAAGAATATAGATTTTGTAGGGCGAAAAATTCCTCATGGGGGGTGGGGGGTGGTGGTGGTTATGACGCCCCTATCCTCCCCTTGGCTACGCCACTGTATGCATGTATGTATATATATATATGTGTGTGTGGGTGTATTTATATTTATATGTATATATATGTGCATATATATATATATATATATATATATATATATAAAAAAAAAAAAAAAAAAAAAACCATAAAATATATATCTATATATATTTTATTAAAAAAAAAAAAAAAAAAAAAAAAAATCTATTCTTAAGAATGGTTGATTACTGGTACTTTTTCCTTTTTATGTGAGTCTGTAACCAATGAAGCCAAACAGAGTACTGTTCTAACTAAACATTTTACAATTATATTAGCATAAATAGCAATAATAAATGAATATAATTATTATCAATATCATTATTGTTAATATTATTGCTACAGTTTTTCTCCATTTCCACAACCTCAACTAAGTACTTCTTAGCTACTGCAGCTAGTACTACGTAAAACATAGGCTAGATATACTAGTGTAATATTTATTTTATTATTTATTCATTTAATTATTACCAGTTTTATTCTTTTTATTTATTCATTTAATTATTACTTTTTTTATTTATTTATTCTTTTCCTTTCCATACTTCCAAAGTATTATTAATATATCATTTTTTATTCACACTCCATGGCATTACTTGTCTATTGATTGCAGTAAGCCTTCTCTGATGGCAACATGCACTAATACTGCCTCCATTACTGAGCTTTGATCTTCGTGTCGGTCCACTTCCTCGTTGTTTTTTTCTAATAGCTACGGTCGCGCCCCCAAGTTACAAAAGGACCCTAATTTTGGTCAGGTAACTTGCAGAAACCTAGCTATTATTGTTTTTTTCGATTAAATTGAAATGTGTGTGCGGTGGCGCCTGATGATAGAGCACACCATTTCAATAGTAATTCCATTTTCGGACTATTTCTGATTACATGTGATTAGGCTTAAATGCACACCAGTTCTAATTTGGCGCTCTATATTCAATTTTTCCACTCTTTCATTGCCTTAAAAGGCTATATTTAAACACTTATCCGGAATAAGCTCGTTAATTGGCACCATGTGCTATCTATTTTTTATATTTTCTTCACTTTATCATTGGATTATCTTGGGATTTCACTTCACGTAAGTAAGCTATTATATATTATATATATATATATGTATATATATATGTATATATATGCACATATATATATACATATAAATATAAATATATATATATTTACATATATATATATAATATAGAATAGCTAACTTACGTTATGTGAAATCCCAAGATAATCCATTGATATATATATATATATGTGTGTTATATATACATATATATCGACTCATACTTCTTTTAGATGAGCTTAAGGTGAAATTAATGATAGCATGTTCAATAATTTTAGGTTATAAATTCTTCCTTCTCATTCAATTTTTTAGAAGTATTTCAAAATATAACAAAAATATCTTTAAGCTCTTTGAAATGTGTAAGAACAATACCCTTCATACAACCATATTTAAAAGCTAAAATACATACATCTTTCATGTTTGACTTTACAATTGTTTCAAGTGTTGGAAAAAGCTTTTCGAAATATAAAGAAAATAAAAGATTAAGAAACTTAAATTTTTTTATTCTAATTTCCTATAGTAATGTGTTTTATCGAAAATTTATTTTATTTTTCAGTGCAGTATTACACTAATCACGGCAGAAACAAACAAACAAACAAAAAAACAAAACAATGAATCATCTTTTTTAAATTAGAAAGAAATGGCATATCCTACTATCCTTTTCCATGCAGCCAGTTTATTCACCACAAACCTATTAAACGTATCAATTGAGGTTAGAGTACGGTATAAATGGTTAATAGGGCATTAATTTCTTGCTCCTCTGTACAATGAAACAATTTAATTAAAGCTTAACTCGAGCTAGACAAGTAATGTTATACTAATTGCGGAAGTAAGACAGCGCATGCTAATTTTCACATTAGGATATTTTTTAATTGCCTACAGACAAGGAACATTTTGCTTTTTTTCTTTTATTTTATGCCTTTTTTTTAACTTAAAATATTAAAAAGTAAGTAACAATAATTACATTGAAGATCAGAAATATTGTTAAGTTGAGGTAAAAATTAATAAAAAGGATTTATTTAGTATAACAAGTTAAATTAGAAATTAATGTATTATCCCAAATATAGCACCGCCCGAATTTAATGTGACCCCGAAATTTTTCATCAAGATAATTAGAAAAATCCTATAGTTCGGCCTCGAATTTAGTGCTAGTCAGGCTTTTTACGGGCAATGATCAGACAAAGAAACACTGCGTTATAATATATATATATATACATATATATATATATTCATATATATTGCCAATTTCAACTTTCGCGCTATTTTCACTGGATAATTTTATTAAATCAACAAAATTTCCTTTAATTTGTTGATTCAATCTGGGTTTTTTTCAACCGCCTAACTTTGTTAAACAAACAAAAGTTTCGTTGCTATTTTGTTAATTCAATGAGATTTTCTTTTGATTCAACCAAATTATTGTATTAAAATATCGCCAAACAAACATTTGTTGAATCAACAAAATTTTCATTGATATTTTGTTGATTCATCCGGTTGCTTTCACCTGATAATTTTGTTCAGTCAATAAAATTTTTGTTGATATTTCGTTGATTCAACGAGATATTCTACTGTTCCAATGAAATAATTCGCTTAAAATAGAACTAGCCAAACTTTTAAGGAATTCATGTGACATTCTAATGAACATGTTTCTCCTCGATCGTGCAGGTTATTGAAAACTGGTAAATGCGCTTTTGTAGTATATGTTTAATTTTATCGTTACAGCAAAATTTCATCTGAATTTATTGGTAAAATGTAATTCACAGAAAACTGAAAGCGCTAATAGTTATGCCTATATACCTAGCACACTTAAAACCGATAGTTAAAAAGACTCATTTCATATCCAACATGCAGTAAAATTTTAAAATGTTGAATATCTAAGAAGTAAAAATAAAATAAAATAAAAGTTGACTGTTTCCACCAATTTAGTTTATGTTTAATAATAGGTGATTGAGTATATTTTAACAAATTTGAATTTATAAAAAGATTTCTGTATGTATCATGCTGCAGATAATGAAATTACTGAATAAATATTGTATAAATATGAAAAATAAACAGCATTCAAACTTTTAATTACTTTTTCTAACTAGTTTGGAAAATTTTTGTATGCGGAGTTGAAACTTTGTACATAAATTTTATGCAAAAAAATTACTTGTTGTAAGTAAATGTTTTTAAGCACATAGTTGAACATGCTTATGTCTTACAATGTTTCTCAACTTCTTTATAAGTTTAAAATATAAGGATTCTCATAAAATATTGTTCAGGGTTATTCGGTAAAAAGCAACATTAATGGAGAACCGCTTAATAGAAGAAAACTCCTGTGAACTATTGAGCTGAGTTAAACACTACTGAAAACTTTCTTCGAGTCGATTAGATTTATGTTTATCAAATTGAATCAAACTTTGGATGAATTTTTTGATAAATTTAATATTAGATTTCATTAAAGATTTTTACTGCCGTAAAGTAAAAAAACGTTTTTACATAAACTTTTTTACATAATTTTATTTATAAATAGAAAATGAATTTAAAATGCTCATAATTACTAATTTCATTAGCAGTTTAATCACACACGAAATAATAATTAAAAAAATTTGCAAAAAAATTATATTTTCTCATATGTAGGAAAACTTAGTATTTTTTAAACATTCACATTTTTATGTAAA
Organism: Cheiracanthium punctorium; assembly: GCA_038373885.1. Classification (NCBI taxonomy): domain Eukaryota; kingdom Metazoa; phylum Arthropoda; class Arachnida; order Araneae; family Cheiracanthiidae; genus Cheiracanthium; species Cheiracanthium punctorium. Next base: position 403,441 of record JAWZYV010009509.1, read on the forward strand.
AAGTTCAGCTTGGAAAAGAGCCATTGAAAGTTTTTAACTGTGAAAAAAAGGACATTTTTAAAATGTCATCGAAAATTCAAAATTAGAAATATTCACGGTATAATAGGGAATCTTTATTGAAAAAAATGTGTAGACCTATAATTGAAAAGAAAAAAAAAAGAATGTTTTGCTATATGTATGCTGTTTGGTAATTAGTTGTCGAGTTATGAACAGGGGAAAAAACAATAAGACACTATATAGGACCGAATGTTTTATACGCTGCTTCAGCTGTATCAAGGCAAATGTCCGAATAAAGATCTTCTTGTGAACAGTCACTAATCTGTTGTAAAATGGTCAAAATGGCAGGACTGTAGATGTTCAGGTGACAGTTCTGTGTCAGGGCCACAGTTTCTGCAGTGCAAGTACTTTGTAGTTCCAATTTTTTGGATTTTAATCCCTGCCAGGTGGCGATACGTATGCTATGAATTGTCGTTATGCACAAATATCAAAGTACTTGTACAATATATATATATACATAACAACTGTCTCTAATTCAAAGTTATGTCTTAAATTTCAAAATATTATCGTATTGAGATTTCATAAGAGGAAAAGAGCAACTTAAAGTCATGATAAATATCCAACTTCCTAAGTATCCAAAATGCAGCTGAAAATCTTTATCTCAATACACACACTGAAAACTAAATCTACAGTTTAAGAATGGGAGAAAAAGTTAAGGGTTTGGCTGAGGGGTCATGATTATTTTTGTGAAACCGTGTTCCTTTAAATACATACAATCATACAAAATACTTTTCACCCCTAAAATCATGGCGTAGGAATGGTACGTGAAACATCGGGACAACACAGTTCTCCTCAGTTACACTATAGGCGTTGGCTAACTAGGAAGCCTTTGAGAATCTACTGAGTGCACTCACTTTTCTTGGTAGACTGCCTCTCGATTGTGAAGGGGCAGCGTAGCGTTGAGTGGCATCCCCTCTTCTCCTTCTAATTATGAGGCTCCTTACGTAATACCAGCTGTTTTGTTGACAATGAATTCGCCTAACGTAAGAACACATCTTTCGGAAAAAAGTTAAGAGCGCTCGCTCTGAAGAAATCGGAAATGTATGAAAGAGATTGCACAGAACTGCGTTTTCTTTTTTCCCCCCAGGCAGTTAATAAAAGAAACAAATAGTGATGCAGTACACAAAGTGACAGCATTGCACTTAACATATTACCGGTAAAAAAGTTGTCTGTCGCAACATATCCTTTTTTGTAAATTTTGTCGGCAGAAATAGAGACGTGAATTTATGCGTAATTTTGCATCTGTACCATTAAATATCGTCTACATTTACGTTAAAAGAGACGAGCGTCTCCGTAGCTTGGTTGTTCTTCATGCTTGATTTCTTGTATTAGCCTTTATGTAAATGAATGCAAATAGATTTCAAGAAATCATACATAGATAAAACTTTTAATAAATTGAAAAAATACTACGAATTATATGCTATAGAGGATCAAGAGAAAAAATGTCAAGAGAAGACTAATTAAAACTCAAAAGATATTTGATGCAAAACTATACTGAAAAGCTCTTTTTTTTTTGTATTTCTCCATAAGTTAAATCTGTTATAAAGAGAAGTAGCAAAGCAGCTCAAGAAATGTTGCACATCCAGGTTTTGAGTAAAAAAAATTTCTTACTCAAACCTCAATAAATAAATAAATAAATAAAAAGAAAGAAAGAAAGACTTCTTCATTTTTTAATCGGATGCAATTCTATGTCTATTTTACTCATATTTACGCGCTCAAGCTAAAAATTGTGGTTCTGACAGTTCTGTCGGCAGTGTTAGGATTTTTCGAGTAGTGGCACTTAGAAATACCCAACTTTCAGATAAGGATCTAAACTGTGAAGAAAAATTGAAGGATGCATGTAGCTACCAAAATAGTAATGAGCGTCAAGTCGTGTAGTCGCCTTGTGACCAATATGTGACGCCTTGTGACCAATATGTGTGTGTGAGAAGACTTTTTCTGTAACTGTTTGCTTGAGATTTCATTGTGATGTCCATGACGGATTGTCTGAGACAGTATACTAGGAGTATGACTGAAAGTTATGACTATACTCTCAATAATTCACACAGTGACTTCAGGATGACGTCATATTCGAGCGTCACACTGATGTCATGTTACTATTAGGATATAAATGATACTTTCAGTGACTTAAGATACCCTAGTCTGACATACTATCTTGAATTGAAAATTGTTTCATTCATTTTTTTTTTTCATTCGCGGAACAGTGTTAACATTTGACTTTGGTGACTACTGTTTTCACGCTAATTGTGGGTGCCACTGTTTTGGGGGCACACTGCAATTGAAATAATCTTTATACTGCTTTGTAGCTGGCATGCAAAAAATCATTTTCAAAGCCTTCACATAGAATTAATTATTTCTAGCAACGTCATCGACATTGGAGAACTGAGACCATTAGGAAATTGCTTAAGGCAAAGCTATTTCGAGTGGAAAACCAATTATCCCATGATTTTAAGCACTTTCTTAAGGAATGTATTACCTTGTTACGGTTTTTAATCATTTAATTACCATTAAAGTAATCGAAAATTTGCGTGCCCGAAGATTGTACTGAAGTTCTAATGAAATTTTGCTGCAGAAATCTCGCATTCTGATGCATATGCATTTATTTACCACTGAACATCTGAACAAAATCAAGGCTCAGTATATTAAGAGAAAAAAGTAACATTTCTCAGATTACTCTTTTCGAAATATTTTATATTCATACCAAATAATTAAATGCTAGTCTTCTTAACTAATAGCCATTTCTTTGAGACAGCTATGCTGCAACTTATTTGCAAATTTTGTAAAAAAAAAAAATTAAAAAAAAAATTAAAATGTTCTTTCATCCACTCACAAGTAAAGGTCCGGTAAAGGTAAAATAGTAAATAGAAACATTTTGTTAACTGCCGAAATCTTTACACTAATAAATTCTCGAATATCTTAGGAAAAGAAATAATATTTTGAAAATAATGCCTCTGAAACCTTTCAAAATTTATCTTACTGTGAAAATAAAGAATTACAATTTTTCCAGGATTGTAATTCTTTACAATCCTGGAATTTGATTAAATTTTTGCACTGAAATTTAACTCACTATTTTTACGTAACTAACTTTCTTGGTATATTTAATTTTGAGATAATTCAGTTGAAACAAAACATAAGAATTTTAAAAGTTTATTTTTGCTTGTAAAAAAAGAATTGTTTGAAACATAGCATTAATGTTAAAAGGTATTGTGGCATCAAGTGTGATAAATTGGGCATTGAAAGATGAATAAAAAGTAATTCTTCGTTTACTATAACGAGCCAGGAGGTCTGCAATTTTCAAGTTCTTCATTAAGAACTAACAGTACTGAATAAACTCGCAAAAAAAGAAAGAAAGAGGAAAAAAAAATAATAAGAAAACAGGGCAAAAATACAAAGCTCATGATCTTGAAGTTCTTTATGAAGCATAATGTAATAAATGAATTGCCAACAAAACTTTTTTCCATTCCGACAGAAAAGGGCGCTCATTTCCGCTCTGAATTTCCTCCCGTTACAATAAGAGCATAAATTTCGTCTTACAATCAGAATGCATTCAGCAAAAGTAGGTTTACGGCTTGTACCTTCGGAGTAAAAAAATAATAACACGGCAAACTTAATCCGTTCGTCTCTCAAGGTGAGTTCTAAACGAGGTCCGTATGTATATGATCTGGCGCTTAGCGGATCATTTCACAGTGGAAGTGGTGTGCCGGGACACTTATGGAACACCACCATTTTCAATTTGTGTCGCAACGAGCGGTAAATATTTATAACGATTGGAAGGATCGAATGGAAACGATTTGAAAAGAACGGAAGTAACCTTCGGATTTGTCAAGTGTTGTCTTACTCATTTTAGAACAGGGTTGACAAGTTTCTGACGCTGGAAAAAATAGATCACGGAAGAACTTGTTGAAACCCACACAAAGAAAAGTGGATTTTGCCACATTTTAAAAATTAAATCTTAATTTACATTTTAAAAATCTAATTTTTTTTGGAAATTGAATAATTGAATACTTTTTTTAAAAATTTAGAAGCATACGCGTACACATTTTGGCATTACATTATATCATGACCGAGTGGATAAGACACTGAACGTGATAGACTGGTGAAGTATGGAGGTCCCGCGATCAATTCTATCGCGCAGCTGTTGAAACAATTTTGTTCAGTTTTCACCAGGTGTAACGTGAATACGCATTAGAACCATTTAAAAAGTCCCCCGACCAAGGCATCGTAGGTAGATGCTCCTCGTGTAGGCGTGCTATAACACAAAATATACCAAATACACTGTTAATACAGGTAGTTCGATCATTTCACCATAGAATAATGCTAAGTTAACTTCATCCTTTCCATGGAGAAAATGTTCACAATGATTTGATTCCATTGATCAATTTAAGGGCAAGTTTTGACCATTTTTTAAATTCATTTGAATATCCCTAAGATTTCTACTTACCTCATGGTTATAATATTAAAGGTTATAATATTAAAGGTTGTTACTAAACAAAATAATTCTCACATGAAATACAAACATCTATTAAGCAAAAAATTTTAAAATTAAAAAAAAAACAAAACAAAAAACAACAACAACAAAAAAAAAAAACTGAAGGATTTTAAAATTCTTCCTCCGCTTTTATTTGCCAATATTTTGTTACGAAATGTTTTGCCATACTTAAACAAGTATGCTTTAAAACTTTAGCAATGGGATTTGCTATAAATGAATTTGTTCGTGGGAAAAAAAAGAAAGGTGATTAATTGAAAAAGTAGAAAAGAAACATGATTTCTGCTACTTTTTTCATTTTTGATATTTTTTCTTCATGAATATATCATTGAGTATGAATAATTCTTTCAGTTTTAACACTAGAATGAATTTGCGAAGAAATTAAACTAAGAAAATTAACTTTAAAAGCGTGACATTTAAAGAGTCGTCAATGCAGTTAAAATAATTTAAAAGCTCCTTCACTATATTTTCATTGATGAGATCATTTAAAATATTTTAATAAGTTATACTAAATGTATCAAACTACACTTTAAACGAAAAATCGAAATCCTTATAGATTTAAACCATTTGAAATGTACCAAGTCCCCCTAAGCAACAAATCATGGCGTAACTTTTCTCCATACAGCTGATATAGAACCGCAATTTGAAATGTTGCAAGGAGAAATGTTGAAATAATTAGTGTAGAAAAACATGCAGTATCTTGAAGGATACTCCAAAAGGGGCGATTGAAAGAAATACCATAGGATCGTTGCTTTATTTTTTATTAAATATTCGTTAAGCAGTTGGATTTGTGTTTTGTAGAAGAAAGAAAGGTGAGTGGGATAGTCTTTTATGAATCCATGATATATCTTTCTTTCTTATTATTCATGCATTCGCTCGCCGGTTTTTGAAAAAGCGTTTTATTCTTTACACCAGCAGCTGATTCAATTTGCTTCCTGATGGCGTTTAATCTAACAGAAATCACGAAATCTAATAAGCTGCATTAACCTCCCTTTACAAGTGAACAACATTTAATACTGTCCTTAACCTCCAGCTGGCCTCATAGTCGATTCATCTCACGTCGATGGAGATTACCCGCCGAATAAGGGAGAATCACTTTGATGCTTGGATGGTTCTCCATAGAACTCGGGCTTACCTAGATGGACAGTTGTGGCCAATTTTCGAGTTCGGTGGAGGTTGAGGAATGTCAACTATGTTGCGAAGATCTCGGGTTTTAAACGTGTTTGTTGTGCCTCGATTTGAAGAAATCAAGCGTAACAGCCCTTCCGGATAACGAAGTCTGCACGTTTATTGGGAATTCAATTTTTTAAAAGCTGTTCAAGTTTCTTTTTTATCTTTTTTTAAATGAGAAAAGACAGTTACGAGTGAGCGATTCGCCATTATTTAAGAGTCGTTATTTGACAGTTACACAACGCAATAAATTTTGCGACTTTTTTCGTTTTATTTGTAAATTGAAATGCTATTTTGAATAAGTTATTTATAAAAAATTATGGAATAAAACTGGACGCAATTTATTGAATAAAACATAAATCAGTGAAGTAGAGACGGTTTTATAAAAAGAACTGCTTTGTAGTTTTTAAATATCCCCGGGAACAATTAATCAGTGAATAAATTGGTACTAATGAAAATATTTATTAATTTGACGAAATGTTAAAAAAAATGTATTATGCTTATTTTATGTGATAGAAAGTATTTTGTATTTATGAAATCTTCATTAAAACATATCAAGGATAATTAGTAGGACGGTTTAGAGTAATTTATGTGCTTTTTTTAAATAGCTTTCTTTAAAATACACCGTTAATAGGAGTAGTTCAACGTTTTACCATACAATGGAGCTAAATTAGCTGCATCATTTTTATGGAGAAACGTTTCATCATGATTTGGTCCATTCAACAGTTTAAGCGCCAAATCATGTTTCATCGTTCTTCATAGAAAGGTTGCTGCTAATTCACGACCATTTAATGGTGAACTAAAGCTACTTGTATTAACAGTGTATTTATTCAAAAGTTCTTTGCAAAGAAAAGTATTTTAGTAAATAAAGGAAATCTATAGAGATTATTTATAATTGACTTTTGGTTTTAGATATCTTATGAAAGCAGTTGAATCGGCCATTTTAAAAATCACATGTCATGATCTTTCTAAGCATAGAAAAAAAGAAAGTCCTTTAATACATTTTTATATCAGTATTATAAAATAAATGTATTACTTACTTTGAAGCCTAATAATTATAATAAACCCAGAAAAGTACTGAAAAAAAAATAAATATTAGGGCGTTGTACAGTTTTTATTGATTCTTGTAAAGATGTAACTTAAAGTGGTGTTCGAAATGACCGATTCAGTCTAGAGGAAAAAAAAAACAATTCTAATAAAACCATTGAAAATAATGAAAAGTTTTCAGTGTATTATACTTTCTTCGAGTAACATAAAATGTTATGTTTCCCGACTATGTTATAAATTTTTTTTGAGAAAAACTTTCAAAATAATTCTTACATTTTAATCGTCTTGTGTAATATATGGATTTGAAATGCGTTACACGTCATTTCAAAGAATTGCAAAATAGTAAGTATATCCGTACAAATCTGTAGTTAAATTTTATTGCTCTCTATATAGATTTAGATAATGCGATTAACATAAAATAAATTCTCGTGAAATTTAACTATTACAAAATGTAATTTTTTCAAGTACTTTTAATATTTATTTTTTAAGTAAACCACCTTCTGTTTTATTTCTCCATCTTCCTTATTTATAAATAAAATAAATAGAACACATAAAATAAAAGTAATTTATTTCTTACATTGAATATTTTTCACAGGATTCAATAAGAATATGTAACCAAGTTTCTATTTTTACTGCTATACAAAAAGTACGAATCATGCATCTTACAGAATACTTGAAGACCTAATTACATCAAATAGATCAACAAATTTCATTTTTTTAAACTGAAACTTGAATCAAATTTTTATGACTAAGAATTGCTGCAAATCCTGAAAAATTTATAGTGCTTTTGAGTCATTGTTGAAATTGCTCTTTGTTGCGTCATATGTACATTACAAAATGAATGACATTACAAAATTAAAAGCCGTGAAACTTATTTTGCGAATGAAAATAAAATATTACTTACAATATCAATTATTATGTATTTAAATGTCCTAATTACATATCATATAAGAAGTAGATTGCAAGAAGAAATGAAGTTGAAAATCTCCCATGTGATAAATCAATCAGTTAATACATAAAATTTTATTACGTTTATGCTAATAATGAATGCATGCGTGAAGTTACATAGTAATTTATGGTGTTATCGTGTAACTATTCAATTATTTGGTATACGGAATTCGGTTAAATCTGTTTCCTTTTCCCATAAGAGGCAAATCTTGCGTATCAGAATGAATTTAAAATCAGCATGTTCTTTGTAACTGATCGTTGGACAGTTGGGTAATGACTACCATTAAGAATAAGCTACAAGAGCTATCTGTGTAATTTTAATTTGTTTTCAAGGGATTTTCAAAATTTCCCCGACGCAAGACATCTTTTCAAACAAATTCAGTTTATACATTATAGAAAAGTGGTAGCTTGAGGAAAAATGCCAGAAATTTGTTTGATGGCTGGTAAGTTGAAACTGTAAAGGAAAGATGTGCAAACACATCATCAAAATAAATTTATTTTTGTATAACTGAAGTATTGAACTGAAACAAATCAACTTAGTGCACAGATTGACAAAACTAATTGGAAAATATTATCGCATTTCATATTTTAAACATTATTATTCAGTTTATATAAATTTCACACATTTTATGGATACATTTGCATGAAGAGTTTCACAGAAAGAAGAAATAAAATTTTAAATTTGACAACATATCTAGTTTAAACTAGAACATCAAAAGAATGAACATCAGTTTATAAATTGCAATTTTATAGATAAAACATTGTTGTTGAACACCAGTCTAAAAACACCCTATAACTCTTCAAAATAGTAATTTGAAATACAAACAAAGAAAGAATCTATGAATGTATCAGATAAGCACTTAAGTTAGCTGGCTCGCTTTAACTTAGCTATGAATCTATCAGCTAAGTTAAAGCGAGCTCGGTGCGAAGTACGCTTTAAAATTTGATCCGTTGTCCAAATATTAGTACTCTAATCATGCCTTTTTTTTCACCGTCATCAACAATTTATAATCTTTCGTTTATTTCTATGAACGTAAAATGCATGTAGTTCATCGTCGAATTGTATGCTATAAAACAGCTGTATAAACTATTCTTCATATATCGTTTTTGAAAAATATTTAATTTTTTATTAAATCATGTTTATTTTTGACTTTATGTGCAACCCCGGACGGTTTATTTCAGTTTCTGTGGCTTTATTAACAAATTTTACTCAAATTCAAAGGTATACTTACACAATATTCGTACAATGATTTTTGAAAAAAAAATGCTCAAAATGCATTAATTTCTTTGAAAAATCTTTCAAAGAAAGAACAGCGGCTGTATGAAAACTATTTAAGCTTTGCTGATATAGTTAATCATATATTATACGCGAAAGAATATATTCGTTTTTAATACTTTCCAACAAGTTAGAAAAGAGCTCATGATTTCGATTTGTCTGTCTGTCCGTCTTCCCGTGCTTTAACTCATGCCAATTGGCAGCGATTGATATGAAGCTTATACATGTTATTGATATGAACTATATCATGTACCTTATTAAAATGTTGTGTACACCATTCACAGGTTGTCGTTTTAATTTCTTTAATTTACAATACAGCAACTCTAGTTTGAAGGGCATTTCGGAGACACAACTTTTTCAAACAACACAAAATGAATGTATATTTGCGAATTTTATTAAAAAAAGTGCTTTCTGTTGAAAAGAGTGCTCTTAATATTTATAGATCTTTCACAGAGACAACCAAAAAAAATTGTCATAGATTTAGATTCTAAGGGCAATGCGTAAAGTAAATATTTTTGTCTCGTCTTTTACTGACAGTCTAAAGCTAGTAGTGCCTTACTGGATTCAGACTGTTCACTTCTATAGGTACAAAGACTCAGCTAGAGAGATTCCCCTTTTGCTCCCATCGTTGCTTTTTGGTATTGGTATTTGAATGGTCCTGCAGTAACTCAGTGAACACAGTCAGGCACAGGAGAATCGCTTCCGCTGCGTACAACAATGACAGCAAACAATTGAACCATTCCTTAAGCGGCAGTGTAAACACAAAGTAGATGGTGTTGGAAAGTATTTTATACTCCATGCTTTCGTTAGGATTTATCTCTCTATTTTTCTAACCGTGTATTGAATGTAGAAAAGCAAATCAATCTCACATTGAATAAAATAAGACTTGGAATATTTCTTCTTTTAACTTAAAAATGGTATTCAAAATGAGATTAAAGAGAAAAATAGTTAGCTTTAGGCAAAAAGACTTTAACTGGCGCTGTCTACATATTAGAAGGCCAAACGTCTTAAATTCTCCGCCGTCATCGGAAGTAGGGCAGTGTTTCAAAAAACTATAGACTTCCCGGAAAGAACTATCAGCCATTAAAATTCTTCTCAAACTTAACAATAGATACTAATATGTATTTTTTCTACAAAATAGTTTATTATTATATAGTTATTTATCAAACCATTTAATTAATGCTAGTAAAAATTGCAGTTTTTTTTTACATAAGTTTAATTTTTATGTGCATTAAAAAATCTAGTGTTTGAGTTACCAGTAAGTTTGGGGAGTGTACCAACCAACCAACAAACAAACAAAAAGCTCACGGCTTTGAATGTGACGTCGTACTGTCAGTGTAAGGTTGATTCAACATATCTCGAAACCTGATAGATAGGTTTTATTTTGTAATTACTTTTATAACAGTTATGTTAAAAATACCTCACAAGATAGAAAATTGTGTAAAGATTTATGGTAGCCAGCATATTTCCGGGTTTTTGATTCTCGGTGCACTCAAAAACCGTAGAAGAGATCAAAATAACAACTACGAAAAAGCTACTGAATCCTCGTTTTAAACAATGCTTGCTTCCTGATCCCCAGAGTAAATATCAAGTAAAATAATCCCACTGTTTCAACACCACAGTTAGCAATCGTACAATCCTAATTCGCTTTGTCTAGCAGACTCCGACAACGGCTTTACACACCGACTTTTGTTCCTGCTATCGGAACATCACTGGCTTTAAAGCGCCGCGCCTGTCCAGTTTCACTTTTTGGAAAAAAAGTTCCAACACCCCTGTAATTGCATCCACCTATTTGGGCCAATCACTGTATTAACGATCCGTGGAAGTGAACGAACCGTAAAAAATAAAATAAATAATAACAACATAGCGGTTTCAAGCTTTATAGTATGCTACATACGAAATTTAAAGAACAAAAGGTGGCGGCAGAGAAAGGAACAGGGAAGGAGATGTTGGAATTGGGTCGAGATTTCTCTCTTTCAATATTCCTTTGTCTCCCGAGTCCGATGTGTTGACTATGGAGGAGTCTCGATTGGTGGGCACGGGCAGTTGGTGGTTGGCCATCGACCTTCAAGAGAGAGGCTTGTGTAGGACTGGGACACGCCTAAAAAAGACCTCGTTTATCGGCACTGCCCATTTCTGCGATGCTGATATGTGGGTGATTCGAACTTGCTGTAAAATTTGGCCATTTCTATTAAAGGAGAGATATTTTGAATACTGATGCCTAAAATACCATCCATTTCTTTTATGAAATTCTATCAAGGTCATAAATTATTACTGCGGCTAGGCATCCTCTTTTGTTTATTTATACTGTGGCTGTGGATGCTATTTTTAGTCAATAATTCATGAAATAAAAGTAATCCTTATACTCGTTTACAGGTAACAAGAATTTCCATGTTAGCACAGGTTAAAAGAGTCAACACTTTCTTTATCTCGGTACTTTAAACAAGCGTACCAATGCTTAGGAAGGACGTCCGAGGGACTTAATTATCCTGAAAGGGTTAGCTGTACAGCTATGACTAAATTACTTACTGGCTTATGACTAATGTCATAAAGAATGGGCTGACCCTACAGTTTTAACTTTGAAAAAAAAGTTTAATAAAATATAATTTAATGTTATTCAGAGTCATTTGTGGCGCAGTGGAAAATGGAACATTTTGGACATAGAGTCTTTTTAGTCAAAGGGTTGAATGTTTTGAAAACACACAAGTTGTTCAACAAATGATACATTTTTTAGACTCTATGCGAAACTTTATTTACCAACTGCAAACAAATGATTTGAAAAAGCCATCATTTCTGCATCAATTTTGATATGAACAACGTCTAAAAAAACTTCTTGGGTGGGGATGGAGGTGGGGTTATAAATGAAGGACCGGCCAAAATGCTAACACTTCTGCTGTGTTCTCTATTCTGACGTGTTCTATATCTGCCAACGAATGAGATAATAAAAGATTCTTAATTCAGTCACGAGTTATTAAGTAATGGAGATACATTTAACTGCAGCTGCTTATAACTCAGCAAAGGATATTGCAATAACATAGTGAAGGATACATACAAAATCTTTGGGAGACATTCAACTCGATACCCAATGCTGACTCCAAATAATAATAAAATTGCCAATGTTACTGAAAGCATTTTGTATTGAATGTTTTGTACATGCGATTTTGTACTTAACTATTTAATACCAAAGTTGGCGCCTATGACTATAAAACGCTTCAACTCTGTGAAGCTTGTTAAAATAATAAGCTGCTTGCCTTTTGTTTATAAAACAGTGTAAAGCAAGCGACCCGAATTTTCTTTGTGTCTACATGTATTTTTGCACACAAAGGATAAGGAAGTGACTATGCATGTAATTTAATGCTGGATTTCTTTACCAGCAATTATTTCAACGAGTATAGTAACTGCAGCCTCTATGACTCTTAGAAATACTTTAAATATTATTTTAACCGAATTAGAAATATTCTTTTCCATGTTGTCGATATGAATTTGAATAGACAAAGGGTGAAATTATTTTTAATGTTCAAGTAGTCATGTAATTAAAACAGGAAATCCCAATATTGTATGCTCTGAAAGACTAAGCGTGCAAAATTAAAAGTGTTCTGTAGTTATGTCACTAATTAAAATATACGCTTGTTCACAAATAAATAAATGAAAAAATATAAAAAATAATAAGTTGGATAGAGAAAACGTTATTCCGCAAAGTTTCTAAGCACAAATTTCATACGTTCTTTTTGTTAAAACAAAACATAAAAAGACCGATGCGGTCATTTTTTTAAATCCAAACAATTGTTCTAATTATTGCTAGAATTTTATAATTATCATTTGTAGAGAAATTAATGAATATCATTGTGCTCAAGTTAGTTATAAGAACGTTAATTTGTTTCTTTAATTACAGGGAATTACAGGGTTGTTTAATTACAGGGAAAAACAGTATATATTTTAGAATATATACTGTTTTTGTTTAGTCTCTCTTCGGTACGTTTTAGAAGCGATTATGTACATTGAAACTTCTCCGCTAAACTTAGCAACAATACAATTGCTTAAGCCTGCTGCTTCAAAAATCAAATATTTTTCTTTAATAAAAAGAAAGAAAGAAAGAAAAGAAAGACATATAAATTTATTTATTTTTTGAATATTTCAATTTTTAATGTGCGGAAATAAAATAAATATGAGATGTCCTGTAAATTAAATAAATAAATTTTCTTATCTAGCTCATTGGAATTTTTATTTTGATTAGCCTTACTGACTACTGAGAAAAAATACGTAAAAGAAAGAGTTTTAAGAATCTTATTTTGAAAATATCTTTGTTGCGAAAGATACGCGATTAATTAAGACTAAAATTATTTTAAGTTCTGTCCTTAAAATTTCCTCTCTTGTACTGCGATTGCGATTGAAATACATAAGTATTTTTCAATATATAACACACGCTGATTGAAAAGAAAAACAGTTCAACTTTACCTGACGTCAAGAACTCTGGAAGGTTATGTGTGCCCGGAAGCAATGTAAATAGAACACCAACACTCGATAGAAACCCACGTGGGACTATTGACGCTGTGAATCAGATGGGATGCTTGATTAATGTTCACTAACTTATTTATTTATGTATTTTTTAATCCATTAAAGGTGTTCAAAATAGAACAATGGGGGTTTATAGTGTGAGTAAAAACAGATTATTTCTGAGTCTAGCCGAAAGTCTGGCGAAGTTTAGTGATTTAATTTTGCAAATTTGTCTTTATTTCCTCCGAGACCTCTCATACGATCGTTAAACAAATTTGTCACAGTGATAGAGGCCATGGTATAAGTGGTAATGAAGCAAGATGGTAGTGTTTAGTCAAGTCGTTGAAAACATTTCCCCCATAGACTTAACATTTTCCTGTTGTTTTGTATTAGTGAGGTCTAACACGAGATTTCTTTTCTGTCATTCTGCGAAAATAATGTTTGATTCGTCCTAAAGAATAAGCAAGTAATGTAGCTACGCTTAGAAATTCCTGTCTTTGGCTCACTCTTGAGTCCCCACTTGTATTTAAATATGTTTTTTAGTCTTTTCCAGTTAAAAAAAAATATTTGTGAATCCCACGTATTAATTAAAATCCGTGGCTTATGCGGTTTTGATTATTGCTCAAGTAATTTTTGATATCTTCGATTCATGCGAAATGTTTTGATTAGTATTTGTACTTTTGCGAACGTGCACAAGATTGATGAGTGCGCTGTATTTCAATGGACCCATTAACCGCATTTGCATATACATAAAATTGCGTTTTCATATAATCATATTTTAGTGTTCCAATAACAAAATTAATATACTCTCATGCGATTTTCAAAATTGAACTTTACCAAACACTATGTATTTTAAACAAGTTTATATGTTTAATGAATAAACTTTGATGTTTCCAAAATTTTTTGGTCAACGCAGAGATCTCTTTTATAAACATCCACCTATCTTTCAACTGCAATGAACAATTCGTAGCTGCTAGCCTCATTTTATAAAACATACTTAGATATAAACGTTGATATAATTTACTTGTATGTTTCTCGATTATTATTACTATACTTTTTTTAACCATGTGAATTTTTTTAAACCAGAAAATATTTTATTTAAGCTAAATTTCTGGGAAAAAAAATTCAAATATCATCTTGTCATTTTATAAAGCATTCTCTTAAAAATACGTTATGTAAAATAGAAATAATAAAGAAGTAGCATTTTTAATGTAGAAATACAAATATTATAAGTAGCTATTAAAAAACACTAAAGCTACAGATGTTATGTTTTGTTATCTAATACCGTTTCAACAGATTTTGCTTTAGTCCCTTCTTTAGCCAACGTAAACAACTATTCAAGCCTTACATATGTTCACGAATGAGATGTTATCCTTTGATGTGGTCAAAAGTAGGGCATATTTTAAGCCTATGCGGGTTAGCAAAGCGCATAGTTGATGCCTGAAGCATTTAGAACGAGCTAAATACTTAACAATACGGGTTCCGACACAGGAATTATGTATGATGAAGATAGTATCATTAACAACGTTACCACTAGTTTCCGTTTTGAAAACAGCGGGTAAAAAGAAAGTATAAAAGCAAAAGAAATTGACCATCATGGTTTTAGTAACGTAATGTGACTAGAATGATAAATTTATGGTTGTTTTTAACATAATTAAAAATTTATTTGACCAAAGAAAAGAATTTCAGCAAAATTACTTCAAGAGAGTGAAATTCCCATATTTCCGGTTGAAAAAATCCTGTGAATCAATAAGAATAATCAATAATTGCATAATTTAGATAAAATTTAGTTATTAAGAAATCATAGAGGTGGCTGCTTTTTTTAAAAGACGCTAAAACGTGGCAAAAAGTGCTTACAGATACACATTGTCTTTTTTCTTGCGTGTACAAGTATAACTGTGTATACTTTTTTTCACAAAATTACTAAAAATTTTGAGATTTAAAAATTAAACTCTTGACAATTTTAGCATTGACAATTTCTGTATATTAATTGTACTTTTCTTGTAGTTAAATTTTAGATTATTTTTCCCTTGTCACAAGGCAATCTTGTAAATGCAAAAATCTTATACTCTTTTCTTTACTTATAAAATATAAGTAACCTTCCAAATAATGCTATTTAAATATATTAAATCTAGATGAAAAAGGATATTCATTCAGAAAACTCTGGAACTGATTGGTTGATATATAACAGAATTGGGTGATATAGAAACTGTGGATACTCGAATTCTTCAGATATTGCACACAATGCCAAAGAAAAAAAATACACTCATAATTTGCTAAAAAGAAAAAAATCGTCAGTATTTTATGCTCTTAGAACTATTATGTTTTTCATAAATATAGAGAACAGAATTTTTGACAAAATTGTTTTTGATCGTGCATCAGCTCTTTAGACAATTTCTCCAACTGATTATTCCGTGTGAGGATCATAGAAAGTCTACTGCATTTTAATATTTGTGATTTATATAATCATTAAAAAAGACTTTCGTAATTAGAGAATACAATATTGCATAAAACGTAAAAAAAAAAAAAAACCCTGAAATTATTGAAACTGTAGTTCATTTTTAATCTACGGGAAGATGGCCTAAAATGAGCCTTGCGGGCAAAACGATGTACATATGCTTTTTTAGTTACCCGTAGAGCTCGAGTACCACATAAATTAGTTGCGCCAAGTCAAGAAAAAGCAATGGCGATATTTCAGCGATCCATGTATATCCGGTCTGAGTAAAATTTTTCAAAACAATGGGTTTTATCAAATCTCTCATAAGGTAAGCACTAACTTCCCTATTTATTTAGAAATACCGTCTTTAATGTACAGAAATATGACTTGGTTTACTGAATAGAATATGTTTTTATATGTGAATTACACTTATTTAGTTTATGTTTCTCGGCGTGTTCCAGTAAAGTGACCTAAAGTGGTCAGCCATACTGCCGGGTAAAATGATCCATCGACATTATTTAATTTATCTTAGCGTTTATTGTAGGCCTAAATTTTGATTTATAATTTTGAAATATTCCATTTTATTGTTTGTGACACTTTTTTATTTTAAAATTTTCATAAAATAAATTACGCATACTGAACGTTTTTAAAACTTATTTTATTTCATTATGTATAATCATAGTTAATTTTACATCTTTTATTTGCTGATAAAAAGTAATTTAAAATTATTTTCGAATGAAGGATTATTTTGCTCTTAGTTAAGGGTAAAATGATCCTTTGGACTCTTTTTAAAAATTCTATTTTTTTTTTTTCATTAATCAATTTGGGTTTGAAATATTATTAAAATATGTTCATAATGCAAAATATTTTCATATAGCGTAGCGAGTTTCCAAATTGAGCCGACATTATCGCGAATCCAAGAACAGTTGCAGGTCCTGTCCTCCCCTTTGATTGCCTCTTGGGGAAATTAACCCTTTGAGGCGCAACCCTTTCCCAATGCTGAAAAAAGGGCAGCCGTTGCCATCGCTCGACTTAACTACCAGCAAGATGGCGGACGATCGAAACGTTCATCGCGTGCCACAGATCTAGAGACCCTTTTATTGACGACAGCTGCGTCAAAAAAGGGTCTCTAGATCTGTGGCACGCGATGAACGTTTCGATCGTCCGCCATCTTGCTGGTAGTTAAGTCGAGTGAGGGCAACGGCTGCCCTTTTTTCAGCATTGGGCAATCTATCCAGGTGTTCTCGCATTCTTCCATTTTTCAGCAGATGTCAGTGCTGTTAAAAATAATCGTGACCATTTTTTTACGGGAAATGACGTGCTAAAAAGTAAAGGATTCTCATGGAGCTATGTCCCCTGCAACTATTTTTATAGAAATCCAATCTATTCATCGTGACTGGCAACAGTCAAAACGTCAGAGTTTGGTGGTCCCAGAGCGGGAACACTGCGCGTTAAAGGGTTAATAGATTTCTTATGGTAATCCAGCAATATTGCAACAGTCAATATATTTTATAGATGTTTTAAAATTTTATGTTGTTCCGTCGAAATAAAATTTATGTCAATAGTAAAAATGGTAAAATGTTTACAATTTTTAAAAATTATCAAAATATATTTCCACAGATTACATTCCAAAATATATTCCGGTAGCTTTATAGCTCATAAGCACGAGGCGTCACTGGTTATTAGCAGTAGCGAGGTGAAAAGAGTTAATGCTTTTGCTAGTGAAATGCAACAATCAACATCCCCTAATCTGAGCGACGCTATTATCTGAATTTTACAAGCATGGTTGCTATCCTGTAACTGCCGATGACCAGGTGACTGCGTTTAATCTGTAAATGGCGTGAGAATGACGCCGGCAGTGGAGATCCGATCGGAAACAATTCGCTTCAAACTCGGCGGGATTTTTCGCTCGCTAGCCTGATTCTGTCACACCATGACCATTGGATTAGTTTCGGCGAAAATTCGGGTTATAGCCGGTTATTATTGGATGGATGTCGCCATTTCGGGATTCAGTCACTGGGTTGACCGTGAGCGAAATTTTCGCCTAGTGACGTGAGAACTATTACTATGTTAATGGACCTTGTTAATAGATAGATGGCCAGTTTATACAAAATAGCATGCAAGTATCTAAGAGTTATAAGTAGGCTAACTGACGTTGAACTTGGCTTTATGAAGGATAAAGACTTTATGCATTAAGAAGACACCATAAAACCTTTGTAGGGGAAGGTGGCCCAAAATGATTCTCTTAAGGGGAAAACCTGTATAAAATAACATAAATGTTGAATATAATTTTGGCCCTTGGCCACAATATTTTACACTATATAATAAAGGCAAAGCGGTGTCGCGGAATATAGAACGGTCTAGATTTTGTCCCGGGCCTCGCAACTTCCGTGGAAGACCCTGATTTTGCCTAAACCTGTAAAATCAAAAGTCTTTATTGGTGAATCTAAAATGCACCGTATAGACAGTCTGGAATGCCTTCATTGCAAACCCAAGTTGGAATTTTTTGCGAAATCGCTATGGAGGCAGAATTACTGTATTTGGCTTTCTCCACCGAAATTCGGACTGCGTTGCTGGCAGACGTATCGAATAATAAAGAACTGGATTTAAGAGCTAGCGAAAAGATTCTTGTCTGCCTGAGATCAAGGCAAATTTATTCCGTATATTGCAGAAAAAAATTGAATGTAAATAAAAGAAAGAAGTCAACTCATTACTGCTTTCCCGAACGAAGGTATTAACTGAAACTACAATCAGCAATATTTATTATTTCAAAGCAAGGACGTTGTCAAGGGGTGGGCAACAGTGGACTGGTCCTCTCTAGAAATTTGGATTTTTGTTAGTTGTACTTAAATAATCAAGCTTTTTTTAAAATAATGCCTTTTCACCTTTTGAACTTACCTTGAGTTTTTTTTTTCTGGCTCCTCTTCTTTTAATCAATTTATTGTCATTAAAACGTTTTTCTGTGATGTTGTTTTATTTATTTAGATTTGACAGATACGGAAAATCCGAAAACTAAATTTAATTAAATTAATTGAATTGAATCGCATTAAAAAAAAGAAACACGGCTTTTCTCTATAGTCTTCCTTCATTGTGAAAAATGTAATTTGGTGGAAAATTCACTATGCTGCGCAATGTTTAAAAACCCTTTTTTTAAAGGTGTTACACTCACGAATTCCTGCTTATCTTTCCAAAATATTTTTTCCCTTATAATATAGCATGCAGTTTGCTATAGAAGTCGGTCACAAACCACCATTTCTTTGAACTCACCGAGTATTACTCCAATATATGAAAATAAGAAGTAGCTCGTTCGAAAAGTCGTATGGATAAAAATATTTCTTAATAAATTAACTTCTATTTTGCTTCATTCATACACACCATACTATCTACAGACTAAGAACTAAAATAAAACACTCAGAAAAAGCAAAATTACAAAAAGGATCAAAAAGAAGGAACATATAGCTAGTCGCAATGTAAAGAACTAAAAAGCAAGAGGGGCTTTAAAAGTAATACTTGTAAGTCTAAACGAAACAAACGGTAGAAATATTGTAAAACTATAGACAAAATATAAAAATATAAAAATAACGATTAATCCAAAAAAATAAGAATAAAACCATCTCATACTCTATAAAGCTTTGAGCATTTATTAATATGTGTAGAGTAAGCAATCTGTGTACGGTTAATGGCTTCTTACCCACATTTTACTTTTTAACCTCCTTATACTTTCTGTTACTTTTCCCAATATTTCTGTACACTGATTCGTTTAATAGCACTGACTTCGCACAAATTTACTTCACAAGATTACAACAGCTCTTTACAACAAAAACACATTTTGTCAAAAAAACAAACAAATCGGTTCTTCAGGTAAAATATAAAACAAACTAAACAGTTTAATGCAAGTTTCTAATAACTTACCTCCTCAGCTAACTTTTTTGGTATATACACTTTTGTTTCTTCTTTATTCACACTTGACAGGGCATGAAAACGCGCGTTTCCGTCAAAATAAGTCTTTGTTTATTTATTTATTTATTTATATGGGTTTATTTCCTCTTCTAAGATTCACGGGACCGTGGAGCAGAACTTTGTAAAACTGAGATGCAAAACTCCCTAAATGACTAACACTTTCTTTTTATATTACTAAAAAGTTGTAGCCAGATTGGCTCCTACCACAGTCACAAAATAACTGTACTTATCAGGAAAAAAAATCAGTATGATAATTTTATGGTATGTTGTACTGAAACCTAGATGTATTGTTTCAAATTTGAATATTACACAGTCCTATTCAATCATTTCACATTGAAAATGTTTCGGATGTTTCAATAGTACTGGATAAATATATTTCAAAAATGTCAATGGAGCAATATTAATTCAATATTGCAACCCACTATTTAAGAAGGTATTGCCAGAAAAGTCGAACACAGTATTAGTTTTACTTTAGAAATCTCTCTCTGTCTCTCTCTCCATCCGAGGAATAATTATCGTGTAGCAAACACTTCGGAAATGTCAATACACCAATACTAGTTCAATACTGCAAGTCAGGGGCGTAGCCAAGGGGGGGGGGAGTTAGGGGGGTCAGTTTGGATGATTGAGATATCAAATTTAATTATTAAATATTTACAATGTATCCACAAATTTGAATAAAGGTTTAAAAAATTTCAGTATGTCAGTTCCTCAATACTGGCTTTTTATTGAGAGCGAATATTTTATTTGTAACTAGTTCATTATATGCGACTGTACCATTTTTCTCTATCATTAAAAGAATTTCGTATTGGTATTTTGTAAAATATATATTTCCTTTTTTTTCTTTCTTTAAGACCACAGAACAGTCTAAAACATTATGCTGTGTTTTAGGAAAATCTTGATCTTTGATACATTGGTGCTGTACTGATGCATGCAAACAACGTTATCTGAAGTAGTCTCCATTAACCGTATTATAACAAGACATTTGATTTGCTGGCTATTTACTTTTTAAATATATTTACAACATCTAATTCAATCAATAATTTGAAAAATTTTCCTTACTTTTTGTAGCATAGTGCAAACAGAATGTGTGAACAAACACTCTTGTTTTATAATATGATAATTAGATTTACCTATAGAAAGGGGCGTTCCCCCCTGTGTTCGTTTTACTTGTAAGTGTTTCATGGTCTTTACATTTGTTTATCATATTGTATTTTCAAAGTTTTGTAACTATGGAACTTATAATAAATGGCCCTGTTGGGTCATACAAAGCTCAAAAGAGACGAGCAGGCCTGGTGAAGTGAAAAGTAAAAAGGATTCGTTAAATCATGCTTCCTATGGACCAGAGCAACAAACACTTTCCGCTATTTTTAAGGGTAATTTTTATATTTATACATACAAAAAAATAGATTCATAATAAAAAAGATGCAGAAGCCATTAACTGCATCATTAAATTCGATTACAAATAATATATTACTTCCCGACAATTCAAATATCTCTTATATAGACTTTAGTCTTCTCACATCAAAATCAATCGCTATATCTAGTTTCTTCTAGGCATTTTCCCTATCACTTTGTAAAGATCGCGTGATTCGAGCAAACAAAAACTTTCTTAGCGAAATGCTTAGTTTCACCATTAGAAAATATCTGTCTGGATCTTCTTATCATGCGTTCAGTCAACGAATCAAGCGAATTCTTTTGTATACGCCTGACTAGATGAGCTTCGTAGAAACAGGATAGATGCTTTCCGATTAAAAACTACTCGATTTAAAGTGAATTCCAACATAAACTGCTTCATGCTTTTTCAGAGTGCTGGAGCAAAGATGCACATGCACTGCATCGCCCGAGGGTTCTCTCGAAAACTTTCATATTTCTATTTTCATACAGGGCATTTGTGCCTTTTTTTTAGTTTCCTGACTGCCAAAATACAATACTGGTTACAGAAGTTACCTTTCGAAACTTACCTTTGACAAGGCTGCTGCCTCTTTTAACTTAAGAATCTATTTTGAGGTAGAGGCTCGCGAGTGAGAAATGTTTCGTAGTTGGCTTGACTCATCCTTGCCAGTCAACAGGCGTATGTTTTTAAATAGTTTTAATGGCAACATAACTTAACATTTTATCTATTACAAGCTATCTCAGACAGTATCACAAAAGGTTTTGCTTTTAAAAACGTATCTCTGACTCGTCTCTTACGCAATTGAAAATAAGTGCAGAATTATTTGAAGTACTGAACAAGAGATGCCGTAACTGCATTTCACGAATTATCAGTAGTTCGTGGATAACCAATTAAAATCCACATCAGTGATCTATGTTTATTGCTGAGAAATAAATACTTCTTAAAAGAAATCACAAGAAGAACCAAATAATATCTTTCCTAATCAAGTATCAAAGGAAAAAATTCGTATTTTAAAAATATGAAACAAGGAGTTCAAACTACTCAGAAGTAAGGCGAATTTTCTTTTTAGGCAAGTGTCAGGGGAAAAAAATCAAGGTATTTTTAAAAAGTTTAAATTTAAAACTTTAATGCCCTTCCAAACTATAGGCATCTTTTTTTCAGATTGTAGTTGGACAGAGCCTAATTTTCCAAAATTATGAAATATATTTTGAAGAAACGTAAGGTGTTAAAGGCATAATATATTAGGTTGTAACGAAAGTTTCCCGCCACCGCAAATATTATCTGCTCGAACAGTTCGCGTTGGCGTATTTGCTCATAACTTTCCACACTCTTTTGGGGATTTGGAAAAAAAAAAAAAGAAATTTACTTTAGAACACTGTGCAGTGAAATCTGTAAAAAATATATCGTTATCATTAAGTACAAGGTGTCTCAAATGAAACTAACCGGGTCAAAAACATCATTTACATCCAATTCAGTTGCAAAAAGTAAGCTACAGAACATCAACGAATTATGTGTACAGCTTTAGGTACTACTGTTGTATCATATGACACTGTGGGGGTTTGGTACCTAAAGTTCAAAAACAAGGACTATGACGTACAAGTACAATCGCTGGGTGCCGTATGAGCTGCGTCAAGCAGATTTGGCGGAAAACTTTCGTTACAACCTGATATATACCCGCGCTAATATTTAAAAATATCTTCACTGAACATTTTTGGTCCTATCGTCTTCTGAGTATCTCTGAAACTGAAGAACTGCATAACGTAAACATGTCTCGCAGTTCTCGGTAAATGTGCAATTTTATGTCGAAATTTCTAACGAACGATCTATGAAGTACCACTTCTCTGAGTTTGAATTACTTATGTATTAATTCTCAAAAAGGGCATTCAAAAAAATAAAATGCTCATTTATCCTTTTAATATTTTGTACATCCAAATTAAACCAAATTTAGCAGTATGAAGCAACACGTAAAGGTGGAGAACTTACTAAAACTACACATAAAATTTATATAACAGGTAGAGCTTTTTAAACAAGTTTACACACTACTTAAATAAAGCTAAATATAATGGTTTATGAAGCGATGAAGTGGAATATTTTGTTGAAGCGATCGTTTAAGAAAGTTTTAGGTGATATTTTAAATAAATGATAGTATTAGCGACGCACAAACCTCGGAGACGATCAGTAGACGATCAATAGGCCATCGATGCTGCAATCCTCGGATATTTAATCATTTTTGTAACTAAGCAACAAACTAAATTTTGCACACTACTATAGACAGAAATTAATAATAATGCAATGCTAAAAAAATCGTCTCCTGATTTGAATTTTAAACTCGCATTTGTGGGATTACAACAATGATATGTATATGTTCTTAATGCAGCGTTGCGTGTAAAAAAAAACTGAGTACTTAAAACCAGTCTTAGAAAGTAAATGCATTACTTTCGCAATCCCTTTAACCCTTTGAGACGCAACCCTTTACCAATGCTGAAAAACGGGCAGCCGTTGCCATCTCTCGACTTAACTACCAGCAAGATGGCGGACGATCGAAACGTTTATCGCCTGCCACAGATCTAGACACCCTTTTTTGACGACGGCTGGCTGTGCCGGCACAGCCATCTGTCGTCAAAAAAGGGTCTCTAGATCTGTGGCAGGCGATGAACGTTTCGATCGTCCGCCATCTTGCTGGTAGTTAAGTCGAGCGATGGCAACGGCTGCCCTTTTTTCAGCATTGGGAAAGGGTTGCCCCTCAAAGGGTTAAAACAAAATATCGGAGCGTTTCATTAAAAATAAATGAATGCGCATATAATTCTGCTATCACAAATATTTAATAATTCACATGTGCCCCTTCACACAAATATAGGGTATTCATGGAGGGAAAAAAACCATTTATTCAGGATTCAAAATTGTAAACAATGCCGATGAATACTGTCCCCGCGAAAGGTCGAACCATTCGTCAAAGTGCGACGACGTCTTGTAAATATTCAATTGAATGAAAGAGCCGCACGGCGCAATGGCCCGAGCCTGATGCGCTGCTGAATTGGTCTTGATACAGGAGGGCAGTCACAAAAGCGCGGTGACGACAAATCTCTGCAAGGCTGTCCTACCGTGAAAATCCCATTGTTTCTGATCCATGAGTGTGATGTCGTGAACTGATTTAAGAGAAGTCGTCGACAAACCTCTCAACTCTTTAGTCATGATGCACAAACGAATTTGACGGAGTGGCCTAGATTACGACTGTCCAGTCGATGATCTGCTCGTTCAAACTTATTTGATGAGATGTCTTCTTATAATCAAATGATTATTCTTCCAATTAGAAATTTTCCCAATCAAGAATCAGTGGAGATAAATTTTGGGTCTGATTTGTGGCCTCTTCAGAAAAATAGAATCATTTAAAACGACTAGTGCATAACAATATAATCAAATAAAACGGCTCTTCATTGGCATTTTACCCTATATTTTATTTTGTTTTACAAATATTTCTTATTTTAAAATGGCATTTATAAAAATTGGTAGAAAAATTCCCAAAAATAGCTGTCGAAATTCACATAAATAGTTGCATACATTCACAAAAATAAGCTGTTTTCAGAAAAATGGGACCCCGTAGAAAATTCCTGGATTGACCTCTGCTAATAACATGCAGTTACTTTTTATTCCATTAATTTTATAAAAAGGCGTAGGTTTTAAATATGAGAGAAAGCAATTGTTGTTTTAGGGAGACCTTGTATACAGAAAATTCCAATTACAAAACGTAGTTCTACCTTTGAATAGTCATTCACAGAAAAAAAAAAAAAAATCACACATCTGTAAAGTTTACTGACTTAATATGATTTAGAAATTATCCCCAATTACTGTGGGGCAATTGTTGAACTCCAAAAAGTTAAATACAAAGTAAAAGAAATATTCCACGATTCAGAACTGCATGTGAAAGTGTTTGAAAATGAATACCATGTTAATGATGTGATTTCCACTTGGGTTTAATAATAATTAAACTGAATTATATTGCTGATATATAAACTTATAGTAATGTTGTTATTATTAAAAGTAAATTATGAAAGAAAAATCCCTTACATGTCAAAAAAAAAATGTTCTTTGAAAATTGGTTTCGGACTTCTGACGACTTACCACACTGAAAATATCGGTATAATATAGAAAAATGAATTTTAAACAACTTATTCAAAATTGAAAATGCCTATAATTTTATCAGTTTCAAAAATACCATAATTCTTTAATACAAATTTTAAATGTTCCTTTCTTATTTCATTAAATTCTTCATTAATGCTCAGCCGGCAAAGTTAAGTTCACAAAATCTACTTTAACCTAATATATTTTACATAAAATTATGTGTACAAATGAAAATGAATAAGCATGTAATATAGAACCGTTAGCAGCTGAAACACTTCCACACGAAATTTCCATAACCGGTTCAAACCTTCTACTTCATCTGCTTTTCCATTGTGTTTTTGTACGTGCATAACCAATCTGACAAGCTTCTCACCTGCTGTTCTGAAGTCTCCACATAAAATCTCCTGATACAATGTGTTGCGCTGTATTTGTCGCACGTTTAAATTTGCTTATGTATATCACAAAATTTGCTTATTATATCGTCAGTAGTAAATCGCATGAGAAAGGGGATGCCCCGTTCCCTTGAAGAACGCAAGAATCTATAGATCTCTTTTGGTTCATTCGGAGAACACACCGTAGTTCACTTATTTTTTAATGGATATTATCAAAATGCAGTTATATGCAAAATTTGGAAGAAAGCACAATGAATTCATTTTGTACAAAATTAACTTTCTTGTAAGCACTTCAGGTAGTACTGGAGGTTATTCTTTTTAAAATGCGTTTTTAGATTTCCACAAGAATAGTGAGTTGATAAAAATTGAAATTATAATTACTTGTTTTTACATTAGTTTATTTTTGTGCGAATTTCGGTTTTAAAAACAAGGTAGTATTTTTTTAAGGATTATTATTCACATGATGAAATACTTAACACAAATCATTAAAGCCTATTAAATAAAATAATTTCCATGTTGTTTAATCTATTCGCAGACATACTTTTTAATATCACTTCATAAAATGTTTAAATAGAAACTTACATAGAATTTTTGCCGTTTTATGAAATATTAAAATTTATAAAACGTTTAAAAGACACACTGTTTGTTACACAGAACTTTGTAATATATATATTATTATTTAATTAGTGTTTCAATAAAAATTTACCTTTACTGAACCGATTCTAATTTTTGATTAAGTAATTGTTATCATGTGCGTACTCTACACATATTATAGTTGCTATGTGTTTTAAAGTATTTGTGATTGTTTAAGTATTCCATCTAGCTCAATGTCAATTTAAAATGTAGCCTTTTTTAAATGAAATTATCTTCAACTCTGATGTCTAATGTCGTCAGATAAATCTGTTTCTTTTTAACAAAGTATGCTTTTATTGACAAAAAAAGGGGGGATGTATCTTACGCGTTTACTCGCGATAAATTGCAATCTTACATAACTTTCGTAGTTTCCTCCATTTAAATAACTTTCTGAATCACGCTAACTGCCCCCTGTTGCTTTAACCTTCCACTTCATCTTCAACGCTGTCTGGCAAAATGCCCCTTGTCGATTTTCAGACATTCAGTTGCATTAGTTGACCCGAAAGTTCATGACACGGCTTTCTGCAATGAAGTTGAACTTCCTCCATTTTGGTGCACTTTTGACAACGCACAGAATGAACTTCCTAAAAGAGGGCCATTAATTTATTTCTTACAAGAGTTCATAATTACTGAAAGCAACAGTTTTAAGAATATGCCTTCTGGTATTCTGAGCAAATATTTTCGCTAATTAGAATTCTGGTTTGAAGCTAATTCAAGTAACTTTGTAAATTTGCAATGATCTTTCCCCCCTCGCCCAACAACTGCCCATTTTTCATGCTCCAAAGCAAACAATATTGATTTTTATTGCTCATCTATGAATAAGAATGACGATAGAAGCATTTATAAATATACTTATAAAAACATTAATACTTGTCCTCGGAGTTACAATCGTGATTCTGATTTACAGTTTGATTCAAAAATAATGTGACCAATTTCAGATCATCACAGATTTTTATTGAATGAAGTTATTTACATGAAATTTTCATTGTGGTTTCCTTTAGCACAGTACACTTTACGTAAACGTTTAGGTCAAGCCAAAAGAGCTTTCTGACCATTTTAGGGGATATTTTTCGAACTTCCCCTTTGATTGCTTTTATAAGCCCTTGAAGTGTTCTTACTTCACGTCTATTTCATTGTTTTTTTAAATATCCTCATTAAAAAAATCGCAAGGAGCACAGTCAGGAGATGATGGTACCCATTTCTCAGGAGGCAAAAAATTAATTTATTTTTTATTCTTTCAGACGTTTTATAGTTGATTTTGCAGTATGACATAGTGCAGAATCTTCGTGAAAAACAAAATTTCCTTGAGGGTAGAGAAGTTTACTGTCTTTGGTCATATGCTTCAAAACTTTATTCTGATAGTATATAGCACAAATTTTAGCCTTTCATTCTACAAAAAATAGTTTTGTTAAGCCTGAGAGGAGATTTCTATCCATACCATAACCCCAACTTGCCTTTTGCAAAACAGCTACTGCTTTGCGACGCTTTTCGCGTAAAATATATTGTATCTTCGTTTTCTCAAGTGTGGATAACAATACTTCATCCGAAGTTATCCATGTTTTGTATCTACTTTTGCGTAACATTAGATACAGAAGACAAGAACGTTTTTTTTCGTTTTTCTACGGTCTTTGCAGGCATTTGATGATAGACTGGTTTCTTCACTTTTTTGTAGCCAATTTTCTTTATCTGACGATAAATTGTTGATTGCGATAGCTGTAGTTTCTTTGCTAAAGTTTTTTGAGGCAGAGGATTTTCTACAGCGATACGTCTTTTCAGCTTCTTTTTGTCTTATACATCAAGCACTTCCTTTCATCCCCGTTTTTTCCCTGGAGTTTTTAAATGCCAGACAAATTTTATTTCTTTTTGAAGTTTGGATATTAATCCATTAGAAAAGTATATTTTCTGATTTCTAAATGCTTTATTTAGAACAGAATTTGATCAATCATTCTTCAAAAGCTTTAAAATTTAGGAGTCATCATTTACTACCACTAATAAAAATAGTTCGATTGGTAATTTAGACGTTTCATTTTTAAAATAAAACTGGCGATAAGGCGATTAAATGGTTATATGCTTTTAAACTTGGTCACACTAATTTTGAATCAACCTACAACTAACTTGAAAATCACTGCGTATAGATACACACTATACACTAGGTTAAAAAATTAAATGGAAATTAACATTTATGAATACAACATTTAAAAATAAACAAATATAACCATTCATTACACATTAGTATATTTTAGTTTTAAAAAAAGCTTTTTCACAGAAAATATATGATATATGAGAGTTAAAATAACTCTTGTTCCAAGTAAAATAATGAAAACTTTGTAAAATAACACTCATAAAAGGTTTTTATCAAATTGTTAACGTGTTCCGATCGAAAAAATTTTGGTTTTTTTCAGCAGCAGCAAAGTCCCCGGACTTTTCCAATCAAAAAACGTGTACAGTTTGATAATTACATTTTATGTGTGTTATTTTACAAAGTTTTCATTATTTTATCTTTTATACACCAGTTTCTTTTGAGTGTTTTTTGTTTTTAACTCTTGTTCCTGTACTGTAATGTAATTTCACATTATTGGCTTGATCCATGTACTATAAATTAATTTTAAACTTCATAATGTGCAAGTATTTTTTAAGTACAAAATTGTAAATTGATGTTACGCAGATATAAAGCCCTTTTAAACAATTTTTCTAAGCAACTCATTGAGAATAAAATCACAGTACTAGGCTGTAACGAAACTGAGGAATGTTATACTAAGAACATTCCTTAGATACATTAGAAAGGTACTTTAAAAAGCTATAAAAAACATTGTCATTCTGTTTTGATGTCAATTACACACTAATGCAAATACAAACATAAAAAAATAGTTATTAAACTTTGTACTTTAGAGACTGTATGGACGCTTCGTAGTATATCATTATATTTTTAAGTTAGATATCTTCAAAGATTAGTTTATTCATTGTAACTACTTAATATTTTATTAGAATCATGCAATGCACATATATACATTGATTCATCGGCGTTCAGCACTTTATGGGTTGCGAGAAGTAACCCGTTTTCTCTTCTTTTTGAAAAAGTACAACAGCAGCGATGCCCCTTGTATGGCCAGCTTTATACTATACTACCAGTATTGCCGTTTATACATTTTTCATGTAATTCTCTACCCTTGATACTTCCTGCCTTGATCGATAGTCCATTCGGTACCGAGTCCAAGAAAGAGTGTTTAAATAAAGTCTTCGCACGGAAAAAAGAAAGAAATCATTAGGGAGAAAGTGTTTGTTTAAGGGCGGAGGGGATGTTTAGAGTTTGATACAGTTTTACCTTTTCCCTCTTCTTCAAAGTATACTAGTCATCATCATCTAGTAATTGTTAAGCTATTTACAGTTGGAAAAATGCATTGAACTACGCCTGATTACAATTACTTCTACACACTTTTGCTTACCAGACCTTCATTCCGGGTATTTAAAAAAAAATCGACCTTCAGGCACCATGCTTAAACACTTCCTGATTATGTGTTTTTGACCTTTATTTTCTTTTTTTCCAAAAACGGCATGTACGCCCAGGTTAAGTAGTTTATACGAGGTTTCCCTTTCCGTTTATTGGTAACTGAAATTCGGTGCATTTTGTACGTAGGAAGTGAAAAAGTTGGCGTCGAATAGACCAGGGTGGAACGACCGCATTTCCGAACTCAATATTCAGAAAGCAAAAGCGTTTGTTAACTTAGTTTTGCCACGTGCTTTTTTTTTTTTTGCTTGTTTGTTTACCAAACACTTTTATTAAAAAAATTAGTAGCCTAGATAAAAAAAAAACGAAAATATTCCTAGCAAGAAAAAAAATTGGATTGCTATTTTGTGCTTTAGTACAAAATGTACTAAAATAAGCTACATAAGAAAAGGTTGTGTTAAACGTAATAAAAATAACTAATTTTTTTTTAATGTTTTATAAAGTTACGTAATTCAACTATGTCAGTTATTAAAACGGATAATTACAAAAGAAATATTTCTCCAGTATTGGCGATTATGATGTCCTTTACATATTAAGAAAGAATTTAATTTCAGGGGTTTAGTAAGCAATTGCCATTTTACACTTCAAATTTTAATTCAGCATGTTGAAGTGTAAAAAGTAAAAAAAATTTCCTCATGAGCGAAGTAGTGTTCAGTGACTTGCACAGTACTGGTAAATAGACATTCTAATTAAGCTAAGTAGAAATTTCAAAATTCAATCCAAAGTTCTAAACTATCTGATGTGGACACCACATGACTTCCTTATACGTCTATTAAATCATAAATATTTTCGATTCACTTCATCTAAACTTATTTTGTTTTAAAGAGATCAAATACTGCAATAATACTAAGGTTTAGCAATTTCTAGCCAAATATTCGAGATATCGCCAACCTGGGTTCAATTTGAATTTTGACACTTAATTGGGCTATATTTCGCCAAACGCCGACATGCTTGATATCGTTAGATTTTGATCATACGATATAGTGATTCATCACAGACTTTTAATGAATTGAAGGTATCCATAGACATGAATGCATTTAAAATCTTTCGGGTGTCCCTGTAAGTAAATTACTCAGTTGAGTGTAATCAGAAAAGAGATGCGTAGTTAGATTTTACAATAGCTCTATATACAAATTGTCAACATTCTACGGTTAAAGTTTAAGAGTTATTCGAAATACGTAATTATTTCTGGAGTTAACTTTGGCAGTATTTCGGCAAAACGCGCCAAGGTCGATGGCAAATGGCAAGAGTCTGGCCATGGACCAAATAATGACTGACTGCAAATATAATATATTGAACATATCCACAGATATTTATGTATAGAATTCTTTTGGGGGTCCAGTAAATAAACTCTCCAGTAGATTGGAACCAAAAATTGAGGTGCACAGTTATGTGTTACAACAATCGTATATATAAAATTTCAAATATCTACGACTAATAGTTTTGGAGATATGCGAGTTACATACGTACACCAAAATGCGCCAAACTTGTTGACTTTTGACGCAATTTTTGAGAGAGGCACATGACCGTTATCGGACCATTATCTAACAATATGGTAGGATGGTATTGTGCTTGAAATGAATGAATGCCTCTAAAACTGCCCGTAACCGTAATGCGTTAGAATTTTTTTGAGTGTTCCTGTAGAAGAACTTTAAGTGATAAAGGCACTATTTTCGATAGATATATTAATTTTCAAATCCTTAAAAACATGTATCACTTTTAATTCGCTTGGTATAACTTAATATCTCTAAAATACGCTTTAATGTCTTTCTGCCCATAGGGCATAATGTATGGAAATTCTTTTGGGTGGCCCTGTAAATAAACTATCCAGTCTATTCAAACCAAAAAGAGAGGTGCACAACTAGATGCTACAACAAACCTAACTATAAAATTCCAACATTCTACTACAAGTAGTAATTGAGATACACGAGTTACACACATACGTCAGGGACAAACTGGTCAAAATGGACTTGTGATCGGTCAAAATGGATTGTACATACATTGATATGAACATACGTTTATGCGTAGAATGAGATGCATATCAAAACTCTTAAAAGTAAATTTAGAGGTTGTCAAAATCAATTTTTTTTTGTCAAAATTTGAATACCGAAATTTTTCACGATCACGTGACTTCCTTTTTCTTCGTACAAGGGAGTAAGAAATGAAATACTCTGCTCATTTTCAATTATCTTAACATTACATTCGTAAGCGCAAAGACAATTATTGTGGACAGAAAAAAATGACAATGCACATGCAATGCAAAATGCGAATTTATAAATCATATTTAAGTATATCAAATGTAGAAACACACATACAATTATTTTTTTCATTTGAACTGACATTTTTTAAGTACTCGGAAAATACGTTTTCGTTCCAATTTGATCATTGTGTTTGGAAAAAGTCAAAGTAATAAAATACCACCAAATACATAAAATTACATCATGAGGGACCAGATGCATAAAGTTCTGCAACGTTCTATACCATCCCCATTTTCTAATTGCATACGTACCTAATTACTATTATAGTACCAAAAGCTAAGTGGGTGCGACAGAATGGGATGACAAAAATGGAATCATACATGAAGTAAGTTTTAAGACGGTTTATATTGAAATTTCCAAAGTTACATAAAAATATATACAGAACTTTTACTGCCCTCCCCCCTCCCTTATGAATAAATCTACAATAGTACAACTTCTCAAATCCGGAATTTCTGTAATTCAAATGGAATTTGGCTTAAATTAATCCAGTTATACAACATAAACCGAAATTTAAACATCAACCTTTATTAGGTATGTATAAAAAGATAACCCTTTTCTGTTGTGTATAATTCCGCAGTAAATGTATTTTATTTTTCATTGATATATTTTTTCAGTTAAAGAAATTTAAGTCTATTTTTTATCAACTTCATCTGATTATTGCTTTTTCCCTATAATTCCTATTACAAGATTTCTATAATACGAAACTCTTTCTGTTATCCGTGAACCAGGAAAGTCCATTTATTCCGGATTTGAGAAGGTCTACTGTATGCTACGAATTTTATTAAAATTTTATAACCAACGAATTTCACATAAATAAAAATAAAAGTAAAAATAAAAGCATAGAAAAGTAGATTACATTTCTATGATTCATGCCCTTGATCTGAAAAGCACTGAAGAGTTTTTCTACTGAAACGTGATTGTGCAAACAGTATCAAGATTCTAAATTCACGGAAGAATTTTTTGGTTTGCAAGTCGTAATGTAGTGGTTTTTCTTCGTTTTACGTCTTACAAACCCAAAAAGTTCTTTTGTGAACCAGACAGTGATTTTTTTTTTTTCTTAAACTGAGTTCATATGCAAAGGTTTTCATAACTAAACTGTGTTGCCTAATACGGTTGAAGGTATTTTAGTTGGTTGAAAGAATACACGCATGTTTTTTCTGTTAAATATTTTTTGCATTTATATAATTTTCTTACACTCAATTTTATGCATATTATTAATTAATGATTTAATTTAAATTTTTTTGGTCAATTGTGCTACATAGATATTATGACGAAAATAAATGTAACCTGAATTAGACTTGCTAGGTTAAAATGCATTAAGAATAGTTTTGCTTATTTATTTTTGGATTTAATTTTATTTTTCAGTTTAACAAAAGAAAATTGTTAAAGTATATGAAAATAGGAGATAAACCACTAAATCTCTAATACTCATGTATACTTATTTAAAAAAAACTTTTAATATGATAATAACCATCGACACTATATAACCAGTGTTCTTCAATGTGTTGTACTTTAAATTTCAAAATTCTCTATAAAAACGATAGACTCAATGTAGTAACGTGAAACAATGAAACATTTAAATTCAAAGGATATAATTATTTTATATCTCGTTTTATTTCTTACTAAACCCTTTCCTGTGAAATTAAAAACATATGAAAAATGTGTTAGAATTTTATTTTGAACAATAGCACACAGTAGCTTAATTGTTTAAAATAGGTCAAAATGTGTTCTCTCTCTCTCTCCCCCCGTCCTCATTGTATTTTAACTAATGATACTGTTATTCTAATTATTTCAATCGAATCCTCCAAGGGATATTGAACAATAACATGCACTCCATTTGCAACAGTCATATTATGAAACGGTTTTTAAACGGTGTGCAAAATAAATACATACCGATGTTTCTGATCGACTGTTGAAAAGAGATCAAGGAAGATGAATAGTGCCAAGCGGATTAATTATAAATATCCTTGGAATAGAATTATTCCAATATCAAAGTAAGCTCAGACAATGCATTTCATTAAATATATATACATATATTATAGGCACCGTAGAATTAAAATCTAATGCTGTCAAAAGAGTTACTAAATTCAGCAATTAAGTAAATTCTAGAGTTCTTTGACTAAATATGTTGCATAAAATATAAAAATTCACGAATGTAAAACAAATAGAACATTAACTTACTTGGCTCTAAAAACACTTGGATTTTAATAAAAAGTCAACTAGAAAATAGAATAAATTGAAATATTAAATAGAAATTAAATAGAAAACTTACCATTCAGAGGATAAAAATTCACGAGTGTAAAACAAATAGAACATTAACTTACTTGGCTCTAAAAACACTTGGATTTTAATGCCGTTGTAGATATATATATATATGTAATGTATAGAAAGGTAATTTGGGTTTTACTAGTTTGGGTATTGTTCAAGCGGTACTTTCACTGTAAGTTTTGCTTTCCTGTCATACTTGCCACGCGCGCTCTGGAGCTATGTTTTACTTATTTTGCTATTTGTCAGACATCAGGCCGTCGATTCTGAGTTCTTTAGATGTACACGTGTCCCCACGCCCTTGTAGCCCCGGATGCGGGTCATGTTGATAAATGTGTGTGGTTCGATCAGAGATAAGAGAGAGGCGGAGTTATGTCTTCGCAAACCCCGTGGTGTGGTAAGCGTAAATACTCCCGCACATGGAAAATCGAGGGACTTCTGCCACTGGAACTGCTTAATGAGTCCACGCTGATTTTTGTACCCGTCTCCCCTCTCCTCTTCTCACCCTATATTGTAACTTAAAGATGATGTTTAATAAACCGTTTTACCTGCCTTAACTGTGGAACTTTACTGAAATATCTGACGTCTCAAATAGCCGACAGGATGATTGCTTGTGTTCCAATTAAAATTTTTAAATTGTAAAAAATTAACGCTCAATAGTCGGGAGACGGGCTACACTGCTTACCCGAAGATGCGGAGTACGCCGGAGATGCGGCGCTATGCCGACTGCCTGCCGATCAGAGATACCCGACTTGCCTCTTCGTCGACTGCATATATCTGGGCTTCCTCATTCCCTGCTTTGATGAAACTACAATCGCCTGACCTCCTATCGAATCCTCCCTTAAGCCCATCGAAAAAATTTGCGCTCCTGAGTTTACCATAGCGACTAACGACGCTGATGCCGACACGTAAATTAAAGAAATCTACGCCTCGTTTTTCATTTTTTCCCCCCACACGTCCACTGTTATTTTGAATAT
Organism: Cheiracanthium punctorium; assembly: GCA_038373885.1. NCBI lineage: Eukaryota > Metazoa > Arthropoda > Arachnida > Araneae > Cheiracanthiidae > Cheiracanthium > Cheiracanthium punctorium. The sequence continues at coordinate 438,858 of JAWZYV010009509.1, forward strand.
CCGATGGAAATCGACGAAATTTCACTGCCTTCATTGCAATCCAAGGGGCCCTCCGAGGAACGCCTGGCCTCTCATGACAGCTGCGATATAACTCACCTCTTTCTTGCAGTAATTAGAGGGAGAAAAGTGTTTTGCCGTTCGTCATCATGCCGAATGTTTTGTTTATGTGTGGTGTGCGTGTACACCTTATGTTGACCAAATCTCTTTCTCCTGCCTGCCTTAATCTTGCGAGAGAAGATTTTTTTTTGTTTTGTTTATTGTTGAAGAATGACGATTTCAACTTGCGGATATTGATTAAGTTAAGTAAGCGACTTAATTTTTAGAGTTGAAGTGAACATTAGAGTATTATATTTAAATGATTATCAGTTGTGTGTGTTATTTTAAAAGTGCTATTTTAATGTTGATAAAAAAAAGAAAGAAAGAAAAAAAATTGTATTGATATATCTGCGCTTGCTTTAATTAATATAGTATTTTCATTAAGGTAAGTTTACAATTGAATTGTGTCGTTAAATATTTTATTTAAATCGAAGTTTTATACGGGTCTTACTATTATTAAATTAATGCTTAAATTACTACTGCATTAACTATATTTCCTGAAGATTTGAAATTTGAATTTTTGTTATTTGCATACTATGACGTAGTTTAGATTCATTTGATTATTTACCTGAAATGACTTACCGATTGGGACTCTCAACTTGACACAAATTCTAAATTGAGATTATGTCATTTTATTCACTGAAAAGTCACTTGAAAATTTATGACAAATTCATGCACCCGGGTACGATAACTTAAATGAAAACAACAAATACGTATTATGTCAATGTAAATAAAAAAAATTTCTTGCATTATATTAGGTTTGCTTATGTAGATGTTTTATTTTGAATATTTACTGTGTAAAATTTTTGTGTGCCAAAATGATCGTATATTATTTCCTTTGTTGAATAATGATGCCAACTCTTTTTTTTTGTTTTCATGTAATAAAATTTAAATTTGCCTAGACGGTTAACTAGTAATAACCAATTAAGAAAGCACAATAAGCCATTGCTAGAAATAAAAAATTGTTAGGTCACATAAATGCAGTACCTCATGCAGGCTATCATTTATTGTATTACCTTGCCAAATTCTTCTAGCAAACGTTCCTGCTAATACTGCTGTTTCACAGCTATGGTTTTCGAAATTTTCTACACACTACGCACATTTTTACATTGCCTTTAAACTAAATAAATTTACTCCATTTTGCCAACTGCATTTTGCCATTTATTTTGCCAACCATTTTGCCAAGTTATTTTCATTCCATTCACTTTATGCCATGCAAGCCAATGCCATAAGTATTTGCCAAAGAAAATGAATGTCAGCCATGTTTATTCCATTTTGTTTAATTATAGTACTATATTGTTGTACAGTATTATTGTATCCCACCTAGGTTGTAAATATTTTACTTGTGATATTTTGAAAAAAATTGTGCGCACTCATTGTTTTATTGTTCATTGTAAGATTTTCGTACTATTGCATCATTGTGTTTTATATAATTTTAGAAACTGCATCCTGCTCCTCAAGTGTTGTACAACATAACTCCAGAATTCTAGCCAGAAAAATTTAAGGTGTCTAAACTTGAAAATTAGATTAGTTCGCAGTTTTAAGATTAGGTTGCAAGGACGTCTGACTCGCAAGTGAGAGACTGGCCACCTCAATGATATTGCTCGTCAGACTTCTTTTGCCGGGGGGGATATTGTAATGTATAAAAAGGTAATTTGGGTTTTACTAGTTTGGGTATTGTTGAAGCGGGTACTTTCACTGTGAGTTTTGCTTTCCTGTCATACGTCCACATTCGCGCTCTGGAGCTATGTTTTACTTATTTTGTTATTTGTCAGACATCAGGCCGTCGATTCTGAGTTCTTTAGATGTACACGTGTCCCCACGCCCTTGTAGCCCCGGATGCGGGTCATGTTGGTAAATGTGTGTGGTTCGATCAGAGATAAGAGAGAGGCGGAGTTATGTCTTCGCAAACTACGTAGTGTGGTAAGCGTAAATACTCCCGCACATCGAAAATCGAGAGACTTCTGCCACTGAAACTGCTTAATGAGTCCACGCCGATTTTTGTACCCCTCTCCCCTCCCCTCTTCTCATTCTAAATTGTAACTTAAATGTAATGTTCAATAAACCATATTACCTGCCTTAACTCTGGAACTTTACTTGAAATATCTGACGTCATATATATATATATATATATATATATATATATATATATATATATATATATATATATTATACCAATTTATTTCCTTAGAATGTTAAAGACTGTAGTTATTAGGTAGTTAAATTATGTGATTCTGGTACACAGATATAAATAAACTAATTATTTGAGGGATTGAAAATTTTTAATGCTTGCAAGCTGTTGTACATACAGAAATAAATAATAAACCTGTATCAATTATGAAACTTACATGGAAAAATCCTAAAAATTGAAAATTTTGTCAAAATGTGACCCTTTTTGAAAAATTTTGCTATGCAATCCCACGTTTAAAAATTTTCTGAAAGTCTAAAAAATATATCACAATTATTTTTGGTTATTACATTATGTATTGCAGCCTTTCAAGATCCCGAGTTTTTCAGTCCTTGACAATCGTGAAACAGACACACTACGCGATTCCAATTAGAAGATGCAGCGACATTCCATACTTTCGATGAAATCCTGACATTTTGTGAGTGATAGCCTCGCAAATTTTTGTTATTCTCAGTCTTAATTCACAAACTGAATACTTACTCCTTTAGAAGTAGAATACTTGTTACCATTCCACCCCTTAGCAGTGACTATTTTTCTATACATTTTATAGTATGCGCTCTTATTTGTATGGATACCAATTCAAGCGATTAAGCGATGACATCTTTACTAAGCAATTTCCTACAACTATACGTTTAACTATTCAGTGTAAAAAGTAGGACACATGATTTTAAACGTAGCATTACAGGGGTCGATCCAGGAATATTTTTCTGCACCCCATTTTTGTGAAAATTTCTTATTTTTGTGAATTTCAATACTAATTTTGTGAAATTCAACACTTATTTTTGTGAATTTTCATACCAATTTTTAATAAAAGTCGCTCTTGTTAAAATAATTGATAAAAAAGAATAAATTTAGGGTAAACTGCCAATGGATGGTTGTTTTAATCGAGTATTTTTACGAAGTGGCCGTTTTAATCGATTGTAATTTTGTGGCAGCAGAACGGACCCAACTTACATCGACCCCTGGATTACGTCCCTCCATAATGGTTTTATGTAAAGAATTTTTTTTAACATCGTTGTAAGTTCCTGTATTATTCCGTTAGAAAATTAATAACTATAATGAGCTAAGTGAAATATCTGGGGTTTCTGCTACGGCATTCAAAAAATGACGTCATAAATTGAAATTGCTGAGATTCATAAACATTGCCACAAACTTTAGTCCCTAAATAGCTCCCCGAGATTCCATAGTTTGATATTTTTCAGAGATTGAACTATGGAGAATTTTAACTGAGCATTCAAGGAGGAGGAACGAAAATAGACAGTGTAAGTCATAGGTAACACTAATAGATTTGTTTGGATAATATAGATTAAAGCACAATATACCGTGTCAATAAATAGTTAGTGAAAAATTAAGTTTATTACATTAATCATTTCTCAACGGGCACTTTACGACTAAGAAAAAAACAATAACTAAGCTCACGTTAATATACCATGAGATTGTTTCAACAAAAGAAACTATCTGAACTTTTTTTTAAGCATTCATTGCTGGTGTTTTGTTTGCAAAATTTAAAGTACTAAAGTTTCATCGTATTTTAAAATAGACGTTGCTTTTCTGCTAACGTGAGTTTTATTTTTTCACATTGGTTTGAAATTTTGACAAGCATGACAAATATTTTGCTGCATTCAAATGCCAAAGCGCTAAAAAAAAAAAAAAAGAATTTTTCCAGAACCTTTACCATAGTATCATATCGGAAGTAAACCTTTTTGCGGAAGAAAATTGCTCAAAGAAACAGTTTTACAAAACACTGCTCACAACCGTAACTCTTCATTTAAAGACACTAAAGGGAGGTTGCTGTTCAGCTACGTAAATGTTTATGGCCATTGTTGCAGAAAGTTGTGTGTTGTAAAAAAAGTTACGTTCCTAAATACCTCCCGGTGATTTTTGAGAAATTTTGTCGAGGGTGTTTTCGCTTTCAAATAAAAGGATGTTGAACTTCTGACGTAGCGTGTATGTTTCACAAAGTTGAAAGTTTAGATTATGGCGTGAGACAGTTCGAACAATTATCCTAATCGAACAAAGATAACATTTTATAGTAAATACCGGGTCTTACGGATGCTTGATTCCGAAACGGAATTTGGAAACTAACGGTGTCACGAATATTTGGTATTCGAGGCTACGTATTCTTCTTTCATGCGTAAATTTTACTTTCTGTTTTATAAAATTAAAAATACTTTATTCAGATACGTGAAATCATATATTATTGTAGCATTACCGCCGGCAGATACGACATTAGGAAACTTTTAATTTCCCTACATCTTTTTTTTTTTCATGCGCAAATTTTATCTTTTCTTTTAAAAAGGAATTAAAAGTACTGTATGCAAATACGTGAACGCGCGCGCGTATGATTTATTTTAGCATTACCACCGGCAGGTATGACAATAGGAAACTTTTAATTTTTCTCTTAATGCTTTATCTTTCCATTCATTGCTTTTACAGAGATGCTTTGATAAAATATTTTCACTGAAATAGACTTGTTTTATTTAGAACATAACAGCAGTAAAAATAAATTAGTTATATTTGTTTTTATGCATATCTTACCTAAAAAATCCTAAAAATTTCATAGTATCTGACATTCATAATTACTCGTACATAAATATTTAAAAGCTTTATATTTGCAATTATGAAGCTATCAAATTAAATGTTTTACTAAATTTGCATTAATTTTCCCTATTAAATACTGTATTTTAAATTATTAAAGAATCGTAAAAATATTTTTTTTAAGCATGATCTTTTAGTAATGTATTATTTATGCAATCGTATATCATATTTGAACTAAATGACGAAAACCGTATCTGATATAAATGTACCAGTATCCCTGTAGAAAAGCCAATTTCGAGATCCATTCAACTGAGAAACTTGAGCTAAATCAAGTTTGAGTTTCGAACCTAGCCACGTTTTTATACTATTACCTGCATAATTATGTTATTAAACCAAATTTTATTAGTTAAAAATACTTGAGTTATTTTATAGGCAGATTTATTTAGGAGGAAAAACCAAATATTTGATTTAAACAAATTTAGTTGATTAACTGGCATAAAGCCATTTTCTGTTGATATGCGTTAATTTAGCATCTGACTTATTTATCTGACTAATTTAGCATCTAACATATTCGCCGTCAATCACTCGCCAGCGCGTGATAGCCACGAGTGTAAGCTAAATTTCCTATTCGTGAATAACTAATTAATTAAAAAAAATCAGTTTTGGCCGCACAGCTCAGAGAAAGGAAATTTTAAACAACCAGGGTATGAGTGAGAATCGATTTCACAACCGTGCTGACTTTCAATAAATTTTGGCAGTCTGAGAATGGTAATAATGAAAAAATCAATACGAACAATTTAAAAGATGCTTGAATCACAAGTTATTTCTGCTGATAATAAAATGTTTAATATCGAAAGAAAAAAGTGACTAGTGATGTTTGAAACTTAATTACAACACAACTTTGTTAGCTTTTCATATGCTATTTTAAATTATCCTTAAAATGAGGTTATTTTAAAGTGAATAGTTTTTAGTGGGGTTATTTTAAAATGAGGTATTTTTAAATAATAAAATTAGTCATTTTCCTGCATTTATATGTTCCAATTTTTGAGTTAAGCCATTTAATACAGCTTTATTTATATTTAGATGCAATACGTTTTGACAGAATACTTAGTTTAGTACTGCGAGAGTAAAGCGTTCAAGATCGCTTAAGCTGTGTTAAATTACATCGATTTCAAGGGCTGTAATTAAAAATTGAGTTTATTCAACCTGCAGCACAGCGCTAGTATGTTGCCGTCAAAAATTTTTTATACTTTACTATAACACAACAAAAAATATTTAAGACGAGTTTAAATAAAAACTTAGTTTGTAATTACACCCAAAAAACAAGCTAGAAATTATAATCATCAAATAATGAATTATGAAGTTTTTTTTATAAATGATACAGTATCTATGAATTCAATTTCAAATCTGACTCACACTCGAATATTTTAGTCAGGAGATTTCAAGTGTAAAAATTTAAAACAGAATGAATTTAATAACGAATTTATGAGACAATTTACGTTTATCTATTTACTCCCTTTTATTTTGAAAAGCATATCTCAAGTCAAACACTTTCAGTATTATTTATACGAAATACTAAATACATGTTTTCTTTCCCAGTTTAATGCCTAAAATCTTGCGAACCATAAAGAGAAAAGTAGTCTACGAACCAGTCTGTCCTCTAAAGATTAGTCGATACACCTACGGATATAATCACACGAGGGTACACCATTAAGATATTAGCTTTTTTGTTCTCAGTAAACCCGTTCCGCTCTTGTTTTGATACTGCACGTAGGTTTTAACCTTTATTTTCACTTAGAGGTAGGCAATTGGCAGTTCCAGTCAGAATAACAGTAGAAACAGCACTTGCTTTGTAGATATTTGGAATACTTAAACAAAATTGTGACCAAACATAATTGCATATTCATACATTTATGGTTGTACAGTCGAAAAATGGTCACAATAGTTACTCCGGTCGATCTACTCTGAAATTTCTCGCACGGTAGCACAAGCTCATTCATAAGACGTACAAAGTAAGACCAGTCTAGTACGTTTTCACCACGCACAGGATGTGGGTATCGCTTACGTCAATTTGTTCGGGAAAAACACATACAATGGTAAAGGAAACTGGTTCCGGCCTTATGTTCTGCAAACGTGCACAACACGTACTATAAAATAAACTACATATCTAGGTTTTAACTGTACATTTGCCTGTTTGTTACAAAAACAACTTCAAAGCACTCTTTTTAGAATTTTTTATTATCCAGTACATTTGTTATGTTCATTCGCTGCTACGTGAAAGAACAACGACCTCTTTAGCGGTTGTTTATGTAATTATCGCATGCAGTACTACATTGAACGTTTTCAGAACGTACAGTGTACCTAAGTTGTAGAATGAGTTGTGGAGTACGTTTTTTGTACGTGTGGTGGTCGAACATTAAATAAAATGTAGCTAGAGCTATTGAGAACTAGAATAGAACGTGAAGCTGAATATGCGAATATGACCTATTCTGAACCAGAATGCGTTTTGGAGAATGTAAAACATGTGGTCCCACTCAAAGAACCTGTGTGTGCTGCCTGGGTCTGAACTGGAAGAACTCAGACAGCTCATCACGTTGTATGAATGTCTATTAATCCTTTATTTACTAGCGGTACTTAGAAATAGCGCAAAAATATTTTTTTATTTAATTGATTAATTATAACCATTATTTGAAAAATCCCTACAAATACTTCTTTTAATAAGCTTACATTAAGACTGGCTGTATGTCCTATTACAGTAAAATTGCTTCAAATAGACATCTTTCCGCTCACTTTACGATCACATGAAGAAAGAAAAAAAAAAAAAAAAAGAAAGAAAGATCATTGGTGTCGGTTTCATGATTAAAGGATTACGCTCCCCAAAAATGCCTCAATCAAAGTACTACTTGACTTCTTCAGTTTTGTATGCGCTGTATTTTTTTGAAAAAGACTCATTAATTGCTAATGAAACAGTTATCAGAGTATAGAGCTAATGGTCGCTAATTTTTTTCTGAATTTTCCTTTTTATTACATTAATCAGTATTCATCGTTTATTTTCTAACTAAATCAAGAGAATTAGTTTTAAGTTGATATTCTTGGCAAGAACATTGTTGTGTCGCCTCGGAATAACTATCATTTTTAACACTTATGGAAAAATTTGATAGGAGTTTATGTTTTCCGTTTGTCTGTAATGTATCCGTGCTTTAACTTCTATAAATATGCATCAATTCATAAAAAATTACATATTTCATGTAGTATACCATGCACCCTATAAAAATAATTACATAGCATTTGTAGATATACTCAAAAGAGACCCAATACATAACGTAAACAGATTTAAATGTTTAGCAGATAGGCGATGTTTGAATCACATACCAAATACTTAGGCAGAATTAATCTTACAAAGATGCTGAAATAGTTTCTGTATGTAAAACATAGCATTTATTTGTCTTTTTGTTTGTGTCCTGTACAAATCTACGCCTATGAAATTTCAGACAGCTATAATGTACAAATTAAATAAATATAACTCTTAACTTCAACTAAATTAATAGCATAAAATAGAGGATTACCCGTGTAGTAACTAAGGAACATAAAGGCGATGGATTTTTTAGTTTTCCAATAAATTTTTTGAATTAAAAATAAACCTCGCTAAATCTTTTTTTTTTTGGGGGGGGGGGCTCCTGAAAATAAGTTTAAAATGCTGTAGGCTATAATCATAAACAGTTGGAATGTTTCATATATAGTTCAGAGATATATTTATGTTTACGTAAGTATTTCTATTTATAAAAAATATTTAGTACCACGTCTCACAAAAGTTAAAATGTTCTGTAAAGGTTACACATCATTTTTAATTTTTTATGATTCAAAAGGATTTTTTTCTTATTTAGCATCGATGCGTTAGCAATTTCCCTACATACATAGTGTCCCATAATGTTAGAAACTTCTATATTGTTCCTTCCGCGGAAAGAGTGGCTTCAAATACTTTTACTTGATCGAAGTTACGCAGAACGACTTAGCAAGTATATTTTCTTTTGAAACTCGAGAAAATGTCGAAATTCCACTGTTTTCTCATGACTTTCGACTGTATAGTGAAACGTACTTACTCTTTTTTTAACAAAACAAGGTTATTTCGTCTTTATCTAATGCTGCTGACTCAAAACTGTTAATGTATGTGTGAATTTAGCTCTTGACTTCTCACGTAGGCGTGAATTCACTTTTGTTAATCCTAAAATTGCATAAGGGAAGAACTATTTCCACACAAGAGTCAATAAGAAATATTCGACTTTCGTCGTTTTTACTACTTGCTCACAACATTTTTTTAAACGCTTTTCTAAAAATGAAAGCGTAAATGTGTGTGTTAGTAGGCCAACAACCTTTAAGTGTAAAGGAAAAAATACATTGAGTTAATTTTCGTGTTCATTTTGTGAGAATTTATCGCAAAAAGTCTTGATTATTGGCACTCAGTTACCAAAAAATCATGGAGTGGGAGCCTTTGCCCACTCCCCAGGATGCGTCTCCGCTCTGGATTGTGGAAGGAAAATCCTTTAGAAAGATACCGCCGGATTTGAAAAAATATACACACTACTTGTTCAAGAAGTCGAAAAGTGTCATTTGAAATCGAAATACACTGTGTAGAAGCACCTTGGTAAATTTCTAATTTCTCAACAACACATGCTTAACCCTTTGAGGCGCAACCTTTTCCCAATGCTGAAAAAAGGGCAGCCGTCGCCATCGCTCTACTTAACTACCAGCAAGATGGCGGACGATCGAAACGTTCATCGTGTGCCACAGATCTGTGGCATTCGATGAACGTTTCGATCGTCCGCCATCTTGCTGGTAGTTAAGTAGAGCGATGGCGACGGCTGCCCTTTTTTCAGCATTGGGCATTCTGTCCAGCTGTTCTCGCATTCTTCCATTTTTCAGCAGATGTCAATGCTGTTAAAAAAATCGTGACAATTTTTTTACGGGAAATGACGTGCTTAAAAAATAAAGTATTCTCGTGTAGCTATGTCACCCGCAACTATTTTTATAGAAATGAAATCTATACTTCGTGACTGGCAACAGTCAAAACGTCAGAGTTTGGTGTTCCCAGAGCGGGAACACTGCGCGTTAAAGGGTTAAGCCACTTCTCTTCTTTCTTTTCGATTTGGCGCGTTCTTCGAGTTTTCATTTGCTGGCATTGAAAACGAAATTCCCTTCTAGAATGACCCCCGGGCCACTAATTGTAGGGCGAGGGCGTGTGTGGGCTGCGCCCTTTTTTTCATCCCGCCGTTATTGCAGGCAACACACCAACAGCACTCGTGCCTGGATGTGCCTTGACCTCTCTCTGGCGATGCGCTAATCTGGACCTCAGCCGTTGACCCAGCGGTCACGCCGGGATGGTCAACCTACCTCGGTTCACATCGTGAAGCAAGCCACTCTCTCAGCTGCCCATTATTTATTTATTTACTTTTATTTGCCTCGGTATTCAAGAAATCGTTTCCCTCCAGTAGATAATAGGTTATACAAAGTAGGTGTGTGGTGTATGGAATTTAGTGCCTCGGTGACTTATGGAATAGCATCGTTAAAAAAAATGTACTAACGATCACTGCGGTGTTGCTCCAAGAACTTGAGTACAGTGTTGAATTGTTAAGGCTGAAAACAATGATCAAACAAATTATATTACCAAGTTTTGCATTCTTGATTTTTAAAAATGCATTTTTTTTTAGGAAGAAAGTGTTGTTCAATCTCGTATGTAAATCTCGGAAAAAAAAAAGTGAGAATTTTCAGAAATGTCTAGTCCAAATTGAAGTTTAGTAATGAAAATGTTTGTTGCAAATTTTTAACGTAACTTAGAAAAAAAAGGGGTAAAAAATATCTTGACAAATACAAAATTATGCAGCATAGGCTCATATAGTATATTCTATGTGTTTTTGAAAGAGCAACTGTGTTTTCTTTTATAATTGAAGTAGATGGTGGTAGAAGAAATAAAGCATGTAATACAGAATAGAAATAGAATATTTATCATAGATTACTCATTTTGATATTTTTGGCACTTTACTAAAGATGTATAAATGTCATGAAGGAAAACTTTTTATAAAACAAATTAATCTGGGAAATAAAAGGAACTGGCACATTTAAAACAAATATCTAAAATCTTGTACAAATTCTTAATGTAAGCGTGTCTTATAAATACTGACGTTAGTAATAAATATTATTTGAAATCTGAAAGATTGTGAACGAATAAAGTATAAAAAAACCGGATTAAAACTGCAGTAAACAGAGCGAACTATTCCAAATTCAAACTTTATTTGCATTAAAATATGTACGTTTAAATAAAATGCAATAAGGTAATTTATTCACGGTTACCTCTAATATTTGCTGCTTCAGTATGGTCATTGCAATAAAGCGATTTTGAGTGAAAATATATATAATAGTTTTAATTTTAGATTAAGCATTCACTGCAATAATTACATATAGTTTACAAAAAAAAAAATACTTGATAGAATACTAATGATTGATTAGCAACCATTTTACTTTAAACCTCATTGATTGAATTACATTTGAACCTTATTCTGAACATAACTTATTTGTAAAGTCCTCTTGACAAAACTGGTGGAAAGTTTTTTGAATATTTAAAATACGTTAAAATAGTTTAATCAACATATTATTAATCTCTGGTAGTTATTAATAATGATATAAATATTAGTAGATAATATTAGTAGTCAAAGTATAATGTTCGGTTATACATCACGTTAAGTTCATGTGCTATTTTAAATAAATTACTGAACATTAGTTCAAAGCAAATAAGTTTTTCTATTTTTGACTTGTTATTATAATATTTTACTATACTCCTGATAAAAAAACCTTTACCCTTGAAAGTTGACTAAATTTATTAATTTTAATTAAATACAGAATATTTAAGGTACTATCTTTACTACTTAGCATCAAATGTAGTAATTTTTTAAACTGAAACTACAAAGCTGTGTATTTCTTCTTCGATAGTAATTACATTTCATTTTTTTTCTAGGTAAATAATTTTTTAAGGATATAAAAAATCCAAACAAACTTATTACATTCAAAACCACATGTACAAAAAAAAAAAAAAAAAAAAAAAAAAAAATCCAGTGAAAAAAATAAAGTCCAACCTTTCAAAAATCATTTTCAATAAATAAATAAATAAATAAATACATTTTTTTTTCGAAACATAAAATTGAATGAGACAATCAAACTTATAGATTGAACTTTTTTGGAAAATTACTACTGTTTCGGCTTTTGTAAATTCAATTTAATATCTCCAATTTAGGGGTATGCAGAAATTGAATATAAATCTTTTATTTCTGCTTATGAACATTTAAAACTAAGCAGGTTGCTTTTATGAAAAGTTTGCCTCTTGTTCATTTATTTATTAAAATTCTTGCTGTCCTTAAAGCACATAATCAAAAATATTAATCAAAAAACATTTGAATAGAATAATATATATTATATTGATGAAATCCTACAAAATAATATGCAAATAATTATAGTGGTTTCTTTTTAAATACAGAAAGTTAACGTTAGTAAAACTTACTTAAAAGCTAACGTTTTTGTCCCTAAACAAATATTTCCGTCAGCTGCCAATTTTTAAAAATTCAAACATGCACGAATATAACAATAGTATAATAGTGATCTTACACATTTTCCGTGCATATTTGAGTCGTAAAAATATTTTTTTTTATTTTGTTCTTAATTTATATTTTCGTAACTTAAGAATTTCCATTCAGTCATGGGAGGTAATTGCTCAAAACTTGAATGTGTTGAATAACTCAGTGAATATTAAATTTATAGAGCTGTAGGTTTTTGTGAATGATTTCTTAAAGTTATGACTTCATTTTTCACACTTAACTTATAGTATTCAGAAATGTTGTTTTTTTTTTTACTTTTTAATATATCTTTCCTTATAAAAATTATGGCATAAAAAGTAATTACATCTCATCATTTTTTTTTCCTAACTGGAAAAGTGCTGATATTAATATTTAAATAAATGCCGCTCTGCAGGAGCGGATATTCCATTAGACTGAGTAGGCTGAAGCCTATTGTCCCAAAGAGAGAGTGACTCCGAATGCCATAGGAATAGGCATGTCAAAAATAAGTGTGATAATTATAAATAAAAAGTCCCCCTTAATAATAGCGCTATATGCTAATGAGATTATGGGTGTTGTCTGTGTGTATGTATGTCTGTTAATTATAGAAGCTAAACCGTTCGTCGGATCTGGACCATATTTGGCGTTTTGGTTAACCCTTTGAGGCGCAACCTTTTCCTAATGCTGTAAAAAGGAGCCGTTGCCATAGCTTGCCTTAACTACCAGCAAGATGGCGGTCGATCGAAACGTTCATCGCTTGCCACAGATCTAGAGACTCTTTTTTGACGACAGCTGGCTCTGCGGGGGCATACAAATTTTGTTCCTCAAGCAATCAAGTAAATCACTAGTCTGAGTTCAGAGTGGAAGAATTTCACCCCTCTATTTTTCTCACTTGCCAAAACAGCTGAGAATCGAATCTCTTCCAATGTGAAAAGTACCACCCCTGGTCAAAATTTCTTTTCCCAAAAAATGAAAATTTCATTTTTACTCACCTCACTATTAAATGTGCTTATAAAAACTGATTAGTTAGTGAGCGGCCTACTTTAGACTTATTTAATGGCCGTGTTCCCGAAATGAGAGAAGAGTTTGATGAAAATGCTGCTAACCCTTTGAGGCGCAACCATTTCCCAATGCTGAAAAAAGGGCAGCCGTTGCCATCGCTCGACTTAACTACCAGCAAGATGGCGGACGATTGAAACGTTCCGTTTGCCACAGATCTAGAGACCCTTTTTTTGACGACAGCTGGCTGTGCGGCTCGTCCGCCATCTTGTTGGTAGTTAAGTCGAGCAACAGCTGTGCGGCACAGCCGGCTGCGTCTAAAAAGGGTCACTAGATCTGTGGCACGCGATAAACGTTTCGATCGTCCACCATCTTGCTGATAGTTAAGTCGAGCGATGGCAACGGCTGCCCTTTTTCCAGCATTGGGCAATCTATCCAGCTGTACTCGCATTCTTTCAGCAGATGTTGGTGCTGTTAAAAATAATCGTGACCATTTTTTTACAGGTAATGACGTGCTAAAAAGTAAGGGATTCTCGTGGAGCTATGTCGCCCGCAACTATTTTTATAGAAATCAAATCTATTCTTCGCGACTGGCAACAGTCAACACGTCATAGTTTGGTTTCCCAGAGCGGGAACACTGCGCGTTAAAGGGTTAAACGGGACAAGGGTATTTTGCAGATTTTTAGAAAAAGGTGTCTTCTGAGTTTTCGGGCTTATTTTGCTCATTTTCTTATCATGCGAGGAATTTTCGTCCGTAATATATATTTTGTATAATTAGAAAGCTCAGATATTGCTTTCCCAAATAGGCTTTGTTTGAGAATTAATTGTATGTAAATGTGATTTTTTTTACCATTTCTTAAAAATTGCAAGAAAATGGGCTCTATAAAACGCGTTCCGACTATATTTTACTTGTTCTTTTGTGATAGTAATATCCAAAACGCTAAGCTATTTAGAAATTTAGAGCATTTCATGGGGGCTGGGCCCCACAAATTCAGTTAGCTTTACGTGCTCCAAAACCACGATCCGCCAATGCATCTTTGATCATTTAGTTTAAAGCATCTGGTATAGCAAGCTTTTTATTTTAACTTAAACGTTTTACTAGCTTATTCTTTCATGAAACTGGAAAAAAGAAAAAAAAACACTTTTTTTTTCTCTTGTAATTTAAACTGAGTATGGTAGTAAATCAGATAATGTTTGATCAATAACTTTGAAAATTATATATTTTATTTTTAAAAATTAAAATCTATATTTTGCACTTTTCCTGGCAATAGTGTTATTTTAATCTTTTTTCTTTCCAAAAATGCAGTTTGATACTAAGCAGCCACTCAAACTGACTATAGGTGTTCTTAAAGCTATTTTTTTTTTCTCCACCGTACGTAAAGATTAAATTCTGCAGTAACATGCTGAAGCCAATTTCTTTATAACTTTATGGAGATTAAAGATGTGAGATATTTATAGACTCTTCATCATACCATTATGATGAAATTTATCGTTGTTCTTCAGGAAAAAAGCTTTTGTCATATGATTCTTTTAAACAGTTTAAAAAACAATTTATCGCAAAGTTTTCCGATTCTAATTGATTGACCTTTTGCTAGACTAAACCGTTACAATTTGTGAAGGGAATTTCTGGCGTAATTTGATATTTTAAAAAAAAGTTCAAAATTTTATCATTTCTTAATGTGGTACGGTGTATGTCGAAGAAATGAGATCTGCCTCGTGGCCTTGGTACTGAAGTTAAAATTAATTAATTATACCAGCGACTCGAAAAAATCCACAGAATTATCCTTTATTAGCTGCACCACACACTGAAATGAAAGAAAACGGTGCCTTTTAAGAAACTGTCAGAAAAATTCTGAATTATGGAACTGCACAGCAAAATTTTTCAAAGAGATACATTCTACCAAACTTTCAATTTTAAGAATTCTTCCAAAACGTTTCGAAACTGATACAGATTTATCGTTTACTTCAGTGTATAGAGGAGCTTGTAAGGAGACAATGCAAAAATTTTAAAGTGATTTACATTATTAGCTTTTTTTAATGTACGAAAATCACAAGTTTTTTTATTTTCGAAATTAACCCTTAACAGAGGAGCCATAAAACAGTTTTTCGATATCTTGCTCTGGAAATTGTGTTAACAAATATTAATAGTAAAATTTTAAAAAAGAAGTCATTTTTCACTTGGGAAAATCATCAACTAGTGTCTTTGAACACTGAAAGAGGACTTCATCATCCTTCATTGTGATGCGAAATTAAAGTCCGGAAATAATCTTATTCTTCCGCTTACGAAAAGAAAAAAAGTCCATTAAGCGATTGCGTTTGTTTTGGCTTCCAAGCGATTACAGTAATCCGAGGGAAAAATGGGAGATTTTTCTTGGGTTTCTATCCCCACTGATGTGAGAAACACCACTGCTTCTGGCCTCAGGGGACTCTCTGGTTCTTACATAGGAACAGGAACTCGCGGGGGAATAATCGACAAAGTGCAAAAATCACGCGAACAAAAAGGGGGTTGGCTCGACGAATTGTTCTTTCGCGTTCGGTTTCAAATACTAATTCGGAAAACGAATTATTGCTTTCTGCAGCAGTCATATAATGGAAACTTTGAAGAAAAAAAATTACTGTATTTCTACACTTTGGATTTCGAAACGTTTGACATTCCCGTATTTTGTGAGAAAGAATTTTCGAGCTTGTACAAGGCTAGGATCGGAGCTGGAAACTAAATTAGGCACAGGAGAAGAATCTTCGTCGGTGTGCTTTTTCAGTGCTGGAACTGAACAAACGTTCAATTACGGGTTAACCCTTTGAGGCGCAACCCTTTCCCAATGCTGATAAAAGGGCAGCCGTTACCATCGCTCGACTTAACTACCAGCAAGATGGCGGACGATCGAAACGTTCATCGCGTGCCACAGATCTAGAGACCATTTTTTTGACGACAGCTGGCTGTGCACCCTGTCGAGCTATGGCAACGGCTGCCCTTTTTTCAGCATTGAGCAATCTACCCAGCTGTTCTCGCATTCTTCCATTTTTCAGCAGATGTCAGTGCTGTTAAGAATAATCATGACAATTTTTTTTACGGGAAAGGACGTGCTAAAATGTAAAGGATTCTCTTGGAGCTATGTCAACCAGCAACTATTTTTATAGAAATCAAATCTATTCTTCGTGACTGGCAACAGTCAAAACGTCAGAGTTGGGTGTTCCCAGTACGGGAACACTGCGCGTTAAAGCGTTAAACAAATAGCCCTCCTCTCTTGAGTTTGTTTCAAATACCTCCAGATGTCAACTTTGTGCAGTGACACGACTTGCGGTTTTTAAATCTAGCTGTGGGTTTACCAAAGTAAAATTTGTATCTTTATCAGAAGATGGAGACTCCTGAATATTGATATCCCTCGGAAATCGCTAGCTACCACCGAAAGGACTTACGGAACCACGCGTACGTTCGGATTGAGAGTGCACGCCATGCCGTACGTACACCGTGGTTTTTAGTGGTAGGCTCTGAATAGTTCGCGCAGGTATTCCGATGCTTTAACTCTTTGAAAGGCAACCATTTTCCAGTGCTAAAAAGCATTGGGTAGTCTATCCAGTTCTTCCATATCAAATCATTTCCAGCGTATTCTTCAGTTTTCATCAGATGGCAGTGCTATGAAAAATAATCCTGGCAATTTTTACGGGAAATGATGTGCTAAAAAGTAAAGAATTCTCGTGTAACTATGTCACTCTCGAATATTTTTACACAAATCAAATTTATCCTTCGTGACTTATAACAATCAAAACTTCAGAGTTTTGTGTCCTCACGGTGAGGACACCGCGCTTTAAAGGGTCAACTGCTGGACACTGTGTTAGTAGTGTAAACAACTTCAAAATTTTACTATTTTCGAGCCTCTTATAGAAACTGCTCAAAAGTTGCATCATTTATTAAAGAAACAAATTTATAAAACTATCTTTTCATTTTTGCGTTTTAAATTGAACTAATAATTATTTCTGGGTATCGGCAAAACTTATTAACATAAAAAGAGGGCAATTTTGAACGTTTAGGGAGTGCAAGTTCTATCCTGTTTGAGGTCTCTGTCTCCTATTCGTGCAATAGAAAATCTACTTTTTATGGAGGATGTACTAAGAACTATTAGGGTTTAGTCTGCTCTCCTAGATACCACCAATTTGTGCCAGATTCTGAATAATATGATTTACTTAAAACAAAATTGATTATTGCAAAGTTTAGTAGTACAAGAATGATTATTTAAGTCACTTTGTGTGAAGCATAAAACACATTTACGACATTTCAAAAAATATACTATCATAACTGGTTAAAAAGTTTTTGCGGTCAGGTCAGTACATTTCAAATCATCAGAGCATGATAGGCACACATAATTCTGATTTTTAATACTAAACGTCTTCTGAAATTGTAAATAATGAAGAAGTTGACTTCCTTCGATAGCCGTTTAGCCTGGGAAAAAGAACATACCGCTAATCTAAAATGAGAATTAATAATGTGTCGTATCTTCTTGAATAAATCATCATAATAATAAGAACATTAAAAATAAAACCGACGCTAAATGATCCAAAGAAAAGAGAAAAACTTAATAAATAACAAACATAAATATAAGCTGAATAGACTTGGGTTGAAGGAGAAGCTTTTCAGAGCTGAAGAAGGGCGGACCCATTGTACCACCCGAAAGGATCAATACTGCTTATTTTATAGGATATTTATAAAGTTTTATATTGTTTTAAATTATCATAACTATTGCTCATTTCAAAATAAAGATCTTTACTAATAAGACAAGACAGTACACTACTTGGAATTTAATATAGTTCTATCGCAACTATTTGTTTCATGAATGGGGGAAGCCAAAATGGGCCCCAGACATCTTCTATTGCCCATTAGTAAATGTGTTTTACTTAATTTTCAAGCGAAGAAGCAGGAAAAACGGAATCAAAACATTGTTGTCTGAACTACTTTTGCTTTATTTAAAAAATAAAATGTTTCAAACTTTTGACTAGTTTTGTAAATAGGATGGGGGGGGGGGGGGTGGATTGTTTTTCGCTCATCGGAGAAAAAAAAACAGACTGGAGTAAATAAATAAAATTTACTTTGATGAGGTTTTATTGGGGGGGGGAGCGGTGGTTGCCTAACACCAACTGCGTGAGTCATAGTTTTGGACATTATAAGCAATACAACATTCATTTAACCCTTTAAAGCGCAGTGTTCCCGCTCTGGGAACACCAAACTCTGACGTTTTGACGGTTGTCAGTCACGAAGAATAGATTGGATTTCTATAAAAAAGTTGCGGGTGACACAGCTCCACGAGAATCCTTTACTTTTTGCGTCATTTCCCGTAAAAAAATGGTCGCGATTATTTTTAACAGCACTGACATCTGCTGAAAAATGGAAGAATGCAAGAACAGCTGGATAGATTACCCAATGCTGAGAAAAGAGCAGCCGTTGCCATCGCTCGACTTAACTACCAGCAAGATGGCGGACGATCGAAACGTTCATCGCGTGCCACAGGACAGACCGCGTGCCACACGACAGCTGGTTGTGCCGGCACAGCCAGCTGTCGTCAAAAAAGGGTCTCAGATCTGTGGCACGCGATGAACGTTTCGATCGGCCGTTGCCATCGCTCGATTTAACTACCAGCAAGATGGCGGACGATCGAAACGTTCATCGTGTGCCACAGATCTAGAGACTCTTTTTAGACGCAGCTGGCTGTGCCGCACAGCTGTCGCTCGACTTAACTACCAGCAAGATGGCGGACGAACCGCACAGGCAGCTGTCGTCAAAAAAAGGGTCTCTAGATCTGTGGCAAACGGAACGTTTCAATCGTCCGCCATCTTGCTGGTAGTTAAGTCGAGCGATGGCAACGGCTGCCCTTTTTTCAGCATTGGGAAATGGTTGCGCCTCAAAGGGTTAACAGCATTTTCATCAAACTCTTCTCTCATTTCGGGAACACGGCCATTAAATAAGTCTAAAGTAGGCCGCTCACTAACTAATCAGTTTTTATAAGCACATTTAATAGTGAGGTGAGTAAAAATGAAATTTTCATTTTTTGGGAAAAGAAATTTTGACCAGGGGTGGTACTTTTCACATTGGAAGAGATTCGATTCTCAGCTGTTTTGGCAAGTGAGAAAAAATAGAGGGGTGAAATTCTTCCACTCTGAACTCAGACTGGTGATTTACTTGATTGCTTGAGGAACAAAATTTGAGCTTAAATTGTCTCCGTATTGCATGTTCAAAGATATACGGCTCTTCAATCGTCATTCAAATGAACTTGAATACTTTTTAAAGTTCTTTAATCATCAGACGTAATTTCGTAAAATTTTCGCTTCATTTATGTGCACTTATGTAGGTCTCACCAGTATCTGTAATACTCTGGATGCTGCTTTAATTACTATAATGACTCGTAAGATTGTCCTAGGAAAAAGTGAACAGACTAAACTTAGTTGGTCGACTTATCTTTGAAAAGTTTTTATGAGCATTCTTCAGACATTACGCATATACGAGTCAGTCATTATTATGAAGTCCTCATTACGTCAGATCATCCTACTGAAATGATCTCAACCAAAGCGTTCCATTAAGACGAGAAAATCAATCGTGTAGTGGATCGAACTTGATAAACAAACATCAATCAATCAACCAATCCATTAAAAATAGTTGAAGAAGTAGTAATGTGTAGTTAAAATTAAAAGTGACTCATATTACAGTGGCGCAAAAATTTGGTGCAAACTTTCTTTAGAGATAGTTTCTCAAATTGTGTTCTGCACGAAGGCAGCAAGTGCACCACGAAAAAATATTTCGTTGCTTCAGCATATAAGTATTGTATTTAAAAATTGTGCTTCGTCAAAATTCGAACACGATCGAAGTGCTCCGTCAGAGAAAAAGGATGAAATACCCTGCTTTAGAAACACAGCCGCTCTTTGGTTTGATATTTAACCTGATGAATGGAAAAAAAAACAAAGGGCAAAGGCTCTCTGTTAAAGGATTGCAGAAAACTTTTAACAGAGAGACTTTGCCCTTTGTTTTTTTTTTTTCTTACAATAAGATTGCAGAAAACTTATTAAGAATTTTAGCAAAATCTGGACTCACCTCTATAATACTATATTTTAGAGCCTTGTTCTCCTGTTAAAAGACAATATTATTACATTATTTACTTCCATTCGATATTGCTTATCAATTTTTATATAATCCTAAGAAACTGCCATACACATGTTTTCATTTTAAGTTAAATCCACTTAATAAAATACGAGTAAGATTAACTAAAATGGTACAGTAATAATACGCATGAGTGTTCCATTACTCCTTTGTAATCACTGCTGTGTAACACTAAATGACACCCACACCATTATCTCCTGACAATTACTTGAGTTTAATTGTATGTTTTTTGCATAAGCATTTTTATTTTAAATAGTTTCCTTTTTGAAAACGGAGCTTTATAAAAGTTGTTGCATGGTACGAATCAATGTGTAAATCCTTAAAGGTCATATATTGTTTTCTGATTCTTTTACTAAACGCTAGTTTTCTTTCAGTTTAGGCATTAATTTCGTTTTTTAAATGCATTCAATAAGAGTCTTGTTTGTTCCCTTAACAAGTAATAAGCGAAACCAAGTTTTCTATCGTCAATATGTTAAAATTAAATGTATGCGTGAACAGTTTGTTATTTTAAATATTATAATTATAGTCCTCCTTTCGACACCGTTTACCTGTGTTGTCATTTCACTGGGCATTCTTCTCTTGTCTCTTCTTTAAAATATACTGCAGCGTAATGTTTTCTTTTAAAGTAGGTATCAACATATCTCCAACAAATTATTTTAAAATAATTGATTGTTTTGGGAAAAATTTTATGATAAGAGTTTGTGAAAATAAATGCAATTGTTACATAAATCACACTTTTTATCATTTACATTCAATGCCATCGAAATTTTATTTAAATGACACTCTCAAATACCCCGCAAAAATTTATAAAGCAAAAATACCTGCAATGAGTTAAAATTTTAGATATATTGAACACTTGGAAAACAAGATATTAATTGGAGTACTTTAATAAATTTTGCATGTCCTTTCTAATGAAAGCAAGATTTTTCCACACATAAGTTTTTGCATATTTCAATGTCAGGTGGCCCAAACTGATCCTAGCGAGTAAAACGACCCACATATGTTTTCTTAGATACAGACAGCGCTATCTACCAGGTAACACGTAAACTAGCTGTGTCAAGTCAAGAAGGACCAATGGCGGTATTTGAGCGATCGGTGTATTACGTGCCTGAGTAGAGTTCTTCAAAAACTGTGTTTTATTGTATCGTTTAAAAGATAAGCATAACTTTCCCATTTATTCGGGAAAAGGGGGTTCTTGTTCGGACCCGGGTGAACGTGATACTGGAATTTTCGTCTGCGTATCCTCTTATAGATATGCATTTCTCCAGATTTGCATGCTGAGGAAATTCTCCGAATTCCGATTGCAAACACCAGTTCAGTTTACAGAGAGCTAAAGTCAGAACATGGACATCAAAGTAGCGTTATTAGAAATGTACTAGAAGTATCTCTGTACCACTGTATTATAAATATCTCTGTACATGGCTTTTTAGTTTCGATTTCATGATATTTAATAAAAAATACCTAAGACAAATTTTATGATTTTTTTATAAATGAAGTTCCAGATTTTCTCAGTATTAGAAGTTTACAGCAATCGTTGCTTTTCAATCTTTCAAAAACGATCGACATTAAAATATCTAATCGAAAGCCCAATTAAAAATAAACAGTATTTGCTAGGTTCAAAATAATATTCATTTTCAGATAGAATCGTTCACTTCCTTTCTGTACTTGGCTGTTTTACTCATTTAAATTGTACTGCTTTTCTGCGATGAGAAACAACGAATTCTGCTAAGAACTACGCGAATCAGAGGGCAGAGCAGAACTCAACAACGTATCAAAATGATTCTCACTGACCCCGCTTTATCATGCTGGTAGATGAGTAGGTTATTTGCTTCTTTTGTTTTGAAGATCATTTGTTACGGCCGAGTAGTTTAAGTCCTGTTATTCTTACACATACTTAAATGTATGGATAATGGGTATCATTTGCTGCCGTGCAATACAGCTCCTTGTCGAACGAGAAAGGTATCATGTTGTTTGGCAGGAATGAACGAGATTTTGCTTTTATATAAAGCGTTCAGATACATAAAAGGATTACAATACAATCAGAAAACTTATGAATGTTTGATGATGATGCTACGAATGCATGTTAGCTAGAGGCGTTGAAATTACAAAATCATCTTCCAGATTGAATTTTTGTTTTTGATGATAGTGCCTACTGATCCAAATCTTGCAGGAAAGTTGTGCAGTTTACTTTGAGAAACTTAGATTTGGTTTGATAAGGAGATATTAAGTAGATTTTAAGATGAATGCTTTTTTTATTGAAAAATATTTACTCTTCAAGTCATAATTCTTTTCTTCGTCTAACTTATTTATTTTATTAAAAAAAATTTTCATTGTCAATTGCATACTATGAAAATATATTAAAATGTACAACTTTGAGTTCTGAATTCATTCACAGTTTGAGAATAAGGACTCAATAAATAAATTGTGGAAAAAATCCAAATTTATGTGTTGTGTCTGAAAATTTCGTGGGCCAATGATAAAACATTGTGTGACTATATTCTGACTGTATAAGTTTTACTTAATTTTATTCTTTAATACTATAGCATAAATGTAAAAGCTAAAGCCTTGATCATTGATTCGCATCGCATATTTTTAATACTTTATATCTTAAAGTGTACTTACGATAAAAAGAACGATTTTTAACAATGTTTCTTGCTTTGTCTGAAATGTTTTTCCTAATCTTTTTTTTTTTTCTTAATAATATGTCTCGAACAATCTAAAGAGATAAGTAGAAGATAGTTAAGCTTTCGGAAAGTTACAACTACCTGATATTAATTATTTTTTAAATATTTCCAAAAGAAAAATTGAAGGATCTAAGGTACGCTCCAAAAACTTGTTTTCCCATTAAAGATTAGTATAGCAGAATAAAATTATTCATGATTTCAAATTTTGATAAAAGAAACTTTTAATACCTTTTGCACGTGGTATCTCACCATGGACGACTACGGAAAACGAAAGGCTAAGTTCGAGACTGATAGTGCTTGGATAAATTTTCAGTACATATCAGAAAAACAGCAGGGGAAATCCTTACTTTTGAAATGGTTTAATGATTTGATCTTTAATGTATTTTTTGTGACAAGGAACAGTTGAAGACTTGCTTAAATCACTCCCATAAATTACGGTCTGTGTTCAAGTTACGCTTTTTACAGCTCGCTTACTTCTGTCAGAAATGTTCACTCAAACCACGATTATCGATATAAATTATATATATATAAATAAAACTTTTTTCTGTACATTCCTTTGAATTCAAAACTTTGCTATTTTTATCCGTTTCAAGTACCTAGGTAAAACAACTTCTGAAAAAAATATTTTTGTCTGTTGTTCTGCCTGTGACGCTTTTTGTTTTGTTCGCGCATCACGTAAAACTGACTAAAACAAATGAAATAAGACTTTGTAAAATGATAGCCGGTCACTCAGTTTAAACGGTTGAAATTTTTCAAACATTTCGCCGGTTTTTCCGGTTTTGAGTGATTCTGCAAATATTGGTTCGCACATCTCTCAAACAACGGCTCAAAAAATGATTTGAAATTTGGATGATAGGTAATAATTCAAACATGACAAGTAATCACAGCACTGGGTTTGAGTTAAAAAACACTGTAACATTTGTCAATTTTCTTAAAAATTATGTTAAGCGTCCGAAACGAATGAAACGACGTTTAGTGATATGACGGATAGTCCACCCCCTTTTAACAATAGGACCAGGTGAATGTTTCTGCATGATTTATTTGTTACGTAATTAGAAAAGATAAGGTGACTTCCTTCCTCATTATAAAGTCATCAGCATATGACTGTATTTTTATTCGCTTACCTCTTTCTTTAAATATTTTTCTAATTGCTTTTCCCGTCCCGAACCTTGGTGTGGTGCCGTTATAATAAAGCAGGCGCGTTACGCCCGAAGGCCACACCTAAGAAAAATCCTTGATGGCTACACAGAGCCGTTGAGAAACGGGAGCCGGTGCTCCAAGGCCGATGCTGTCTGTTTGGAAGCTATTCGTGAAATAATAATAATAATGATTATAATAAATAAATATAAATAATTTTTTCGAAGAAAGGAGTCACACATGATTGCTCGGACACACTGTATTTGTTTCCATTTCTGAAAATGAGCGTCCACTGATGTCGTAAAATATCTCTTACAGTGAAAAAGTGTACGTCGGCTGCGTCTAGCACCTAAGAAATCCAATCATGAAAAGACGTTCAGAACTCAAGCATGTAAAGTATCACTGTATAAGAACAGAGCAGATTTTTTTAAACACTTTCTTAAATGTTGAAAAGTGTTTTCTTCTGCTTATAAAATAAATCAAATCTGTTAATCATCTAAAAAAATAACTTTTTCCTGTAATGCCAGAAAACTTTAATTATTCTATACTTCTTTCAATGTTGTATCCGCTATCTTATGCGTATAAAGTGTATTGAAACGATTTACATTGTAATTAATTCCCAACTACTGAGTAACCAGCGACTGAGTAACTTTAGTACCAATTAACTTATCAACTTTTTAACGACTGATTAAATTTCAGTTTCACGCCTAAAAAGTCCGGTCAATTACAAACTGAAAAAGAGAATTTTATAAACATTTTCGCAATACTGAATTCCTGAAATCGTAAACAATGTTCACAGAACCTAATGAAAGTCACGAATGTCCTTCGATTATGAGTAACTGTTGTAGCAATCCGCGTAAATTTACGTTTAATAGCCCCAGATGATTTCGTTGTTCACAAGGCTTTTTTCTACGACACTTGAAGTGCTTAAATTAACCCATGACTATCTTACCAGCTGAGCCGTTGAGTGTGGATGCAATCCAAGTGAGCGGTTGTTAACATACAGTTATCGCGCTCGCCATCGGGTTCTTTTGTTAGAGCAGATTAGTTCTGTCCTCTACTGAAGATCTCATTGCGTTGAGTAACCTGGTGGTCAGATGACGTTCAAAATATCGAATACAAGTGCTAGGTCACTTCCGCAGGGAAATAAATATGTATAAATAAATCATATCAAATGTAAAAAATACCTAAACATTTATTAACAAAAAATTAAAGAATTGTTGATTACTGGTGCATTTTTCTTTTCGGGGTGTTTTTTTTTTTTCTTTTTCTTCTGATCCAGATATAAGCCACACTCAGTGCATTTTTACAAATATATTATCGAGTAGTACACGCATTAATAACATAATTTAAATTACATATAGTTTATATTATTATTTCTCTATATTACTATTGCTCTTTGTTTTATTATAAATTATTTTTTATTCATATCCTTAAAAAATATTTATTTATTTATTTATTTATATTTTTATTTTTTAAATAATTTTTCTGCATTAATAGTTCTTTTTGTATTCTTTACCTATTTAAGCCTGTACTTTTTTGCTCATTGGATAAGTATAGCTAATACTTGTTTCTTTTGTACTGTACAATTCCTTTCCTCCCCCCCCCCCCCGTTACTATTTTTGTTTTGATTTCTCTCTTTTTAACTATCAGGCTACAATTTCACCTGGTTGTTTAATTTCTCGCCTTTTTTTTTCCTACTCCTCTGTTCTTACTGCATTATTGGCACTTAAATTTCTATGCTGGCATCACCTTTTTGATTTTATGCATTGGCATCATCTATGAGCTTTTTACTCCATGTTTGATTCATTACCAAGTTTGTTTTTCCTACTTTAGCTATGGTCCCGCACCAAGGTTGATTTTAATGACTCTTCTTTGTGATGCAAGCTACAGAAACCAAGCTATTTTGATTTTTCTTTTACTAGATTAATTCAAGTGGTGGCGCCCAAAGATAGAACTTGATTAATCTAGTTTCCTTTTCACCTCCACTTTTTTGGGGGTTCTTGCAGTTAGGTTTAGGCCCACGAGATCTCACTTGGTAAATACTTCCAAACCTTTTAGCTCTTACATATCTGTTTTCTTTTGCTCCATAGGTTTGTGTAAACCATTTAAGGCCTATGTCTCCATTTATTGTAGTTTGCACATTTTTTTTTTCGAAGCGGCCCGTTGGCGGACCAGGTGGTCGCAGAAAGGCGGGTAGCCTGTAGGTTGCACTTTTTGATCGGGAAGAGGTCGGCGGCGGACCAGCTGGTCGCTGGGATGCGGCCGCTCACCGGAACGTCTAAAAGCGGCCCGTACATTGCATAGGCTGGACGTGAAGCGGTCGGACCAGCTGGTTGCTGAATACGGACGACCCGCAGATTTCAAATTTCGGTTGCGAAGAGGCATCTGTACCGTAGGCTGCGCAAGCCAGTCGCGAAGCAGCCAGTGTGCTCTAGGTTACACATTTTGTCCGCAAAGCGTTCATCGACTTCCAAAACTGGTTGCCGAAAGCGGCTAGTATATATATTATCAGATTTATCTACGTTGCAAACTTATTGAATGACGCTGACATTACTTAAGATACCATATTAGCAGGCTGACTTAAATGCCATTTTGATGCCTGTAAGATGGGGTTAAAAAAAAAAAAATGACAAACTTGTTCTTCTGGTATACTTTCAAACCATTTGCGGTTGGACTATACGGCTTAATAAATGGCAGGGGAAGGTGGCCCAAAATGATCCTAGAGGGCAAAAAGGATCCACATATGTTCTTTCAGACTGATATCTCTTTCTACTAGGTAACACATAAAGTAGTTGTGCCAAGTCAAAAGAAGCGATGGCGATATTTAAGCGATCGGTGTATTACGTCTCTGAGTAGAATTCTTCAAAAAACTGGGTTTTATCATACCGCTTATAAAGTTATTGTTAACTTTCCTATTTATGTAGAAATAAAGTCTTTAATGCACAGAAATATGGCTTAGTTTACTGAATAGAATATGGTAAATAAAAAACTTTGTAAAAAACACACATAAGATGTTATAGGTAAGAGGATACGTACGTTTCAGCCAAAAATTGATTTGGCCTTCTTCAGTCCAAGCCCTTCGTCGCAAGCAACACAGGGTACTGAAAAGAGATAAACAAGCAAGATGTTGCCACAAGGGGCAAAGAAAAGTCGAACAAAACCACGGAGAGGGAAGAAAAAAAATATAAATAAAATATGGGAAAGGAAAGAAGCACAAAAATACAGAAATAAAAAAGGAATAAATAAATAATAATAATAATAATAATAATAATAATAATAATAAAAGGAACACACGATTACAAACACACACACACAAAAGAGAAAACAGAACAAAACAAAAAACAAAAAACAAATAGAACACAATATTTTTTTTTAATTAAAAACCACGGACAGGACAGCACAAAATATATATAATTCTTTTTTTTTAAAATATATATATATATATAAACGTAAAGGAAGACAGTAACACACGTACACACACATAAAAAGGGGGGGGGGGCAAACAAAATAAAAAGGGGAAGGTAACGAAAGAAAAAGAAAAAAGGGGGGGGGGTAGAAGAAGAAAGTGAAAAGAAACTTACAACAGCAGCTTCCAAGCAGAATGAACGAAAGGAACGGAAGAACCATCGTTCACAAGACGTTCTAAGTGCTGGGTAATGGAAAAACCTTCCAAAAAATCCAGATGGGACAAAGAATGAGGAGTGCACAAAATCTTAGCCTTAGAAAACTGAAAACGATGATTGGAATTCAACAATGTGAGGCAATAGAAGATTTGGAAAGTTCGGGCTTAGAAACATATCTCTCATGCTCTTTGAGCCTAAATTTGAGAGCTCTTCTGGTCTGACCAATATAGCCCAAATCACAAGATCCACAAGGAATATAATAAACACCCCGACGGTTCTCAGTAGAAATAGGATCTTTAAGGGAAGAAAATTTAAGTTTATTAACAGGTTTGAAAATGACTTTGAAACCGAAATTTTTGAGGTTGCACCAAGGTTGATTTTAATGACTCTTCTTTGTCATGCAAGCTACAGAAACCAAGCTATTTTGATTTTTCTTTTACTAGATTAATTCAAGTGGTGGCGCCCAAAGATAGAACTTGATTAATCTAGTTTCCTTTTCACCTCCACTTTTTTGGGGGTTCTTGCAGTTAGGTTTAGGCCCACGACATCTCACTTGGTAAATACTTCCAAACCTTTTAGCTCTTACATATCTGTTTTCTTTTGCTCCATAGGTTTGTGTAAACCATTTAAGGCCTATGTCTCCATTTATTGTAGTTTGCACATTTTTTTTTTTCGAAGCGGCCCGTTGGCGGACCAGGTGGTCGCAGAAAGGCGGGTAGCCTGTAGGTTGCACTTTTTGATCGGGAAGAGGTCGGCGGCGGACCAGCTGGTCGCTGGATGCGGCCGCTTACCGGAACGTCTAAAAGCGGCCCGTACATTGCATAGGCTGGACGTGAAGCGGTCGGACCAGCTGGTTGCTGAATACGGACGACCCGCAGATTTCAAATTTCGGTTGCGAAGAGGCATCTGTACCGTAGGCTGCGCAAGCCAGTCGCGAAGCAGCCAGTGTGCTCTAGGTTACACATTTTGTCCGCAAAGCGTTCATCGACTTCCAAAACTGGTTGCCGAAAGCGGCTAGTATATATATTATCAGATTTATCTACGTTGCAAACTTATTGAATGACGCTGACATTACTTAAGATACCATATTAGCAGGCTGACTTATACGCCATTTTGATGCCTGTAAGATGGGGTTAAAAAAAAAAAATGACAATTCTGGTATACTTTCAAAGTATTTGCGGTTGGACTATACGGCTTAATAAATGGCAGGGGAAGGTGGCCCAAAATGATCCTAGAGGGCAAAAAGGATCCACATATGTTCTTTCAGACTGATATCTCTTTCTACTAGGTAACACATAAAGTAGTTGTGCCAAGTCAAAAGAAGCAATGGCGATATTTAAGCGATCGGTGTATTACGTCTCTGAGTAGAATTCTTCAAAAAACTGGGTTTTATCATACCGCTTATAAAGTTATTGTTAACTTTCCTATTTATGTAGAAATAAAGTCTTTAATGCACAGAAATATGACTTAGTTTACTGAATAGAATATGGTAAATAAAAAACTTTGTAAAAAACACACATAAGATGTTATAGGTAAGAGGATACGTACGTTTCAGCCAAAAATTGATTTGGCCTTCTTCAGTCCAAGCCCTTCGTCGCAAGCAACACAGGGTACTGAAAAGAGATAAACAAGCAAGATGTTGCCACAAGGGGCAAAGAAAAGTCGAACAAAACCACGGAGAGGGGAGAAAAAAAATATAAATAGAATATGGGAAAGGAAAGAAGCACAAAAATACAGAAATAAAAAAGGAATAAATAAATAAATAAATAATAATAATAATAATAATAATAATAATAATAATAATAAAAGGAACACACGATTACAAACACACACACACAAAAGAGAAAACAGAACAAAACAAAAAACAAAAAACAAATAGAACACAATATTTTTTTTAATTAAAAACCACGGACAGGACAGCACAAAATATATATAATTCTTTTTTTTAAATATATATATATATATATATATATATATATATATAAACAAACGTAAAGGAAGACAGTAACACACGTACACACACATAAAAAGGGGGGGGCAAACAAAATAAAAAGGGGAAAGGTAACGAAAGAAAAAGAAAAAAGGGGGGGGAGTAGACGAAGAAAGTGAAAAGAAACTTACAACAGCAGCTTCCAAGCAGAATGAACGAAAGGAACGGAAGAACCATCGTTCACAAGACGTTCTAAGTGCTGGGTAATGGAAAAACCTTCCAAAAAATCCAGATGGGACAAAGAATGAGGAGTGTACAAAATCTTAGCCTTAGAAAACTGAAAACGATGATTGGAATTCCAACAATGTGAGGCAATAGAAGATTTGGAAAGTTCGGGCTTAGAAACATATCTCTCATGCTCTTTGAGCCTAAATTTGAGAGCTCTTCTGGTCTGACCAATATAGCCCAAATCACAAGATCCACAAGGAATATAATAAACACCCCGACGGTTCTCAGTAGGAATAGGATCTTTAAGGGAAGAAAATTTAAGTTTATTAACAGGTTTGAAAATGACTTTGAAACCGAAATTTTTGAGAGAAAAAAAAAAAAGAATTATATATATTTTGTGCTGCCCTGTCCGTGGTTTTTAATTAAAAAAAAATTGTGTTCTATTTATTTTTTGTTTTGTTCTGTTTTCTCTTTTTTGTGTGTGTGTTTGTAATCGTGTGTTCCTTTTTATTTTTATTATTATTATTATTATTTTTTTTTTATTTATTTATTTATTTATTCCTTTTTTATTTCTGTATTTTTGTGCTTCTTTCCTTTCCCATATTCTATTTATTTTTTTTTCTCCCCTCTCCGTGGTTTTGTTCGACTTTTCTTTGCCCCTTGTGGCAACATCTTGCTTGTTTATCTCTTTTCAGTACCCTGTGTTGCTTGCGACGAAGGGCTTGGACTGAAGAAGGCCAAATCAATTTTTGGCTGAAACGTACGTATCCTCTTACCTATAACATCTTACGTGTGTTTTTTACAAAGTTTTTTATTTACTTTATTGTTTAACACCAGTATTTTGAGTGTTTTTTCCGCTGAATAGAATAGGTTTTTAGATGCGAATGACACTTCTTTAGTTTGTTATGCTTCTCGGCGTGTTCCCGTAATATGACCTATGTAGGTAGCCATACTTCCGGATAAAATGATCCATCGATTGAAGAAACTCCAGTACCGGGTCCTAGTCATCATGGCAGCCCTTCAGTCACTCTCAAAATGCGTGACTTCCAATTACATTATTTATTTCTGAGTTTATTGTGGGAAATAATTTTTTAATTATAATTTTAAAATATTCTATTTTATTGTTTTTGACACTTTTTTATCTTAAAATTTTTATAAAATAAATTATGCATACTATATGATTGTAAAACTTATTTTGTTTCATTATGTGTAGTCATAATTACTTTTACATCTTTAATTTTGCCGATAAAAAAATAATTTACAGTTATTTCCAAATGAAGGATATTTGTCCTTGGGTGAAGGTAAAATGATCTAATGGACACTTTTTCAAAATTATATTTTCTTCGTTATTTAATTTGGGTTTAAAATATTATTGAAATGTGTTTATGATGCAAAATATAGTGTAAAATACTGTGGCAAAAGTCCAAAGTTTTATTAAACATTCATGTTATGAAAGTTTTCCCTTAAGGGGACCACTTTGGGCCACTTTCCCCTATGTATGTTACTTTACATCTTTGCGAAGAGGTGACTGGAAGAGCACCTCCTTTGTGCCCATCGATATTTTTTTCGGCGGAGCATTCAAAGATCCATGTCGGGAAGCAAAGCATCAGCCACCACGCTTTAGCAACGATGATAGAGAAGAGGTTAAAGCAAATAAGAGACTAAAGTACTTTAATTACTGCCTTTCGTACGTAAATGTATAAATGTTCTTTTGCTTACCCCAGTGAAAGATATATCGAAGAAGAAAGAAAAATTTAGGTTGTAAAACTTATGATGACGTTAACCTGCAGATGGTTATACATTTTAAACAATTCTTAGCAAAGCTTTTTTAGCAAAGCAAATGGACACATACCTGATAGAAATAGCTTTGCTGAAATGTGAATCTGAGCTAGCAAAGTTTACATACAAGTTAGATGGAACCAGTCTCGCAGAATATAATTTTAAGGAGAGATTATGCAAAAGGGGAAATATTATAGAACTTCTTACTAAAAGGCCTGGTTATTAACATTTAATGAACAAGAAAAGTGAATCCCACAGAAATGCATGGCTCATAAAAACTTCCGAACGTGATCTTATACGCGCTCATTGTTGTAAAGGTGCGATTGTAGCTATTCTCAGTCTGTACCCACCCTTTGCTTATCGGCATGGATCTTTGAATGGCCGGGGGTGGGGGATTGCCAAACGTGGGGGACTTTCTAACCCATCCTAAGAAGGAACGATGACCGAAGAATCATGTTCAAATGTTCAAATGTCAAATCAAATGATAACGTTAATTTTTTCGAGGAATCTCTATACTCGGTTATTTGCTACGTCCCTGATTAGTTGATTTCATCAATTTTTTGCTTGAAGAAACTATTTCAAAGAAAAATAATTTGAACAAATTATAATTAGAATTTTAAATTCGATTTAATTTGAAGCATTTACGTTACAGAAGATTCATATATTTTCATTAGACTAACGATATTCATGATTAATTTTATGCACTCCATGTTGCAGAAAAGTAAAAACAGAAAGAAAGTGAAACTCACAGGGAAAAAAATGAGTCACTGGCCATTTTCTTTTCTAACAAAAGAAAAGTCTGACCACTTTTCCTGACATCTCCTCAAGAAGGAATGGTGCAATTTTCTTAAGAGGACTGGTTTCTACACTATTTTTTTTTTTTTTTTTTACACTGACCTACTTTATATTTTTTTTTCCCAACTGCACTGATTTATTTAAACATACATCTTATATAGAAACAGAATCTTCCGTCGTCGCCTCCAAGCATATCGAATTTTATTTTTTGAAGGTTAGCTAAGCTTCCTTAAAAATGGGTGTTATTGCTGTCTGGCGAAGCTAATACAATGCAGAACACTTCCTTCTGAGAGAATGATTGGCGGAAATTTAAACTTTTGATTCTGAATTGGAAATGTTGTCGTTAGTACCGTATTTTTTTTTTCTTTTACGAATGAAAATATTATGTAGGAGGGAATCATTGGCATAATTTTACTGGCATTGTATTTACACGAATGTTATTTTCTGAACAAGTAATTAACAATTTTTTTTCGGTACAAAATTCTTTTGTTTTACAACATTCCGTTATAAATTTCTTTTAATCTCTGAAAGAGAGGACCCATCTTTCATTCGTGGTGTATTTTCGTTGTTTATTTATCGGTCCCGTATCCCGTATGGACTAACGCATAAAAAATTCTGATGCAAAATAACATATACGTATTTTATTTTCCGACAGCATATATGTTCTAATTGTTCCGTAGAACTTTAGATAGCAGACTTAGCTTGAATAAGAAGTAAAAAATGATATTTTTGTCCTGATATTGATTTTGACTTCTGCATTTCGTGTTTTGAAGTTTACATAAAGAAAAAAAAAAGTTAACTGAATATTTGGAAAATCAGATTTAAAATATGTATATTATCTGTAACTATTTCTAAAAAAAGTTTTTTCCATTTATTTGCTGCGAAAATGATAAGCTTGTATGCCTTGCACTTGATAGCTGTTTTTCAGAATAGTTACTATACTGAAAAAGTAACTATCAAGTACTATGCATACAAGCTTGTCATTTTCGGAGCAAATAAATGGAAAAAACTTAGTATAATTTAAAAACAGCCTAATTTTTACCCAATAGTTTTAAATAAACGAATAGTATATTTGGAATCATAAAAACTGTTCAAATTTTGCAATAAAAATTAGTGACTTTTATTTTAGGTTTTTTTCAAAATTAATATTTTTTCAAAATTACTATTTCACAAATTATTGACATTTTTAATTTGTAATTCATTTTCTTGCTAAAGCTTCATTCTGAACCCATTAAATAAGTTCTGGAAGCTGAGGAAAATGATTTTCGTGATTAAAACACCTTTAATATACTAAATGTTTAGAAACTAAAAAGAATTCCTAAAATAAAACGACTTTCTAACCTGAACTTTAGCGTCATCTAGTACATATTAGGATAGTAAGATAAAATATTCGTTTATAGAAAATGTTTCATCAAATGTTTATGAGAAAAAAAATTATTGCTTCTAGTTATAAAGAAAATACAACTCCTGCTAAATTGGTATTAAAAATAGCTAGATACATTTCAGCTGGAAAATTAACCAATTGCATCGCATTAAATATTAGCATGTTGCACTTGCGGAAACACTTCTTTGAAATTTTTAGCCGGAAACAATTTCAAGAAGAATAGAATGGCTCTCTGTTCGTGAAGTTGGATAAGTCATTTAGTAGGGAAAAAAAGCAGAAGTGCAATTGTTGATCCACATTCTGTCGATAGCCATCTCTGGGACATTCAGTCACTTTTAGAGGTTCAAGGGAACAAACACAGGAAGCTGAAGAATCGCATGAGGTGAATTGAATTGACAAGTACACTGGTATTGCCATCTTGTAACAACTTTTATTAAAGATAATACTGCAACAGTATTTAATTGAAAACAGAAAAAGAATAATGCATTTTTTATATAAGAATAGAAAAATAAGATCGCAGATGAAACGCTATTATATTCTCGAACATATTTTTTTTTACAAGAAGGTATTTGTAAATAGAATATATTGTTTGAGTATAAAAAATAAAACGTTTCCAAACGAAACTAATCAAAATTGCCCAGAAATTTTATTTAAGTATTATATTTTTATTTGAAAAATGTTTGAACAAAATGCAATTAAGAGCGAGAAAATATAATAACAACAATTGGGTCTGGTTACTAAACAGTTTTAAGTTATTCTCGTTCATTTATAAAAAAAAAAATTGTTATTATTTGCAAACTCGAAAATTGTTTAAAAAAATTAATGCGTTAATAAAAATCAATGCTTTAAACGTTTTTGAACAAAAAGCTAGAGATTTCAGCTAATTTGTCTTTCCATCTGTCTGATCATGATTGTTTTCGCATTCATTGCCTTAAATATGAATTTATTGCTACGAGACTTGTAATTTCTATGAAATTTAAAACAATCCCCAGTGCAAATGATATACCTATATCTCGGCGTATAACACGCACTTTCAACTTCAAAAATTTACTTCATTTTTTCGTGTGCGTGATTAGGGATGGACGCTAGACCACGAGACGAGACGAGACTTCTCGCACTTTGACGAGACGAGACCAGGAGACGATACCACGGGTCAGGTATCGCGACAGAAAATTACTTTTGTAGTATTTTCATATTTTGAAATAGCCGTGAAATTATATGTTTACATGATTAGTCAGAAAAGCGAACCAGGAAAAAACGCAGAATATTTAAGGGGTTTATTTTTTTAGATAAGGGGTGGGGTGGAAGTGGATGTGAAATAAAAAATGTAAGGAAGGAGTGGGCATCCGAAAGGACGCAAACAGACGTACATTCATGTATATTGTATTTATCTCTGTTCAGAGTTGACATTCAGATAATTTTCCAAGGACAGTGACCTGATTTTTTAGTACACAGTATGCACGGTATTCCCATTGCCCCCAAGCTTTTGATGAAGTGAATTTTTTTTAAGTATTAGAATTTTTTTGAATCACTTTTATACTAAAATGTTTCGCACTTTGAATGCCAAATAGAAACACTTGTATTCTTGGCATTCAGTTAAAAACTGGGTTCAAATTTGTAGAAGGGGGTGAGCAGTCTTCGTCTAATCGTAACCGTGTAATAGTAATCGATTACATTTTCTTATGTAATCGTACTCTAATCATAATCTGGGAATCGAGTAGTCTAATCGTAATCTGGAATTTTTTTCGTGTAATCGTAGTCTAATCGTAATCTAGAAATTTAATTTGACAGAAAGTGGGTGCAAAATAGGGGTCCTGTAAAAAATGCACTTCCTTTTGTCCAGGTTGAGCCCCTTAGTCTAAAAACGGTTAAAGAAGAAAGTTTCTCTTTCTCCCCTGTTTGAAATAACAAGCAGAGGGGGATGAGCGCCATTTTCACCCACACACACGAAACAGAGGCAGGCGTACACCGGATTGAACGGGAGAACTGTGCGGGATTTTACTGTATCAAATCCCATATAGAATTTTTCATTTACAAAAAAACTGTCTTCATTTTCTTCGTTTTTACCTAAATTAATTGAGAACCAAAATCATAATATATTTCAGATGTTTCTAAATAAGATTGAAGTAACCCTTTATGAATTAATTCACGGAAGATAAGATGAGAGCTCCCTTGTTTGTTTGTTTGTTTTTTTCCCTGCGAAAATATTTAGATGACCATTCTTTCTTTATGTTGTGTGTCATCGTCCCTACATCCGAATCCGGAATGGTCTTTGACTAAAATGGACCTTCCAGAAGGTGGTGGGATAGTTTTACCTATTTCCTGCTATTTCAGATCTCAGCTTCATTTCCTCATTTCGATTTGGGATTGGAACTGTGAAACAGAACATAAATTGCACCTACAGAAAAAAAGTGCAAGGTGGTTTTTTTTTTTTTCATTTTCAGGAAAGTAAAAAAAAATATGTAAAAGCATATGAATTAAAAAATTTTAATGTGTTGTTTGGATAACTGGATAGTATATAAACTTCTTGCTTGTGTTGTTTGTTTGGATAAGCTGGTAGGAGCACATATGTTTGCTTTTTGATTATTACATATTTGTGTTATTATTTTTAATGTGTTACGTGGCAATGTAATAATTTTATAATGTATACAGACCTTTAGTACTACTAATTTTGTTTAGTGATTTTTGGATAAATGGGTAAAGACTAGGGACGTAGACAACGATCTACACCCCCCCCCTCTTCAATAGAATTAACCTTTTTGTAAATTGTCCCTTCAATAAAATTTGATGGTGAGTAAAAATGCTTGAGAATCCTTACGGGCATAGACGCACCCACGGAGGGGGCTATAGGGGCTAACCCCCCCCCTAAAGGTTAAGAAATCCAATTGAAAATCTATGAAAAATAGAGATTTCCAATTAATGAATTAAAATATTTTATTTTAGGAAATGTCTTAAAAATTTTTACAAAAGTATTTTTACAAAATAATTGGTTAACTAAATTATTACTTTCAAACAGTACATTATAAACAGTTGAACTAGGTTATAACGTCAATGAAAAGACCAGCAGATAATCATTTATGACACTATAATCGAGTTACCTTAATAGTGAGCTAGTGTTCCATGGTCAGTTAAACATAATATTTTTTTTTTATAAAAGAGTTTTCATTTAATAACGAATATACTATAACTGCGTTCAACAATATTTGTAGCCCCCACCCCCACAAAAAAAAAGAAAAAAAAAAAAACTAAAATACTGGATGCGACACTGCTTACCGGAGTATCAAAACCAGTTTTGTCTTTTTTTCAACTTGATTGATCGCCTTGACTTAGTTGCAAGATTTTAACGGATAAAAATAATTTATATTCATCTATGCCGGTTCTAGTGATTAATCTGTTTTTTTGTTTGTTTGTGTAACATGTATTTCAGATTTGTGTGCTTCACGCCAAGGACCACTTTTAAATCCACGTCAAATAGAAAACAAAAGGGGGGATGTCCTCCGTAGCGGTCTTTCTAAGGGGTCCTAGCCCGTATTTACGTTAAGTTTCGGAGAAAACCACGGAAATCCCGAACGGCTAGGTCGGTGGACGTTACCTGGTTTTGAACCAGACATTGGCGGATCCAGAAGGGGGGCACAGAGGCACATGCCCCCCCCCCAGACGATTAAAGATTACACTATAGAAGAATTGACTTGTTTTGTAAATTTAAGTGAAATTATAAGGAAAGGGAAAGGGAAATGTGCTTATAAGGAAATGTGACAAAATATGTTTTTTGCCCCCTCCAGAATTTTTTTCTGGATCCGCCACTGGAACCAGGCACATTCCGTCTCCCAGCTTATAGCGTTATGCGCTCGGCAGTGATTAGTCTCAGAAAACAATTCATGATAAATATTGTCGTTTTTGATTCACTAAGTGCTTATATTTTGTTTTTTGGCTTATTGAACGTATTTTCTTATCTAATTTATAATGTATGCATATTATATTACTTATCTAAAAAATTCTGTTTTCGAGTTTGAATTGTTGGCAGTTATGTAGTTATGTAGAGGCAGTTTTGAAGAAATAAGTCGTAAACATTTTTTGAATAGCTTTAAAAACAAACCAGTTATGTTAGACACTCGAAAAAATTAATGACTTCTTCATAAACTGTAGTATGAACTGATATTAACAGTTAACTTATATGTCTTAATCAGAAAAAATTCTTTAGCAGAAAAATGAGCCTCCCAAAACATCGTATTCTCTTCCGTGTAGAGAAATATTGCAAAATATCGTATGCTTAAGATTTTTTTTTTTTTTTTTGAGAATGTTTCAAAATTTTTATTGGGTGAATGTTTATATGAATTCAGTAGTGCCTGTGAAGAGTCCTTCTCAAATTTTTCTGAGTCTCCAGCATGAACAATTCTTTTATTCTTTAAAAAGCTGTTCAAAAGTTGAATGATTTCTTAAAAGAACCACCTTAAAGTAATTTACAAGGAGATTCCATAGCATGCAATTACTTTTTGATGCTCCATACCCGGAAGTAAATATGAAGACATTAGATAATATGCGACTATGCCAGACCACGGTAAATGTGAAACGACTGCACATTTTTTACTTTGAACAAAGAAGTAAAAATACATTTTGGCTGAGACAATATGCGAGACCGGTTTCGTGGTCTCGCAAGAGACGAGACCTCCGGGTGCGAGACGAGACCACGAGACGATACTTCGATATGAAAGGATGAGACGAGATGAGATTTAAGCCATTTCTCGTCTCGCATGGTCTCGCGTCCATCCCTATGCGTGATGTACATCGAATATAAAGTGCATGACATAGAATATAAAATTAATTTCTCGGCATATCGTAAATTTACAGATGCGTGTTATACTCCGAAGTTTACGATATATAGCATTATTCGTTCTTTTACACAACTATTTAAGTAATTGCAATACATTATGCTCTAGGGGAAGTCATTATTAAAAGCATGTTTTAGAGACATGAATCTATTTCATGCACGGCAAAATAAATACGTTATTCAGGTTTATAAAATAATGCTTTTTAATTGTTTAAATTTACTTCAATCATCTCAATACCTTCGAAGAAGAATTCGCAGTAGATTAACAAAACCATGCTCATCATCTGAATTTGTTGTAGCATTTTCTTCATACTGTTGTATGTTTCTTCAAGGAATTGCTTAAACATTAGTATGCACTTGGGAATTATTTCCTTACATTTTATACAAAAGTCGTTTCCACGTTGTTTACAATAAACAGGAAATATTTTGAGAAGAGATGAAAAAAGAAGAAAGAAAAAAAAAAAATGTTTGGGAAAGCACTGGAACCAAAAACATGTGTGCGAAGCATTTGCGCAGACTGACCCGAGCGTGGGCTGGGTAGGGCGATCTAAACAATGGAACATGAGTCTCATTCTTATGCACAATGAAACGACCTCCGAGTGGACATCTCCTGTGGGCGGTGCGGGAAAACGTCCAAGTGACCGACCGCTCAGCGCCAGTACATCGATTCGATGTACCCCAGAAAATTATGAACCCACGCAGTGTATGCAACAGTATAACGCAGTTTGTTTATTTCCTCGTGAATATAGGTAAAACATAGAAAGAAATCTCGCTCTTGAGGCTCTCGTGCATCTTAAAACAACTGCCAAGTAAATACCGCCGTCTCTGTTTTAAATAAAGTGGTTTCCCATTACCACCGTCTCGTAGAATGAAGTATTTAGAGCAAAACGTTAAAGTCGTACCAAAATTATAGATTATTAAACACTTTCCACACAGTTACCTTATTTGAACACATATCACTAAAATAATTAAAGTAAACAAAACAACGTCACAAAAGTAATTTAAAGAATCTCAGCCCCGTAATAAATCCCACGAAATTATTTTTGGGTATCCCTTGTATAAGAGGGCAGCAAATACTTTGCGCACGATCCAGAAAAAGAAATATTTTGGGGTAAATGCTTATAACATTCTTACATTTGTCAAAATTCGTGCAGATTTATGCATATTTGCGGATATTAAAACATGGAACGATAGAGATGCAAACCATAATTATAAGCATTTTTTCAATTTCTTTATAGAAAATGTTAAAAATCTTGGATGCCTGAAATTCATATTCATACAAACCTGTACTGTGCCACATACAGTGATTTTTCATTCCTGCAGTTCTGGTGTTTTTCCATCTGTTTTGTGAATATCACTTTTAAAAAGTTTCTTTTTTTTAATTTAAAAGTTCCCGCTTAAGAAAATTTAATTTTCACAAATTTCTCTTATTGATTTCCTCTCTCACCAGTATTTTAAGCTCCCCTTATCACTGCCAGATTTGTTTTCCTTTTTATTACTAATTACGTGAATAAAGGCCCGAAATTAATTTTCGAATATTATTTACGCCCAGCAATGCAATCATTTAGTTGATAGATGTTGGCAGATGGCTTGGATTACACCCAAATATGGTAGGCCCTTAGTCTTCAAGCCCGTAAACACAATATTACTAATATTCGGTCTAGCTGAATTCTTAAACATTTTCCGCCATTCACCAGTCGAGACAACCAATTAAACGCGTATGTTGTTTTAGATTCACTACATTTTCATATTTACTTTAATACTGTTTTTCGTATTATATTTCAAGATAAAAAATGGCGAATGATTTATACAACGAAGAAGAATATTTACTAAACATTGAATATTTAAAAAAATTACATTTTATCTATGGAAAGATATATATTATGCTGTAGAATCGATGTGGGAATTCAAAACTACTGCGAACAGTTTTACGCTCTGAAGAAAATGAAAGCTCAATATTAACAATAAATACAAAATTCTGTCAGAAAAATCGTAAAAGTACATATGAGGCAGGCTGTATGGCAAACTATCATGTAGACATTTCATATTTTCCAAGCGAAATGTTTATATCTCGATCATAGCAAAACCAGCAGTAGGCAGGCTGTTGTTTAAATATGGGACTATAATTATTTTGTTATCCTATTTTGACTATTTAATTAGATTTTTTTTAAAGTCATGTGCTAGTTCAAAGTGAAAGAAAAACGGGCCAAGGGTCTTTTGTAAACGAGGTGGGAGACCCGTTACTAAAATTCCTTTTTCTGCGAAGGCCTGGAGTCATACAAATTTCTATTACATATTCGAGGAAAAAGATACGTCGGTATAATAAAGATGCCTTTGCATGCTTTCTGAAATATCACCTTGTACATTCTTACTTTCATTGTGTGTGTCTTGAATTTAAGTTTATTCTGCAACTCCTGATATTGTCTTGGCTTACAAGCGAGGTGTTCTAAGCGACATGTCACGAGAAGAATTGTTCCTGTAAATACTTGAGAGAAGTTACATTTAGAGATTAAAATAATCATATAAAATTTGAGAGTTGAAGGAAAGAAACAAGGATAAGCAAAAAGAAAGTCGGTGTCATTATTAGTTCAGTAGAAACATGAGCTCCGTTTCTTTAGATGTTAAAATTACATTATTGAGAACAATGCTGGGAAGAGGGACAATATGTGTCCTTCTACATACATTGCCACTTTTTTATGCACTTAAATATGTTTCTTCACGTAAGATTTGTAAACTACTAGCCATGAGTTCGAGATCTATTCTGAAGGCTACAGCCCAACCAACTTTGCCTGAGACAGGGCCTGAGCTCAATCTGAAATTTAAGATAGTAAATGAAGCGGAGGTTTCTACTTTGAAATTATAAGATACACACGTTTGTATTAATTAGGAATTAGCATTTTAATAAATCAATTTCACTTTCCAGATTTTTCAGTTCATACTTATAAAAGCACAGAAATTTTAAAGAAAATTTCATTTAAAAATTCTTTATATTTGCAGGGTCAATAAGTAATGTAAATTGTAGAAGCTGAATGAAATTGAAACATCTTTCAATACTCTGTTTTATGCTAGACAAAAATAGTTCATTTTCCTTTTTAATAGTTTATTTTCATATTTCATACATTCACATTTGCGAACATTAGACTTACCGAATATTACTAGAGAATACCCTACTAGCAATTTTGCTCGGGCTACCACCGGCCACGCAGCCACCCGATGACGGCCCGAGCAAAATTGCTAGTAGGGTACTGAATAAAGCATATCTAACTTAGTGTTAGTTATGCCTTAAAAAGTTGTAGTCATATGTAATTACGTTGAAAGCGGTATTAAACCTTAAAATTCTGCTCTGAAATGAATTTACAAGTCATCCGAACATTTCACATCACTTTCAATATGCATATTATCTAATTATATTTTTTAACATGCGTGTGTTATTTCTCTAAGCAATGAAGCATCTTTAAAATCATGTTTTCCTTAGAATTTAATCAATAATAATATTTAAGCGCATCATAACTAGATATAATCAATTATTATGTGCATGACTAGCTTATTTTACCGATTATAATATTGATAATTTAATTATATATATAAAACCCTTGAGTTTTATTCACTGAAAAAGTACTTAACGCGATGTTCCATTATAATTTATGCAATATTCTACAAACCACTTAGGAAAAAAAATACTTTATGAATAGCGTTTTTAACTTCATTATGTATGTAAACATGCAGAAATTATAGTTGACAGCAATAACTTTCGTTTATTTTGTATTGCCTCATGAATTTTAACTTTGCACTGAAGCGTTAAAAGCACATATTTTTAGAAAATAACCCATAGATATATCATAAACAACTAATAGGATAATTTTTCAGTTTTTTTTCTACAGTGATGCAGAAAATTGCACCTTGAAAAAGCATAAAGAATTTACAAGGCTATGTAAACGTAAATGCACACATTTTGTAAAACTAACATTCTTTTATTATTATTATTATTATTACAATTATTATTCCAAAGGTGAAGATCTAGTGACGATAAATTCTTTTGAGAAATTCTGCTGTGTTTTGTCGTTTTATTTTAATCATATTAGTAGTATTATGGTATTTTAACTGTGATTTTTAAATAGCACTATGCAATCGTCCACATATGTTTTCTTCAAGAGCAAAGTGGTGTGAATAAGTCGCATTCTGTTTTCCTCTCCTTCTGTTCAATTTTCTCGGATTATCTTGTTTATTTAGCATCTGATATCAGTGACAAAACTACAGCTTTAATACAAGCAAAGCCATATTTTAATAACTTAGATGAATATTCTTTTTCATTTTTTCCCCTGCGAAATAGTTTAAATAGCAAATATGCATTTTGTTCTAAAGATCTCAAAATTTTGCAACAGATTGTTTTACTATTTTAAAATTGTTGAGCTAGATGTTTTTTTTTAAACATATTTGGAAACAGCAAGTTGTTGAGCGTAATACTTTCGTCATTGATTTCACATAAACATGCTCTACATCAGAATTAAACTATGCATAAAATATCTGGAGTGACTCCACTCGACTTTCCGAACACTTTCGATTAAGATCATTACCAAGCATTAAAATAAATTTTAATAGATGAATAATTCAAACATATATACCAAATTGAAGCTCAATCGAATGAGCCGTTTAAACGCTAGCGCACTTCCAATAATTTCTCCCCATACGCCATAATGTAAAAGAAATCTTTGTCGTAGCCCTGTAGAAAAACTGTAAGTCCTATACACATCATAATCAATACCGGTCTTACGATGGTATTTTATAACATGTATATCCAATTTGAGCTCAATCGA
Organism: Cheiracanthium punctorium; assembly: GCA_038373885.1. NCBI lineage: Eukaryota > Metazoa > Arthropoda > Arachnida > Araneae > Cheiracanthiidae > Cheiracanthium > Cheiracanthium punctorium. The sequence goes on from JAWZYV010009509.1 coordinate 482,623, forward strand.
ATGTACCGTTTAAACGCTAGCGCACTTTCAAGAATTTCCCCCCCCCAAACATAGACCATAATGTAAAAGAAATCTTTGTCGTAGCCGTGTAGAAAAATTATATGTCCTATACACATCAAAATCAATACCGGTCTTGCGACGGTGGTTTATGACATATATACCCATACCCAATTTGAGCTCAATCGAATGCCCCGTTTAGGAGCTATCGTGTTCACTCACACACACACACACACACACACACACATACATCTCGTAAAAATAGCATAAATGAATTCAGAAGACGTCAAACGTGTCAATACACCAAAATCTCGAAGTCGAAAAATTGTTTTCTACTTTGCTGTTGAAAACCTGTCTTTAAAAAATCCCACTGAACTCCACTCATGAAATTCGACAAACCACTAGTGAAATGTTCCGAGGTCAGAGCATCAAAAGGTATCCACCATCCAAAAAGCGCCTACCAGTAACTCCATGAATAATAAAAAGAATGAGGAAGAGTAGATGGATAGGTATTAAAAGAGAGATGTTCATTCTTCATGTTCAATAAACAAAAGGGAAAACAAAAAAATGAATGCTTCACCATCCCGATCATCAGAAGGAATCACGTGCCAGCCTGACCTTGCCTTCCTTCTCCGCGCTTGGCCTACATCCGCGGGGCCCCATCCAAGCAGCTGATTTTCGCCGGTGTCAATTAAAGTCTGTGTCTCATCACATCGGAAAATTAACGGGAAAGGTGATACCGGAAGTGGAGAGAAGACCTTTTCACCGGTTTTCCCCACATTCTTCTTAATGAATTTCTGATGCGCCTAATGAGCCTTTTCTGATGCGCTTTTTACAGTGAAGAAAATAACGAAAGTCGGTTTTCGACTTACAGTGCAATAATATTCGTGGAGATGATTCGTTATCGAATGTTCTTGTGAAAATGGCGAGAAATTCACTTTTGGAGGAAAAGTCGTGGAATGTTGTTGAGGCCTGAGAAAAAGTGTTCTAGTTGAATGGAAATGTAGCGTTAATCATGGGAGCAAATTCTTAATGACACACACATAGTTTTCAGCGCTCGATGGAAAGGAATAAGAATTACTGAAGTAAGCTCCTAGAATAGTATATATTGAAATCTTTCTGAAGAGGGAACCTTTGGACCAAAAATATTGGTCTATGTCTATTGTAGAGCATGGTATGGCTACTGAATTGAAGGAAGAAAGAGCGCCAGATAGTTACCGAGCTAAATCGAATTTCTTTTTTTAAGTAATGATATAATAGCGGTTTTAATAATAATAATAAACATATATACTTAACAATAATATTAAGTAATACTAATAGCAGTTTTTATTACGACGAAGTTGTAATTTGGCATCATGCGCAAAGCATGGCTTAAAAAAAGGGAAAGACGAATTGTCGGCCATACCGTGTTTTTCGATCGATCCAATTAGTCTATCAAAGAGGTATTGTCTTGACAGATTCTATTCTATTCTATTGTGCATTAAGGCGAAGCTACTCAAGCTATCTGCCTAAGGAGGGGCTCTTTGGGCTCCTTTAAAGGGGTTCTAAAGCGTATTAACATTACATCTGGAGAAAATCACCTAAAACACCAGGTCCTTCGGTCGATGGATACGAACCCGGGACCTTCACACTTCAGTCAGCTATTATCCTCAATGTATTTAAACATTCGACCATGGTGGGGCCCTGCCTTCAGAGATATAATAGGCAAATCAACGTTTCATGCGATACATACCTCAAAAAATGTTTTTCTTGAATTAGTTTACTGTATGTACCAGGTTATCAATGATTTAAATCAGTGATTTTAATCATGATTTAAGTCAATTGATTTTTTTAAATCATTGATTTACATCAAGAATGCACAACCTCTGTGGTAAGGGCCATTATTGGTTCGTGATACCTGTTTCATTCACCCGCCAACCCAGTTGCACGTTTAAAAACACAAATCAGAATCCATAAATGCAATTTTTAAGGAAAGGAATTCAAGGGTCAGCCCACAGGGACCGCTTTTGTGAAAACTGTTTATTTTTGTGAGTTTCAGTACCTGTTTTTGTGAATTTGAGTACCTATTTTTGTGAATTTTGACATCAATTTTTGTAAAAGTCACTGTTTTGTTAAAATAATTTGCAAAACAAATCCAAATGTAGGGTAAAATGCTAAAGAAGGTCTGTTTTATTCAATTTTATTTTTGTGAAGGTGCCGTTCTAATCGATTGTATTTTTGTGAAGGGGCTGCAAAACAGACCCAAATTTTACGTGCATCGATCCTTGGAATTAATTTTGAAATTTTTATTTTATTTCAAATTTGTTTTCAGTTGCCATAAACATGGTGCTAGAGAATATTTAGTCATAATTTAATAATTAAATTTTATCAATATGTGCCATCATATTTTCAAGAACTTTTATTTGATAATTTGGTGATTACACAGAACTGCGATCGTTTATTTCATGTCCACAATAAGTTCGACTGGTCATAACAGCGCAAAAAAATTGAATTAGGGGAACAGTTTTTCTTTTTCATTTTTTTAACAAAAATGTAACATACTATTTAAAAAAAAAAGAAAAACAATTCACCGAACTCGATTTTTTCTTAGTTATGATCAATCAATCTTGTTGCCGACATGACAGAAATGCTTTCAATACTGTGGTATGACCCAATTTCTAGCTGGCCAGCAAAGAACTCTCATCTTATCCTACGTCGACATTTTCGTTTAAAGTTGTTTAACGGTGTCCAAGATTATTGTAAATAGACTATAACACACATGATTTTTCACGTTGAGTCGTATTTTAGAATTTTTTTTTTTTTTTTTTACTGAGAAGAGTACATAACTTACCAAAATCGGTTAGTTCCTTGCTTTGTGAAGTCCAAAATTTACAAACAAATTTACAGAAATACATCTGAGTCCCCAGTACTCATAAAAAGATATCAAAAAAGTTCAACAGGACAATACATTTGAAAAAGATGATTAAAAATGAAATAATTAATACCCTAAGATTTTGAAAAAGCAGTAGGCAACAAACGCTCATTAGTATTAGTATTAAATCTGCGTATTCATTTGTGACCCTTTGAATGTTGAAACAAGCCCTTATCCATTAGAAGCGAGTCAATAATAATGCTGTAAAGCCCGTTACGCTCGCCTTTCTTTTTAAAAAAACTGTCCTTTTAATAACCTCATAATGACATCTGTATAGTTGCGTGTGATCACAAAAGCCCACTTCTCCTTTCACTGGCAGCAGTAAGCAACTGCAAGCCTTTCATTAGGGGTATTATTAGCGGCTTTACGAGTCAGCTTAATGAAAGCGTAAAACGACCTGCCATAAAGACTTTTCATCGTAATGAATAATGAAATACGAAGTGACATAATTTCTCGATTTTTAAATAATGTCGATAGATAAATGAATTCACTTACTGGAGCACATTCGGCAGTAAAAATTTTTAGTATTTTATCTTAGCACCTTTAATCCTTTGATGCGCTATAGTTGAGCCGTAAAACCACATTATTACAGGGTTTTCACTGGTGGTTGAAAAAAAAAATATGGTTAAATGATCCCAAAGCTGAAAAAGTGCAGCCGTTGCCATTGATCCGTTTAACTATCAACAGCATGGGGGTCGATCGAATAGCCCATCTAGCGCTGCATAGCTAAATAAGCGAAGGTAGCTTTAAATAAGGGGAAAACTTGCATAAAATAACATAAATGTTAAACAAAACTTTAGCCTTTTAACACAATATTTTACACTATATTTTGCACCATAAACATTATTTAATAATATTTTAAACCTAAATTGAGTAACGAAAAAAATAGAATTTTGAAAAAGAGTCCAGAGGATCATTTTAGCCTCAACCAAAGGCAAAATGATCCTTCATTGAAAAGTAATTGTAAATTGTTTTTTATTGGTAAAATAAAAGATGTAAAAGTAATTATGACTATACATAACGAAATAAAATAAGTTTTGATATCACATAGTATACATTGTTTATTTTATAAAGATTTTAACATAAAAAAGTGTCACCAAAAAAAATCGGAATATTTTAAAATTATAATTAAAAAATTATGGCCTGCAGTAAACGCAGAAATAAATTAAGTAATGCAACGGGGAGACACGCATTTTACAGGAATACGCCGAGAAACATAACAAACTAAGTAAATGTAATTCACATCTAAAAACATGCTCCATTCAATAATCCAAGTCATACATCTGTACATTAAAGACTGTATTTCTAAATAAATAAGAAAGCTAGTCTTACCTTATAAGGGATATGATAATACCCAGTGTTTTGAAAAGTTCTACTCAGACACATAATACACCGATCGCTTAAATATCGTCATTGCTTTTTCTTGACTTGGCATAACTAGTTTATGTGTTACCTAGTAAATAACGCTACCTGTCTGGATGAAAACATGTGGATTGTTTTGTTTGCTAGGATAATTTTGGTGTTACTAGTTTTCTGACACAGTTGGCTGTGCGGGTGCACAGCCAGCTGTGTCAGAAAACTTTTTTAGCTCTATGTCACCAGATGGGCTATTTAATCGACCGCCATGTTGTTGGTAGTTAAATGGATCGATGGCAACGGCTGTACTTTTTCAGCATTGGGTAGTCTATCCAGTCGTTCTTCTATATTGATGCGACAATGTTTGTACTTCAAAGATTTAATTAAAGTAGATAGATTATTTCATTTAAGGGAGAATATTCGACACTAAAAAGTTCTTAATATTTTATGTTAGATCCCTTAAAAAAATAAACTTTAACAAAGTATTTTTTAAGTATTTTTAAAGTATTTTTAACAAAGTATTTTTTTAAGAATGAGAAGGTTGATCTAAATAAATATTTCACAGCAGATTTATAGTATTTTACACGGTTCTCATTTTTATAAGTTTTTGGAAAGAGGCTTTGGTTTGAGGATATAGTTGCGTTAAAAGGGCAAATTTATTTTAATTTATTGCATTGGTAAATGTTTAAAATTTGAGTAATTTTAGTTTAGTACAAATGATGAGTTAAATATCCATTATAAAACAGCATTAAAGTTTTAAACCTTCAAAGTAGAATTTAAGTTAGCTGTTATTTAATTTTACATATGAATTATTATTTTGTTACAATTTTCTTCAACTATTATTCAAAAAAGAGAAATTTACATAACTTTATTATTTGAATTTTGTGAACGATGTTCTTTTCCGATTAGAAACATGCGCTATATAGTAAATTACTTTTTTAATATTTTAAAATTAAAATTGGAAAAATTCAATTTTGTAAGTAAATACATCAATGCCTATGTTCAAAGGGTTAATTTTTATAATCTGATGTTATTGCCATGAGCGATTGCCTATATTTAGGAAATAACTGCTATGCATTTTTGAAATAGTTAAGTTCTTTTATAAGGAGTCAATGCAACAATGAGACAATTGACAATAACTGTGACAATTAACTGGCTGTGGTGATAGCACTGCTATTCATCCCTGTTACTTTAACGAGAGGTTATTTGTTTGAAGATATTTTATATTACCTCTATCTATATTCATTTATATGCAAATTATTAGACAATTCAAACTGGCAGGCACGTAAACGTGTTTGACTGACCCTTTTGTTTTATTTAAGAACTGCAATTATAGTTGTCTGATTCTAAGAATGTATTTAATGTGTTGTTTGAATGCAGCGACATTATGTTCGCTTATGAATTGATCAAGGTCTTGTGCTTACATGTGAACATATTCTTCTAACCGATAGGAGTTTATATCGTTTGTTAATAATGAATGATAATACACGTATAATAAGTTCTTTTTTGTAAATATAACGTTATTGCTGAAAGTATGAATAGAAAAGGAGTTAAGTTTATACACGACTTGAGTTACTACACGGCAAAACGTATAAATACATTTTGAAAAAGTAGTATTCTTGAAATTGGAGAGTTAAAGAAACAAGAGGATGGAATATGATTTCAGAATACTGAGTTGAATTAAAAAATTTTTTTTAATGTTCACGATTTATTTAAGTGAATGCAGTAGCTTGTTTACAAAAAAAAAAAGTAATATAAGAGAGTGTAAATTAGAAATAATGAACAAGCTCGTGATTATTTTTGTGATTGAAAGGCTGAAGTATTTGAATGTTGTACAGTAAATTTCCAAAATGTCACCCTAGGTTTAGTTGAATCTGGTTACGTTCTATCCTATTTAAATTCATTTCGATACGCTCCATCCATAATATTCACTTATGAAATTGAATTCTCAGCTTATATTTTGCATGTTTTGCAGTACACAATTTAAAATCTGTTTCATAACAGATGGGTACTGTATAAGTTCTAATATCAGACACACTGATAGTCCATCCAGCAGCTTTGATGAAACCTATTCTATTTAAACAGGGAACATTTTTATTTCCAATGGTCGCACCATTACTTTTCGACTTTTAAATATCCGAAATAACTTTTTTCTTAACCGCATTCTCATTTTACCCGGTAGTTCCAACAAGTAACTAGTAACGTTTACAAGACTTTCGTTTTAAAATAGACGTAATGATGTTGCCTTAATCGGCAGTGCGTGTGTGTGTTGCGAAAATGCTCAATGCTCCATTTCATTTTCAGGTCAGAGTGACCAGAAGACGTGTCCTCATCCAGCAGTGCCCATCTACGCCACCGTTGCGCTCTCCAACGAAGACCGGACTGTCGGGACGACTGCAACCTACACCTGCGACGAAGGTTACGAGCTATTCGGGTGAGATTATTAGCCCTTTGAAGCGCAACCATTTCCTTATGTCGAAAAAGGGCAGTCGTTGCCATCGCTTCGTTTAACTACCAGCAAGATGGCGGTCGATCGAATCATCCGGCGCCCCGCACAGGGAGCTGTGTCCAAAAGAGTTCTTGATCTCTTTGGCCCGCACTGGGCGATTCGATCGACCTGTATTTTGCTGGTAGTTAAATCGAGCAATGGCAACGGCTGCTCTTTTTTGACATTAGGTAGTCTATCCAGATGTCCTCCTCGGGTATTTAACCCTTTGGGGCGGAAAGATTTCAAGATGGCGGACGATCGAAACGTTCATCGCGCGCCACAGATCTAGAGAAACTTTTTTGACGACAGCTGGTCGTTTAAGTCGAGCGATGGCAACGGCTGCCCTTTTTTCAACATTGGGCAATCTATCCAGCTGTTTTCGCATTCTTCCATTTTTCAGCAGATGTCAGTGCTGTTAAAAATAATCGTGACAATTTTTTGACGGGAAACGACGTACTAAAAAGTAAGGGATTCTCGTGGAGCTATGTCGCCCGTAACTATTTTATAGAAATCAAATCTGTTCTTCGTGACTGGCAACAGTCAAAACGTCAGAGTTTGGTGTTCCCAGAGCGGGAACACTGCGCGTTAAAGGGTTAACCCATTAGGGGCTGCACACTCATTTTCCATCATTTCACTAAGTCCATGATAACAACGTGACTCATAAAGGGGAGATTAAAGATCATAAGACGTTGTTATCATTACCTATAGGAGGGAACCGACCCTTAAAATGAAGGACAATACCTGGGAATGCCTTACAATTTAGATTTTAAAACGTCATCGGAAAAGGGGTCATTCTCGGGTCCGAATCTTTCACCCATCTACCAACTTGCCAGAAGTTATGCGTCTCCACAGATTTAACGTGCACGTTCAACCCAAGAAGACGGTAATTTGAGTTTGGTGGATATGAACCCGAGTCCTGTGACACAGAGTTTAGCACTCTGCCATCCGGGCTACCGCGGTCCATGATTATAAGGTGTAAGAAATTTTGCTCACCTTGCAGAGTGTTTAAAGAAAAGAATCACTGAGAGAGAAAAGAAAAAAATGAAATATGTGTGCCTTAAGTGCCCTTTTCAAAAATGTTTCAAAGGATGGTTCCTTGCATTCAATGAAATTCAGATTTTTTTCTTTTGTTTGTATACATTGATAAAAGTTTATGAACATTGGTAAAATCTAATAACAAGGTGTTCTATAAACTGATATTTATAAAATAATATTCTCTCACTGTTTTCAATCAATGAAAAATGTCCTGTCTGAGTAGCAGGGTCGACATGTGTTTATTAGAGTATAGTTTACAAATTTTGTTTATTTAAATGAAAAAAAAAAACTTTAAATAAAATAATGCTACGTACGTAAAAATGGAACTGTTTATTTTAATTTCATAACATTGGACTTTTTTAATCAAAAATGTATTGTTATAATGTTTGAAAATGCATGAGTTTTGCGAAACTTTGTTAAATAAAACAATTTAGAAGCCAATCATGATTAAAAAAATCTAGAAAAAGTAATTTTATAATACATGTTCATATAATAACATGTAAAATTGCAACAGTTCTTGAGGATGAATCTAAACATTATGGAGCTATTTTGTATATAAAACAATATTATTTTTTCTCATTATTAAATGAGACATTTTTAAAATTTCATTTTATTGAACAAACTTGAAAATGCTTTTTCCCTGCGTGCAGAGTATTTCATTTATAAGTTACTTCATCGTCATTGATTTTCCGTTAAACTGAACGCATTCAAATTAACAATCTAAATTAAAATATTTTAATTATTTTAATAGTGTAAAGTTTGTTACAACTTCATATTCTTTTGTCTATTTCGTTCATAATGTCAAATTTTATGAGATAAAAATTTTAAGTTCATATGTACTACTTTTGCAAATAAGACAGGCACAATGGAAATACCCACTATACAATTTAGTCTAATAAAACAATATTAAAAGGTCTCATTTTTAATTATATGGGAAAATGCCTGACTATATACTGAATAATGTAATAATGATTAATCTCCGCAAAATTTTATTTTTGCATTCACTTTTTTATTTTTTAATCTGCCATTTGGGCAAAATTGTTTATATCTTCCAACCTTTAAAGTGAACTCTTATCTTAGTGAATAAATAAGAAAATACAAATTTTCTAAAACATGATATTTAAAATATGTTAATATGCTAAAATATTCTAATTAAAATGTAAATTTTCTAAATATATATGTATATTTATATGCTAATTAAAAAATATCAATTAGCTACGTTTCTTGCCCATATTTTGAAATGATCTTTTTCATTGTGCCAAAAGACATACTTGCACCTTGACATCAAAATAATGACTCTAACACTTCAAAATCCATAGAGGTATTGATAGAATACTGATTAATTATTTGTAAGATTTAAGGCAGATGTTCACTAACGTTTTAATTATTTCCGGTTTATTTTGCATTGAAAGTCTACTTCTTGCCTATATACACTTCATATTTTTTTGTCTATTTCGTTCATAATGTCAAATTTTATGAGATAAAAATTTTAAGTTCATATGTACTAGTTTTGCAAATAAGACAGGCACAATGGAAATACCCACTATACAATTTAGTCTAATAAAACAATATTAAAAGGTCTCATTTTTAATTATATGGGAAAATGCCTGACTATATACTGAATAATGTAATAATGATTAATCTCCGCAAAATTTTATTTTTGCATTCACTTTTTTATTTTTTAATCTGCCATTTGGGCAAAATTGTTTATATCTTCCAACCTTTAAAGTGAACTCTTATCTTAGTGAATAAATAAGAAAATACAAATTTTCTAAAACATGATATTTAAAATATGTTAATATGCTAAAATATTCTAATTAAAATGTAAATTTTCTAAATATATATGTATATTTATATGCTAATTAAAAAATATCAATTAGCTACGTTTCTTGCCCATATTTTGAAATGATCTTTTTCATTGTGCCAAAAGACATACTTGCACCTTGACATCAAAATAATGACTCTAACACTTCAAAATCCATAGAGGTATTGATAGAATACTGATTAATTATTTGTAAGATTTAAGGCAGATGTTCACTAACGTTTTAATTATTTCCGGTTTATTTTGCATTGAAAGTCTACTTCTTGCCTATATACACTAAAGGCGAAAGTAGGTTTAAAATATTACACGAAAAATGTTTAATTAACTTTTAGGCAGATTATTATGCTTAAAAAAATATAAATGTTTCAGTCCCAAAATAATTTAAGAGAAAACGGTAATTTTGCAAGTTTTCCATCTCTTTCATCTTTTAAATCATTAATTATGAATCACTCAAAAATCAAGGTTTTCATTTTCAACAGCATTGTAAATTTTGCAGTTAACATAATTAGATTCATTAAAGAAAAAGTACATGTTATCCTAACATATGAACATCCAATGGAACGGTAATATGCCTATTGCCACTAAATATTTACGGTTCATACCTGAAACATTAATTCCAGAATATGTCGATTCTTGATTGAAACCATATCATCTATAATACTTTGACTGATCCTTCTAATTCTTATTTTCTGTTACTCCTGAAATGCGTACAGTTTTTGACAGGGTCATTTTGAAATTCTTCCGACAAAATTTGAGGGGTAATAAAACACAAATTTACAAACACATTTCTCCAAAAATGAAAGGTCACAAAAAGTCCTCATGCTCTTGATCAGTAATCTCCAAACTTTTTGACCGTATACCCTTATGATGAACATAATCATAAATTGTACCCATTGGCGTAAATTGGCGTGCAACATTAGGGGAGGGGGGATTTCCCACCCCCTTTCCCTATACGCCTATGATTGTACCCCCTAATTATAATATTGCATCCCTTAGTTATAGATTGCGTTGCACATGCAGCGTTTCTATAATGCTGAGTTCTCAGATAAAAAAAATCACCTAAATTTTGTTTTTCATTTATAATTTTGTGCGCGAGAGAGGTTTGGTTCTGGTAATTTGGTTAGGCCAAAGCCACTCCAGGGATACCTGCCTAAAGAGAAGACTTTGGCGGAGAAATTTTTACGGAGTTATAACGCGTATTCGCATTGCATCTGGACTAGAGAATACCGCCCAAAACTCCATACCGTTAGGTGAGCAGCTACGCGGTTGGCTAGGACCCTGGACCTTCACACTTCAGCATTTAGCATGTTCCGTTCCTTATCTATTTAGTCTCGCGAGAGGATAAAGTATTTTCAAGGGCGTATACCAATACGCGCAGTGGCGCAGCCAAAATTTTTCATGGGAGGGGCTACGACTACTGTAACTTCATATATGTTTACGCACGTGTGATAAGGGAGTGAAGAGTATACATTTTGTATGGCAAAAAATTCCTCATGGGGGGTGACACCCACTTAATACGGGTGGTACGCCCCTTTGGAGTCCTCTGCTTTAGATAATATTCACATTAAGGAAGTTAAGCATCAATGAAATATCCATTTATTACCAATAACTGAATCACTTAAAATACAAATAACAATTTTCATTATCAATATTACAATAATGAACAAGTGGGTGTTTTCTGACGGGAAAAAAATTAACTTTTCGGAAACCATGGTCGGATATTTGGCTAATATTTAAACACTTACTGAAATTTATTTTCAACTGATGCTTAATGAGCGATATCGATACCAGGCTATTTCAGTCACATGTAGGTGGAAAATATGAATTTGGACCAATCAGATTGAAGATTTGAGTGTCAACAGACTCCATTGTTGTAGTTGATTGGTTGAGGGCCATGTCAACCAATGGGTTGAAAAATGACGTCAACACGATAAGTCTATTGCTACTTTGTAACCAAGATTTCTATTCTAAACATGCTTCTCATCCCCCCCCCTCTCTGTGTGTATGTGCATTTCATTGTCATCTCCTATTTTACCCATGCAGTATACATCACCATGCATGGTTCAAGTTTGTATTGAAAAACATAAGAAACTCACAAATGCTAACACAAAAATATGTATATTTTGCTGAGCTAGGATAACGGATTGTATTTAATGTTAAAATAAAGAAAACATGCACTATTTCAAGATGAAGTTTTTAAATTCAAATTTTATTTAGTAGATATACCTTCAGGTCATGAGGCTTCGAGCTCGCCAATATTTTAAACAATAGAGCTTCAAGACAATAATGCAGAGCATTCGTCCAAATGCACAGCAGTCATACATTGTCCACTCGAACACAAAATGCACACTGGTGAATCCACAATGCTAAAACAATGAAGGTGGGCACGGAATAAATCGTGCCCAGTCAAGAGTCTCGAGAGGAATCCGAAATGCAGTGGGAGCCAGAGTCAACAAGGACCCTCCAGGGTTTAGTTTGTGAAGACTGAACAGCCGCCACTCTGAAGGGATGTCTAAAGATCCTCTTTATTTCAAGTCTCGCAGAATGTGAAAAGTCAAATTTCTATCAAATTTTTGAATGATATTACACCCTCTCTTTGCTAAGGAATCCGCTTTTTTGTTACCCTCGACACCACAGTGTGAGTGTACCCATTGTAAAGACATTTTGTGATGGTTTTGCTCAAGAAGTGATTTACACTGGGAAATACGAATGCTTTTGCTTTCTCGATTAAGTAAGAGAGCTTGTAAGCCTTCCGCCTGTAATCGGAGAGAATCAAAACAATCCTATAGAACATTGAGCTGCTGGTGAGCAACATAAATTGATTCCAGCTCTCCATCTTCATGAGTGGAGCACTTTCCAACCGCCAGGTAACAGTAGAAAAGATCACAGTAGATTCCAGCACCAGCGGTTTGTGAAAATTATAAAATATAATATTCAAATATAGTATACGAAATTGAGATATAGAAAAAAAATATCAAAACGGTTTTTCATTGCTTGTTCAAGGCAGTGCTGATACAAAGCCACTTGCTGCTGAACAATAAACAATAAAAGATAATTCACATTTGAATATTCCAGAAGAGATTCTCAACAAAGATGAACCAGCCAGTTCATGAACTAGAAATAAGGAGCTTATTCTAGTCATTTAGAAACAATGCAATTTGCAATGCAAATACCTCTACTACGGAGATGGTCAGTATAAAGCTATTTTTAGTTATGAACTGCTTTCAATAAATAAAATAATAGAGTACACATACAAAGTAAAGTAATGTGGTCTATATTAAATAGTATAAAAACCTTAATGTGGAATAAAGACTGTGAATATGTTTTAATAGGTCTGAAAGCAATTTTAACTTGATTTCTTTTCTTTTACCCTTTAATATTTTCAGTGTATTATAATAATTTCTTGTAAATTTCATGGGTATAATAATTGGTATAATAAGAAACGTGTTGGTATAATAATTGGCAGTAAACTATTTCTCTAATTAAAATCTGGTTTTCCAGAAATTTACGAAGAGCGATTGCTTTTCACTTAAGATATTTCTATGTCTTACTACTATGTGAAATTATTGAATGTATTTAAGGTGAAATGATTTGAAGCTCTAGCTCTCTCTCAAACACAATGAGTTTGAATGGAATGGTGAAACGAAGGGTTTTAACCCTTTTACCTCACCTTACCCTACACGATTTCTCATACGTCGTTTATGAATCGTTTATGAATACATCGTTTTATGTATTTGTATTTTATTGTTTATGTATTTGTATGTTAATCGTATACATCGTTTATGAATTTGTCGAATCAAAATTGTCCTAATATTATGATGACCCCTTAAATTAAGAAAAAAACAACGATAAGCTGATAACTGACTGATAAGATGAGCCCAAGATCTGTATAGTTCGAGATGAAAATCTTTCTGAAATCATCTAGCGTGATGTAACATCAAATACAGTTTGACTGAACTTTGCTTTTGTGTAAAACTCAAACACCTGAATTATTCCGTAGCGTGCACCGTTTTCAACCAAATCGCATTGTTGTACAAGTCGTTTTCACCTAAGCGGCATAATAAAAAGGAAAAAAAGAGTTTCCAGCTTGCTGAGAATGAAGTCACCACACTGATTTCATAACGCATAGAGATGAATTCTGCGCATTCCGATTAATTGTTTGCTTTTGTAGGGAGTCTGCACGAGCCTGCCTGCCAACTGGAAAGTGGAGCGGAGAACTACCCAGCTGTGGTAAGAACTTTTCTGAATTAGTCCAAAAAGCCTTAAGCCGAGGTTCGTATTACATAAAATATTGAACGAAAGTAACTCGTATAATCTTAAAATAACATATTTTCACGAGTGAATAGCCTAGCTCGAAGTTAAAAACCCCATTTCCAGATGTTTCTATGTTTGCTTGCGTAATTATCTTCTTAAATCGCAAAAGTTATTTGCATAATACTGTAGGAACACAATTCAAAAGAAAAGGACATTTTAGTTTGCGTACAGTTTTATAATTAGAGATACTAATAAATAAAATGTAGGAACTGGGTATTAACTACTTAAAATGCTAGAGAAGAATCTCCTAAAGTCTCTTTGATGTTTGAAGGCAGATATTGAAAGTAAAAAATGATTTACTGAAAAGAAAAAAGAAAACACCGAACGTTTTGATATCGTTCTAAGTATATATGAAGACTTTATAATTTACTCATATATATCCGTAGGCTAAAAAATAAAATAATAAATGGTAAATGATGATATTTTTCTAATATTGTTTTCTGCTTCTTGTAAAATTCTGCTAAATTTAATGCAAAGTAGCATTCGCCAGATACTCGATGCTTGCTCCTAAACACTGTGCGAAAAAGGACTAATGATTAATTCCAATCATAGTCCCTGAATAAACCAAGCACATTAACCAAGTGTTTAGGAAACCATAAGTGAAAAAGAAACCAAAAACCAATTTCCTCACCTAGATAAAGGATACGTTTGATTGGAAACAGCAAATTTGTCCTCTATTAATTTTTATTTTCGATAACACATCATTTAGAACCTTCCTAAATTTGCTATGAAACTTGCCTTCTGAAAAATGTTTAAATTTTCCTGTGAAAATTTTTTGATATTTAAAGGAGGGAAAATTTTACAGTTTTCAATAAAGTGAGTTAAAACTATTTATTCTAACCCATTTAAGACAGTATACTAACCCCCTTTATACTAACCCATTTAAGACAGACTGTTTACAACACTTCCTCCAATTTTTGACGATGCTTGCATTAATAGATAAATTTCTAACATCAGCTGTATGAACAATTAATATTTTTCTTTAAAAAATATCTATAAAAAGTAAGAATTTAACATGCGTCATTTTAACAGCTTAAGAATTTTTTGGAAATAAAACTATTCATGAATTAAGAATAGGAAAATTCAATATCACGTACAATTTTTTGTGACTAGCAATGAAAATGTGAAAATTTAAGGTCCTATATATGGAACACTACTCATAAAAGGATTAAAGACAACAAAACTTCATAGACAGCTGAATCCACCATTTCAGTTAACGTTATTTTATTGTTCTCATAAAAATATCGGGATTATTATTATTTTAAATTTTCAAAATATGTAAATTTGAATATTTCAGCGGTGAATGTAGCCTATGGAAAACCTGCCAATCAGTCCAGTTCAGTGAGGGGAGGTGATGCAGCTCATGGCAACGATGGAGACTTGACGACGGTGCATGAGAACAAATACTGCACAGAAACTAAGGCCGAAGACTCACCCTGGTGGCAAGTGGATCTGCTTCATGCCTATCCGGTGCGGGTCGTGAGGATAGTGACGAGAGGATGCTGCGGTATGTTTCCGTACGCATACAAAGACATTCACATACACACACTCTCAAAACACAGGAATGATTTAAAAATAGCACTTCCCATAGAAAAAACGAAATCTGACATTCGTTTTGAGAAAAGTGAATTCATTTGAAAAAAGCGATTTGCCTTCTTGATAACAAACATAACTAAAGCTTTCAAAAGATTTTCTAAGAAAGGATTGAAAGAGACACTACTGAAGAAAAGAAAATGTTTCTAAATAGAGATATGCAACCATTTGAGTCCTATTTTTCTTTATGCTTGAGTAGTCTTCATTCCATCGGGTGTGCGAATTTTGCATTTGCAAAGAAATTCGAATTTAATAATTTTTCGGAATGAATATTGGTTGTTCTGATTTTAAAAGAATTAAGCCTAAAAATTTTACTTTAAGATGAAAGAATATTTCGTTCATTCGAAGCTTTTAAAATACCTTAATTACTTAAATTTCTTCTCTATTAATGAATGTATCAGTAGAGAACAGATTTGTTTTTGGTTAAGCAGAGGCAGCTCACATCACCAAATGCATTGTTTAGAGCTACTTATGCCCTTACATGAGACTCTTCCCATAATTTAGATCCTCATCAGAAAGAAGTCTTCTAAATACTTATACTGCCGAAAAACCATCTACAAGATTATTGGAATCGCCAATTTAACTGGCATATGCACAGGTCTAGAGTCAAACTCTTAGCCTTCAGATTATTAAACCGATGTCTCCCTTCTAGGGTACCCCAACACCAGTTTTGTTTTGATTAGCTATCTATTTCATTATAATAGCTTTTACATGCAATGAAAGTATCCTTTTTTTTTCTTTAAAGGTCATCAGCCTCTGCAAGATTTGGAAATTCGGGTTGGAAACAGTTCGACGGTGCAAGGCAACCGTCTATGTGCTTGGTATCCGAAAACCTTAGGTATGTGATGCTACTATAGGGAACATTGACATTAAATTTACCTGTGTTAGCGGAACTTATTTATGAAAAGCAAAATTATCCTCATCATTCTTTTACGTATTAAAGCCCACATTTATTTTTAAACAATACCTTTTAAATATGCTTGATTCATTTTTACTGGGAAATTATAAAGCATAAATTTTGCTAAAATGCTTGGCTAAACTATTAGGTTATCCATTCGTTGTAATTTAAATCAACTAATTTTATTTTGTTAAATACTTTAAAATATGGATGTAAATAATGCCGAAGTATCAAATCCAGTATTTAGTATTTACTTTTAATGTCCTAAGTTAAGTTTATCTGTCGGTCGAAGCAATAATGTTTAAAAAAAAAATTAATCGTAATGCCAATCGTTAACATTGCATGCTTATAAGAGCAACTTAAAAATTGTACTGATTCCCTTTATAAGCATTCCTAACTCTCAGTTCGGGTACGAAATTTATTAAAAGTATTAAACAAATCTGACGTGATTCGGTTAAACAAAATAAATAAATAAATATACTATAACAGTTCGATTCTTACTTAAAGATCTTTTATTTATCTTAGATAACTAAATCTTTGAAATATTAAATTACTCGTGATGATGAGTCTGACAATATATAAATAAACGATTCAAGAGAGAATTAAAATATGCATGAAGCATAATAGATATTCAAAACCCCCAGTGTCAGTAACGACTGAAGATGATGATTAGACAGTCCATTAAATTAGCGCCACTAAGAACCTTCGAAGAACTGTTATAAAGGACATTTTTGGCGGTATTACTGATGGTCAACTGTAAGTAACTGTGCTTAACTGTATGTGTGTGTGTATGTGTCTCCCACTTCATCTACATTTTTATATTCATGGAAAACTTCCGTAAATCTGACTTTAAAAAAAAAAAAAAGGTGATTACAGTGGTTACTACTTTCATTTTCACTAAAGAGAAACTTTTCCCCTCAAGATGACGGAGTCACAAAGGATTTCGACTGTGCCTACCCCATTGTTGGACGCTACGTTTATGTTCAGATGGTAGGGATCCAAGGCTCTCTCACACTCTGTGAGGTCATGGTCTTTACAACCCAAGGTAATCATTTCTTCTGCATTTTCACTAAAACGCGTGTGAAACGATAGTTACATTGCATGAATTCTCTTGAACTTGGATAGAAAATGACTGTGTTTTACATTTAATTCTTTAAATGAATGTTTTAGCCTCATTCTACTAAACAATCGAAACTACTTAACGTGCGTGTATTTCATCCATTATATATTCGAAACATTTTGATTTTGCATATACAATGTGTTAATATGTTTTATACTGTTCTAATAAATAGTGGAATTTTTCATAGCTATTACCTCAAAACTTTTGATAGTATTTATAAAAACAGGCTTGAAATTCTTATAATTTTAAATATTTGAGGAGTTCGTCAAACATCTAGATGCAATTCCCTTACTCGGGCAGAACCCAAAAAGGGAGGTTCTTTCCATCTGTAAGTCGACAGTGGCCACTGGTCAGCAAAGGAAGAAACTCTGCTTTTCTTAGCTGGTTCCTTGAGGCGAATCTTTGTTGAAAACCGAAACAATAGTTTCGATTTTCACGGTGAAAAAATTTGAGCCTTCAGCTGTATCACTACTGTATTGCGAGACGCCAGTAATATAAAAGACTGGTGAATCGCACTACCTTAGGGAAAAATGACCTTTTCTATGCTGTAAAGTGACTTAATATTTTAAATAAGGAATTATTTTGTTCTGCAGTTTCTTATGCATGGCATAAATACTTCTGAATACTTCTGAAATCCTGAAATTGGATTTTAGTGCTGTTTAAAAAGGCATTTTGAAAAACATACTCCGTGGCATGATTACCCGGGTACTGGGGTAATTCCGCCACATGTGTCTTCTTGTGTGTATCTGACCTAGTGAATTTGTCACACTCTCTGTTGAAGGCACCTCAAATGTCCAAAAAACGATTCGCCAAAGGACATCTGAAAAGCAAATAAAAAGTACTTTTACCAATAAATTTTATTTTACACAAATTTAGTTAATAAAATAAATAGATATTAAAAACTCGTGGTTTTTAAGTAATTCTTATTTATTTATTAAAATCATATTTATTTTTCTTTCGTTGAAAAAATTCTCGGAGATGGCGGCATAATTCCATTAGTCCAATAACGGAAATTCACGACTAGTGAAGATACTTGAAAACTACAACACAGAAATGTATCAGAATGTTATTCAAATTTGTACACAAAAAAATTACGGTTGTAAAAGGACAAAGAAAAAAGACTTATCTTTCTTTATGTATGTCAGAAATAAGAACGAAAGGGTGTAAAACAATATTTTCTGCTCCGTATGGAGTCATTCCCCGGTCTTCCCTATTACTAAGGAAAGAAAATTTTCTTACAATTTTTAGTAATTGATTTGATTCGTTTTACAATCACTTACAATGTCAATTTGTCCTTTAAAAAAATCACGTGCATAAGAACACTTAATTTTTTTTTAGCTTTTAAAACACCGCTATCGTTCCCGTAAATTAATCTTTTTTCCTCCCTCTTCTTTATTCTGTTGTAATTCATTCAGATGGAATGAAGTTCGGGGCATCGAACTTTTGAGTGAAACAAATTATTTATCCACCCACAGTTGAGCTTTTCGTAGAAAGATTGATTACTTTTTGTAATATAATATTTACTAGTGCTTTTTTCATAAACCATGTATAAGTATTAAGGATATATATATATATATTTCTAGTAGCAGAACATCCTGATTTTGACTGACATCAAGCAGCGCTACGAATGTTCTATCACTAGTCTGTGAAGCTTGTTTACTAATGTTCAGGTCTTTCCAATAGCCCAGATCTGCTCATGCACACTGCTTAACGCGTCCAAAATGGATCGCAACAGAATCTGCGTATATTTGCCAAGCGAAAAGCGTTTTCTGAGATATAGTGCCTCATAAATTACCGTTGCCAAAAGCTATAAACCTACTGCAAAACTTTTTCGAAGCTCATTCAGGCCATTTGACTCTAATTCTCATCATGGTATGATATATATTCCGTCTAATTGTTTTATCAATGTGTTAATCAGTTTACAAATCTCATTTCAGAAATTTCTTCCGGTCGATGCGGCAACCAGCTGGAGCCTCTAGAGCTGACTACTTTCAGTCGCACTTGCTACGAATTCCAGTCGACTAAAGGCGGATCTTTCGAAGCGGCGTCCGACTACTGTCGAGCAAGAGGTGGATTGCTGCTCCACGGCACCATTGACTTGAACCACCAATTCATTGCGTCAGAGTTGGAGAGGAGGAAAGACGTCCTCAAGTCGAAACTTGTGTGGCTGGGTGCTCAGAGAGATCAGGGACTACGAGCAAGAACCTGGCACTGGGTAGATGGTAAGGATTTTTCCAGAAGCACGACTACGATATATTTTTCAATGAATAGCGGTAAAATGGTAGCTCAGCCTTCATCCATGCAATACTAAAAGATCGCGTGAGGCTGCATGATCTTTAAGAATTGTTGCGTTTCTGCTCCATATTCATGCGTTACCTCTTGCCAGATGATGATAATAGTAAACACAGTTAGGAATGGACCCTATACAACATCAATGCTGCTTTATCCTGTACAATCTTAATAATCCGACGTATATGGGACCAGACAACCGCAGGATTATCGCAAAATTCCGAATTATCGGGAGTATAGAGAATTTACTGATATAATGTACAGGGTTTTTTATTTTCCAGGAAAGAATAAGACATAGGATTTGGCTATGAAAAATAATCATTAAATGCTCTTCCTTCTTTGATTTATAAATTTTATCAAAAATAAACTCTTGTAAACGCTTAATTACTATAAGACATCATCAATGCCATTTTCTTCTTGTGATGCCATCGTGAGCGGAGAATGAAATCGAAACACGTGTTTCCCGAGGGCACCGGATTACTAGACATGCCGGACTAACCAAGCGCCGAACTATAAAGATTGTACTTTAAAGGGAGAAAATCATATATATAAAGCATGGTCTCGTGTCCACTATTAAAGGTATTTTGGGCATGTTTCAAGCTTTACGGCTATCATTATCCCAGTATTTAAGCTATAAGCTATAATATCAGAGCGAGTTTTTCTGGCAGAGATTTTCTGACATCATTTTTTTTACTAATGTATTACTTGAAGAGCAATGGTTCATTAAGGGATTGAAAGGGAGGGAGGCTTGAAATGAAAGGTTTTCTTTTTGAGTGTTGTTCTCACACCAGCGCTCTCACCTTCCAGCAGGGCCGGAAGCTCTTACCTCCATTGGTGCAAAGAGAACAGTCTCCCCCAAAACATATTCTTAAGCACCTAGATTTTATTGTAACAGAGAATTTTAAATAAGCATTTTATTTGTGGACTTATTGGAGATTTTTGGTTTTACTTGGTTCGTATAACCTTGCTATGCCATCAGGGATTAGAAACAACAACAAATAATAATATGAAAAGATTTGAAAATTAACATCATTACACCATGCAAAATGTTGCTTTATTAGCATGGCAAGTATGTTTTTTCTTTAATTTTAGAATTTAAAAATACTAACGTGCTCAAATTGTCGAGTTAATGTGCTAATTCCGTTGCATCAGTTAGCGTGGGCTTCAAAAAACTTTCTTCTGAGTTTCTCGTAAACCCAAAAAACCTTTACATTTTAATATATATCAATGGAGAAATGTTTGGCATTTGTGATGTAATGTTTGATATTGTAGATATCTCAATTTTGTTAGTAGAAAACAATATTTTTTATTAAATATTTTGAATTACTTTTATACTCTGGAGCTTCCTTTCATTAAATAGATTTAAGAATGTTACATTGTACGCTGAATTATTACATTTTATTTCATTCATAGTATTAACTTTTATTTGTTTAAGTACACACTGAATTTAGTAATCTATTTTAGTAATAGTAAATATACACTAAATTCATTTTCTGTTCCAATAACCCTACTGCAAGGGAAAATGGTGGTATCAATCTTTTTAAAAGTAAAATTATAAAATTAACTTTGTAAATATTAAAAATAATACTATATATTCATTCAGATGTAAATAAAATACATAAAAAATTCCGTCAAACATTTTTAACAGTTCCTTTCTTTAAATAAAAATTGGTCGCATCGAGTTAAATAAAGCTCATAACCGTAAAGTTTCGCAGGTCCAGCTGGGTGAAAAGTGAAAAGTTGTGTTTTATTTGAAGGCCCTCCCAATTAAATGCTTGATTTTATTTTCCTTATATCATGACCTTAGTTTTAATGCAGATGCCTAACAGTTTAAGGTGGCCTAAATGATTTAATAAAAGTCTCCAAAGTGATGCTAAAATAATAAGTAATTCAATACGATGCATTAATTTTGCATCTATAACTTAATACGAAATCGCTCGTTACGTTTGTACGAAACGTTTGTACAAAGGACAAGAACAACAGAGGGAATTATTTTCTAACCATTGCCATTTGAGTCAAAATATCTCCTAACGGTACTTAACTTGATTTCTAAAAAAAAAAAAGTCTGTACAAGAATGCTTTATAGATTAGGAGCGGCCCTGAACTTTATAACATTAAGAGTTAGAAAATGAAAAAGTAGTTAGAGAAATCAAAATTATTTTAAGCAGTTTTTTTCTGCTAACATAGCAGACTGTACTTTTGAAATAAGAAACATGAAGAATTTTTAAAGAACACTTGAGCTTCAAGAAGCATAAATACAATTTCAACTTTAAAAAGCTTCTAGACTTTATAAATACAGTATTCCTTTTCATATAATCCGTGCAATGGAATGTTTCTTTTAGGTCTTACCTCACTAATTGACGAAGAATAATTATTTAATTTAGTAGAGCACGTAATTGTAGAAACTTATACTCGTCTAAGTTACTTAGTATGCTTCATTTAATGTTTCACATGTATAATTAAATTGTTAATTTCAGTTTCTTTTTCTTCTTTTCTTCTTTTATCCCCCTCCCCTGACTGTGGTGATGAGCTTTTTTGTTTAATAATGCATGAATGCTCCAACTATGAATCAATTAAAACATCCCTTTTTGGAAGAAAGTTTTATTAAGATGAATAATATCTGCATATATTCAGTTTACTATGCTGTAAGAAAAATCCTTAACTACATAAAGTTACAGCACATATCAAAATATGTTATTGTACAGCTGCAGTAAATCATTGATTAAGTCACAAAAGTTTATACCTGGGTTAAACGAGGCTCAAATAATCAACTCAGTTATAAAAAAAAGAATGGTTTGAATTGAAAATTTTAGTGCTATCTCTCAAAAAGCATATCAGTTAATGAGTTACTTGCTTTTCCTCATACTTTAAAGATCCAAAAAGATTTGATCAGATGTCATTTAAAAGTATTGTGGCTGTGAGAGATCATAAACATTAAGAAAGAAACCAAAGTCAAACCATCCACTAATATTTTGAAGTATACGCAATAGGTTATTATTTAATTTAGTTTGTACACTAAAATCATTTTTTATAGTACTACTCTAAAACTCATTGATTTTTCAGTTGGTTACTGAAAACCCCAAATCACTCAATTCAGGGTTAATTTTAAATTTATTTTGAGAATAATAAAAATTGTTTAATGAATAAGAAAATCATAAGTATTGTCACTCAGAAGCTTCCGCAGGCTCGACCCATTAACGTTTTCGTAAAAATATCGATTGCTCGTGCTATATAGAAGATCCCAAGCACATAGTAATCGCCTGAGGACGGACAGACATGGAACTATCAATGCTCCTATCATTTTGTTTGACACGCTTACCATTGGACTGCCATGGCCCTGTTGGTTTTATGTCATTGATTCTTTAACCCTTTGAGGCGCAACCCTTTCCCAATGCTGAAAAAAGGGCAGCCGTTGCTATCGCTCGACTTAACTACCAGCAAGATGGCGCACGGGCACAGCCAGCTGTCGTAAAAAAAGGGTCTCTAGATCTGTGGTACGCGATGAACGTTTCGATCGTCCGCCATCTGGCTGGTAGTTAAGTCGAGCAATGGCAACGGGTGCCCTTTTTTCAGCACTGGGCAATCTATCCAGCTGTTCTTGCATTCTTCCACTTTTCAGCAGTGTCAGTGCTGTTAAAAATAATCGTGACCATTTTTTTTAAGGGAAAGGACGTGCTAAAAAGTAAAGGATTCTCGTGGAGCTATGTCACCAGCAACTATTTTTATAGAAATCAAATCTGTTCTTCGTGACTGGCCACAGTCAAAACGTCAGAGTTTGGTGTTCTCAGAACGGGAACACTGCGCGTTAAAGGGTAATTAGTTGATTTTTCCGTCATAGGCAGGCAATTTAATCGAAATCATCATTCTAAACCAGCCAGTAAAAAACAGTTAAAATATGAGACTGCCCCCAAAATCTCCGTTTAAAAAAAAAAAATTCGAATTTTTTTTACATTCTTAGTTTTAAATTCATACGACTATGATTACAAAACCGTTTAATTTTCGTTTCTATGATAATTAGAAGCTAAGTTGTTCAAAAACTAATGAATTGGAAGGATAGTATTTTGTATAGTATTAAATTCTTTAAACATAAAATATGACTTTATTTTTTACGATAAATGTCATATCTCATAACTCGTTAACGACGTAACGTCATAACATAAGATATTGACTTGAAATTTTGTCAGGATATTTCGATCATTACTTGCTGTATTATGAAACAGAAGATAATGTTTCTATGTTGATTAATTGATTTTAAGACCATTTTTTTTTCTTCAAAAATGCTTTTTTTTAGAAAAAATACTGAAAAATTAAATATTCATATAAAAATTCATATAAAAATTAAATATTTTCTTCATTATCAAAACATTTTCAGATTGCTTGGTTTATAATACAGATAAACACGTCAGTTATTTACTGTATGAATATTATTAGAAAATATTTATTAGAATTGGTTACAAAAGCTGTGGCGCAAATACAATTTTTTAACCAAAATTTCACTTAAATTTGCCAATATTTTGCGTTTGCAAAGAATTTCACTAAAACGACATTTAAATTTTTAGTTTTATAACCCATTTTAATTAAAAACATGGATTTTTCATTAAAATTTTACTTTAAAAATAAATGCCGCCAAGGTATAGTCTCACACTTCAATAAACTTTACACGAAAGCTAGATTCGTTTTGTATAGTTAAAGGGAGATAAAGTATTTCCCATTATGATGTATTTTATTTATTTATTTTTACCTAGACTCGGCAGTTCAGCAATACTTATGGGCAGAAGACCAGCCAAATAATTACAACGGTCAACAAAACTGCATTGTGTTAGATGGTGGAAGACGATGGTTGTGGAATGACGTCACCTGCGATCTCGATTATCTACCCTGGGTCTGCCAATACAGTGAGTAGGGTATACTGATATATATAAACATATGGAGCAATTGTCGAAGTTAAAAGACCTCTATGATAGCTTTCTAAAAAAGTTTTAACCCTCTGATCGTCTTAGAAGAGGGTGTAAGACTGTAGGGTTCTGTTGTGGTTTGAGCCCCCCGAAAATAGGGGTCGGCGCAAGCCTTTATTTTTGCGTACATAAAAAATCTGCCAACGTCTTACTTGGCGTAGTTAATGCGTAATAGTTTTAGTGTTTTTTACACTATGTGTACATCAACACGTACTCTAAATGAATATAGCGCTGGGTAAACCTGGTAACTCTTAGGCATAAGAATGGTAGATAGCATCAGTTCTTATATTTAGGAGATTTAATTGTGAATTTAAGCCCACCTATAAACCCAGGTTAAATCTGTCTGGTCTTATCTTTTCAAACTGAATAGGTCAAGCGGTAAAGATGGATAGAAAACGAGACGAGACAGAGCACTTCAGTTGTTATGCGAGATTGAGACAAGACTTTCTCATTAATGCTTAAGTTTTCTCAAAACGAGACGAAAACTAGGCTACTAAAGACTACTATTAAGGTAAATGTATCAGTAATGGGCCACTTAATAAATATAAAATACGTTCACACATCACCTCTAAAAACAACTGAAGCTAAACAATTGTGAAAACCCTTTTCAAAGAAAGAAATATCAAGTTGCCTTTCAGATCTTTCCTAAAGTGGCTCATTATAGGTATATATCATAATACTGATTAATTTTCTTTATGAATGATTAAAATGATACAGTGGTCGATCGAAATTTAATCGGTGGGCTGCAAGTTGAGTGCCACTAGTTTACGTGAACTAGATTTCCAGGTGCAAAGTGTCTCTAAAAAGTAATCAAACCCTCGAGGGAAGGCGTGAATTCAGAAAACTCGATTCGAATCGATCTAAATTATTCAGAACGTCCAAACACATGTCGCATCATTATTAAATGCTTTTTGAAAATATTAAAAATAAAGAAATTTCCGAGACATGTTTAATTTTCAGGATGTTCGTATTAATCAAAAACATGCTAGCGTTGTGTGTGAGCTTATTTATGTTACGTTATTCACTGGGAATACGATCGTAAACAATGAAGGCATGATTTGATAACTCCGGTGGTTAGGAATCGAAACTTACACACTCGTTTGTTTAGAAGCTTCCGCAATAAAGGGATCACGCACATGCTTAATAAAATGTGACTAAAATTTCACCAAACTACATTCTTAGCCCACAAGTGAACAAACGTTGTAGGATCTCCGAGACCCAGAGTGTCTTCCATTTTAGGGTTCTCTTTTCAAATGTATTATAATATTTAAACAAATATAGTTTTCTGAAATGATTCATCTGGGACATTCACCTTTGAGGTGCAGGGTAGACTTATCCTCTTCATCTACTTCATCAGCCACTGGTAAATAATTTTAGTTATTTATCTAAAGTGAAGAATGCTATGCACATCCATACTCGAAACCTTTCGAGCCTCTTAAAAAAGGGTTACCAGGTTAAGTTGCTTTCACTTTACAAAAGTGGCATGCAGTTTTTGATAAAATAATAATTGTAATAAAAGAAGACAAGTTCTAACTGCCTTTTGTTTAAAGCTGCAAAAGAATTAATTATTTAACTTTATAAGTGAATGTGGTACCGCAGTGGTCTGGGCGCTAAACTCCGTTCCCATAAGAACGTGGCAAGTGACGCAGCATCCGGCTTGGCCAGTGCTTGGAAGGGTCAATTCCCTCTCGGTTCAACTGCTATGGGACCGTGTACGCTAATGGAGCTGGTGCACGTAAAATCCGTCATGGCTCCAATGTCTTCCAGGTTTAACGCTACTTCTGGGGTTGCCGATTTCAGGTGGTGGTTGATCCCTCATCTGGAATTGATTCAAAATTAGAGACCAACGAGAAGAAGTCCAAACCCCTTCGGGGACAATGCCACGTACCTTCCGTGGATAGTGCAATCTCCTATCCCTGGACACAACAACATCATAAGTGAATGTATGTGTGCACGTTAGTTAACAAAGAAAGTATGTACATTACTGTGAAAGCTGCTTAACATAACATTTTCATCCTCTCAGAAATTTAATAGCCCATTTTTATACATATTGAGAGTTGGTTTGTTTATTATAAAAGTTATGTTTCCTAACATGTGTGTTCTTCGAGCAGGTCCGTCCAACTGTGGCAATCCCGATCGGAATGAAAATTCAACCATCTTGGAGCGAGATTTCCGCCTGGGTCAATCGGTCACCTACACTTGCCCAGAGGGAAACCGAGTTGTCGGGGACAGGGTCCGAAAGTGCGAAAGCAACGGATTCTGGAGTGGCACCGCACCCACTTGCCAGTGTGAGTGTTCTTTGTTTTTTTCATTCTATGTTGTCCTGTTGAATGTAACCGTCTTTTAGTCAACGTAGGTAATTCGCAGAAGTATAGACGGGAAATGTTTTCAGAAGGCGGGAGCGATGTAAAATATACTCGAAGCACAAATAAAGGAAATTTCTGATCAACGTAAGCACCTGAAAGCTCAAGTTAACTAATGCGAAAAATTTGAGGAGGGATATATATCCCAATATTCATTCCTCTGAATTTGCCTTTCGTAATTCTTTCCAGGTTTATCTTCGTTATCAAGCACACTATTTCCAATAAGATTTTTTTGAAAGTCGAATACAATCGACCCTTTTTTATCGCGGTTAATCCGTTCAGACTCCCTGAATTTCCGTGAAATAGGATTCTTTACCTTTAAATCGAAGATTTTCTTAGTTAGGGCAAATAAAACCTTTTTTCGACCAAACTACGCTTAATTTTTAACATTATTAGAGTCTCTAGATACGAAAAAATACATATTAGACATTACGAATATTACTGCACATTTATTTACACAAACGCAGTTACACACACCAACTAACCTTTGAAGATGTCACAAATTGTTCAATGATGAACCAATGAATTGATGTGCTGCACAGGAAAGAAGAGCAAGCGTACTGCCCCCTCTGAAGGCACAATTTGAGTAGGGAAGTCTTCAGTTGTATAAAAGTATAACAGTATTTATACGTAGGTGAGTCGTCGTCATTGTCGTTGAAAATCGCATGCACTTTCTTCTTATTTTCTGAAAAACGGTTTATTTCATGTGATAGAAAAATAGATCTGCCAAGAAATATACCTGAATATAATGCAGTTAAATTAATCAAATGAATAAAAGTACATTACAAAAATGCGTCGCATTTAGAATTACTTTCCATCTTTGAAATCTCATAAAATCCGCGATAGAGTGAAGCAACGAAATTCGAAGCGTGATATTGTGTAGTAATGTACTGTAATTTCTTTCACCTCTTACTTGCAAACATAATACGTATTCAAA
Organism: Cheiracanthium punctorium; assembly: GCA_038373885.1. Lineage (NCBI taxonomy): Eukaryota > Metazoa > Arthropoda > Arachnida > Araneae > Cheiracanthiidae > Cheiracanthium > Cheiracanthium punctorium. The sequence goes on from JAWZYV010009509.1 coordinate 510,701, forward strand.
CTAGAGATAAAATTAATGTAAAAGATCAAATGATAAATATTGTGGCTGGAAAAATAATAGATTTCGAAACTAAGAGGTAAATGCACGCTCCCTCTCCCCAACGTTTACCTTTGAAAATATATACCATATTGTTGGGTATTGAAAATGATTTAAAATTCATATTTTTTTCTTCTGACACAATAAGTAGATTTTTTAAGGCACTGAAACTTTTACTTAAGCTTTAGGTTCATTATGAAGCAATAAGTGTTACAAAAAAATCAACAAGGCGTAATCGCCTACTTATACTGCAGAAGAAACACTAAATCTTACAGAAAGGCCGTAAAAAGTCGGCCTTGACCGACCATAACAATTATAGGCATTGCCCTCATTTTACAGAAAAATATAAAATCGTAAATCGCTGCATATAAAAACAATTGGACTTAAATTTGAGCTTTGGTAGCATCAAAGCCCCTTTAGTGAACATTAGAATTTGGATGTCCTTGACGATTCAAACGTTTCAGATATTTTCCCTTTTGTATGCATTTTGAGTATTTCAAATGATCTTTCTGATCTTTCAATTTACTCAAGTCATGAGAGATTTTACCAATAAGTTCAAATTCCTACTTATTGACTCCATATACGGACAGCTGAAAAGAGCATTTACTCATTCATATGTATGACTACAGATTTAATGCAAGTAAAAGCCGTCTATTTCAATTTGAGTTTTTTTAAACCAATATGTTTTGTCGATAACTCGCATAAAAACACCACGCCCTTTTCGATGATTAGTTTGCCGCGAGCGAAGGCGTGGACGTGAGAAAGACGGTAAAGAATAAAGACGCAAATTGAAAGGTTAAACACGGGAGCTTTCTCTTTCTGTGGTTAACTGTATACCTTTATTAAATAGCATATCCGAACCCTGGACAAACATTTACATTTTATTTTGGGGGAAAATGAAGATTAAGTTCAAGAAGATGTATTTAAGTATTTTTTCCTTTCAGTAATTTTAATAAAAATTATTTGGCTCCGTGTATATGGTTCCACCACGTTAGACGGTATTTTAATCTCTCGTTGGGGTTATCAGTCTATGCCCGCTAAACCAAGTAATTTTCCTAGTGAACTCATCATTAGTTGTAGATTATAGTATATCTAAGCCAAATATCTCTTTTCACGAAGTTATCATTATACTGGCCCATGCGCGTAGCCAGGAAAAGTTTTGGGGGGATATGAACTTACATGTGCATAAATAGACGGAATTTCATCATTAATCCAAAAATTTCGGGAGGGGGGTATATCCCGATATCCCCCCCCCCGTAAGAATAAGTCGTCTTTTCAGTTAGTGTTTTAACTGTAAACTTCTCTACATTCTCTGGTAACTATGCGTAGACAGAAGAATTTTAAGAAGAGACGTCCACCTTCTTAAATTTCATGTCTCTGAAGTAATTATAGTTGAGGTAAGATTAAAAGTTGTTCTTATTCAAAAGTAGTATGCCTAGTCAGGTGTCAGTCACAAATCGAAATTGACTGGGGTCCAACATGCAAAAAATGTGTTTAAAACATGTTTACATATTTGTGATTTTACTTGAGTTGTCAGATAACGTGATTTTACTTTGCAGATGTGAATTGTGGCAGCTTGTCAAACATCAACTTCGGCAGTGTGAGCTATCCGGAAGGCCGCACAACCTACAATGCTACTGCTTTGTACACCTGCGACGAAAATTACACTTTGGTCGGCGACGAGTTGAGAGTGTGCTTCTGATGACGGGAAATGGAATGGATCGGAACCAAGATGCGAATGTAAGTCTACTTGGAAATTTTTCAGTGTCGGCTAGTTTTATCTTTTAAATTCAAGTCATCCTTTTGCACACTTTTCACTTGCAAGTCACAAACTTTTTACGATTTCTTTAATATTTCTTCGAAATGGAACCAGTCTACCATCCTTTTTTCGGTGGGAAGAGGAGGAAAGAAAGATTGTATGTCATTTGCTTATATTCTACACCACCGTTTCAGGAAATAGGCTAAAGGGAAAGAAGGGTGCCGATCCATAAAAAAAGCGAAAAGAATTCATCGGTACAGTTGTTGGATTGGACATGAGTTTTAATCTTCTTTTCTAGTTTTCACATCCTTCACAGCTTACAGACAGACAGACAGGAGCTTACCTATCATTGTGAAGGGACCTATGGATTTTTTAACACTTGAGGTCTGGAGGATTTGGATACTTTTCGCGATTCTTAAAAAAAAAAAATACTTGGAAGATATGCATTTTTATAATTTTTTTAACTATAATCTTCAAACTGTTCTTATTCATGATGAATAAGCTATTTAACTCTATTAAGAATTAATGTTTAATCAGAGAATATTGGAAGAAACATATTTTTTAAAATATGCATAGAAAACTTCATTTTTAAGAGAAAATTTTACAGACTTATCCAGTAAAAACTTACCAAAGAGCTATAAAAATGCCTGAAAGTAGACTTTATTTGTAAATACAAATTATTTAGTAAAATTTGTTAAAACATATCAAATATGGCTCTCGAATACTCCATAAGTAACTTCATATACTTAATTCTGTTTAGTGCTGTCATAAATATTTCTTTTTAAACTAAAAAATTCGTAGATAATACTTGGAAAGACGGCATGCGTATATAGTCGGTACTTTTATAGCTCAGGAAGTCCAAAGTCAGCCCCGAGCGTCGCTCGGGTTTAGACCTCAGTGTTAATCCTGCTGCTGGTTTTCTATGTCCTCACTTGAAAATGAGACTTCTACATATTGGAATTCCTCGGAAATTACTCGACCACACTGCGCGTGACATTCATCGCCTGTATACGGTCGTCTTTAGTGGTCATCCAGTATTTGAGCTTGTAGCCCTTCGGTTGCCATTCTTGCCTCAAAAGCTGGTCATAAGAAATGAATTTATAAATAAATTTGTATTTCCAGCCCAACCTTTCCGATAATTTTTTTGTTTGCTTGCTTGTTTTTGTGGCAAAGAAAAAAAAATTATGAATTTTCTTCTGCATAACTTAAATTTCTACTGTATGAATTTATTTGATGATAAATGTTAAAATATTTTTTATTATAACAGTTATATTCCCAGAAATGATAATAAACTCTAATTTATCGCAGATCACTGGTGTCCGACTCTCAACGTTCCACCCAACGCTTCTCTGGATCAGACCGGTGTCAAAGCCGGCGACGAAGTCAGATACATCTGTGACCGGGGTCACAAGCTGGTAGGTGATGAGGTCAGGAAATGCCAGCTGGGTGGTCAGTGGACAGGCCGGGACCCGATTTGCAAATGTAAGTGATGATTTAAGTCAAAACATTCAATGAAACATAAGTGTGTAAGTAACTGCACTGTTTGTATTTTAATTGGGTGCTTTCGGCATTTGTTTTAAATCCAGAGGAAATAAACGAAAAGTAATTGGCTGTTTCCTCTTTACCATTTGAAATTTACTATTTTTTCTTTCAGACGTCGACTGTGGTCGTCCTCTGACCCTCGAAAATGGAATGTACACTCTTCTGGACGACGGACTGGCCACGTACGAAAGTCGCGTGCAGTACCGGTGCAACGATAATTACACCATTGTGGGACACGATCAGAGGACATGCCTGGAGACTGGAAAGTGGAGCGGCAGAGAACCGACTTGCAAACGTAAGAACCATATCTGCCTTTACTATGCTCAATGTCACCATGGTAAAATATATGCCAATGAGCCCCCGTTTTGTTTTTGAAATGATAGTTGAGTACTGGTGAAGGTTGATTATATACAAGGCAGGGGTAAGTGTGGTACGTAACTAGAGACAAAGTGAAGGGCTCTTTAATGGTTCTTCCAACCATGCTTCTGCAACGCATTTGCATCATACGGGAAAAGAAAAAGAAGGCTTTTATCAAAAAATTTCATCGATGTCGCTCCGGTATTGGACTAACAACGTTGAGCGCATATATACGGCTATGGTTACAGGGAGCAGTAAATTTGATCGTATACTATATACTCTCCACTTATAGTGACCTGTAAAATTGAGCGTATATGTACACTAATGTTGCAAATGAGTTTATGTTTTCAAATCATGCTTTCAAAAATTTCCAACAGCGTTAAAAAATGGTTATGATTTTCATTTTTCCGTTCGTGTGTTTGCCTTTCTGCATGTCTGCCTATCCGTCTTCTGAGTGTAGTTCAAAGGTATCGACTGCTACCAGAAGATGTAGATGTACTGCAGTGAAAACTACTACTCAGGGAAAAGAATTTTGCATGTCAGTTGTTCATAGGATACTAAACGACGTACCAAGACTCGTGAACAATCCTTTTAGATCAACAACATCAAATAAATATGTTTTTTTAAAGAAAAATAGTATCATTGCTCATTAACATTTCTTTTGATTTCTTTTTTTCTAACAGTGATCGACTGTGGACCCCCAGAAGTCCCCGTGGGTGTCGAGATACCGAAGAATGCCAACTTCACCATTCATTCAGAAATACACTACAGGTGCAAACCGGGACATAAAATATCCGCCATCACCAGCAACGACGTCACGACTTTCAAAAATGGCGGAACATCTGTTCGCTGCAACCGAGACGGGAAGTGGTCTGGCACGCTACCCACCTGCATATGTGAGTTGAATCAATTGCTTTGTCATTATTCATGATAGTTTTTTTAATATCATTTAAGATGATAAAATATCAATTAACCCATTTTCGACTGACGTTGCGATTTAGTAACATTAAAAATTGTAAAAAACATTTAACAATTATTTTTAAAAATTAAATATAATGATGAGATTCATTATTCATATCATGACATTAAAACAGTACCCTAGCAAAACAGGTAAAATTTGAGTGATACTGTGCCTGCTATGCTAGCCTTGCTTTATTTCTTTCTCTGTCTTTAGATGTGGACTGTGGACGCGTGCAGCCATTGTTACGAGGAGAAGTTCAATACTCCAACGGCAGTACTCACCTGGGAAGCGTGGCCACCTACTCGTGCAATGCCGGTTTCAGAATGATCGGCACCAGGCTCCGGTACTGCACAGAGAACGGGAAATGGAGCGATTCAGCTCCGAAATGCGAAGGTACGACTTTATTTCTTTTTAATTGTACCCGACATTAACATTTTCCGACATTTTATCTAGAGCAGGGTTTCCAACACAGGCCATAATCTGGCCCACCTGATACTATATGTATTATTACTATATGTTATTATTATTATTTTAATTGACAGATTTTAAAAAATAATAATGTAGAAAACTAAATTCCTTAGAAAAAAAGAAGAAACCCAGAAACAGTATGGTATCCTTTATCACAAACGGATATACACTCATGTCCATAAATTAAGGATAATTAAGAATCACACAGAAATTGATCTCTAAAATAAAAATTTCACCTGTGGAATGATCACACACATCTTGAAGAAGAATATGCAAATTACAGGAAACCACCAGATGGCGTGGATGGTACGTCACAATGACGAGAGTGTAAGAGAGGGATATATATGGAATGGTGGCAAAGAAGTAAAATAGTTCACAAGCGCTGTGAAAGCCTTTCAGTGCAAAAACCACATAGTTATGGCACAAAGGAGGCATTTGGATGATGTTTTACGTGGCAGAATTATCGGACGACTGGAATGTGAACGTACCCAGCTGGAAGTATCCGAGGAACTTGGAATCGCCCAGAGTGTCATCTCCAGGCTTTGGCAACGATTCCAACATGATGGTAATGTGAGTAGACGTTACAGCACAGGTCGCCTCCGAGTTACAACGCCGAATGAGGACCGCTATTTGGCAGTTACTGCCAAAAGAAACAGACGGAGTACAGCATCAGACCTGTCTCGTCAGCTCTCTTCAGCTACCGGTACGACAGTTTCAAGGCAGACCGTGTACAGACGCTTAGGGCACATTGGTCTATATGCTCGTAGGCCTGTCAGATGTGTTCCACTTACCGCAACTCACTGTCGCCTGCGATTAACCTGGAGTAGAGAGCATGCATTGTGGACACCGCAACAGTGGTCTTGTATGATGTTTTCCGACGAGTCCAGGTTTAGTTTGGAGTCCGATTCTCGCCGGACATTCATCTGGAGAGCGCCAGGTACCCGTTACCACCAAGAGAATACCATTGTAAGATACCGTTACGGTGGTGCAGGATGGCTCGTTTGGGGAGGAATTATTCTTGGTTCCAGAACTGACCAGCATGTTCAGAGTGTAACGATGACAGGCCACATCTATCGGGATGTCATTCTGGAACAACATGTACGTTTGTTTCGGGGCGCCATGGGTGCTGAATTTGTGTTTATGGATGACAACGCCCGTCCTCACCGTGCAAACATTGTAGACGAATGCCTTCAATCGGTGGATATCACCCGTATGCATTGGCCAGCATACTCACCGGACTTGAATCCAATAGAGCATGTGTGGGATATGCTTGGCCGACGAATTGCAGCCCGTCAACCCCCTCCCACCTGTGAACTTCGGAGTGCATTGCTTGATGAGTGGTGTAATATTCCCCAAGATCAGATTGATCGTTTGATACTCAGCATGCGTAGGCGTTGTCAGGCCTGTATTGCATCGTCCGGGAGACATACTCCGTATTAGCCATCCTACTAACCATGTTATACTGTTTTTTGTAAATAGGTTCTTTTTTGAAATTTGGTCAAGGGAGTAAAACTTGCAATTTTTATTAATTATGTCAAACATATAGCATCTTTTTTGCTCTTTACTTTTTGTTTAATAAATAGACTTTACAAATAAGTCAAATTTGTTTTGGTGGGTACGAACATTTTGAGGTGGAGGGTTGCGAGAAAAAGAGGAAGTTTAATGCTAACTTAAATAAAAAATCATCTTGTTCATTCTTATTTTACTCCATAGCTAAGGTGACCATACGTCCCGTTTTGAACGGGGCAGTCCCGTTTATAGTTGGCTTGTCCCGTTGTCCCCAAGCACAGCTTTGGGACTCCGTAATGTCCCGTTTTTAGAAAATGTCCCCTTCAATGTCCCGTTTTTAGAAAGAGAGCAACCCACGGTAACGATTTCAATAAAGGTCGCTCAAAATCTAAAATCATCCAACGGCAGTGTGTTAAAAAAAAAAAAAAACCTGACCTCCCTCCCTCCTATCTCGAGACGCAAGGAAAACGTCGGGGGGGGGGGAGATGTATATTGTTTTTGTCTTTGTTCTTTTTTGTCAACTATTTCAATTTATTTAATTTTTATTTCTTTTTTAACGCCATGTTCCTCTTTTGTTTATTACTCCCTCTCCCCGATCTCTACTTTATTTTCCCTTTTCACTCTGGTTTTCTAAGAATTTTTTTCCTTCCGAATGACCACCTACATTTTTTTGTGTGTCCTTTTGTTTACATTTCTCACTTTCCCACCTTCCTGCCTTGTGTCGGAGGAAGGTGTTTTTGAAGTCGAAGAAGAGCCTATCCCTTGTACCACCCGAAACGTACGTCTTACACTATTTTTTTATAGTGTATGTATGTTTTAGCAAAGTTTTTTTTCATTTTATTTTGATATTAACATTAATATAAGCTTGTTTGCGCGTTTTCTTAAAACTAAAAGATGCCCAGACCTGTCAATTCAGTCACCCTACACTATTAGCTTAAAAACAGTAAGTGTCCCGTTTTGAGGAAGAAAATATATGCTGCCAAAAAAGTAGTAGATGTCCCGTTTTGAAGGAAAAAATAAATGGTCACTTTATCCATAGCATATCTATTTTCGCTTAAAATGCTTATTCAATAAATTTGATAAAAAAAACGGTATATATGATGAGGAATGGGAAAGGGCCATCTTAAGTTATCCTATGTTGGGGAGGGGGGTGTGACACAATGTTAAATGGTTGGGAACCGCTTATCTAGAGCGTATACAAAACGATGGAAAGGAAAAAAAGTTTTATCGAAAGAGATTTAAATTCTTTGGACCCTCAAACTACGAAAATAATTTTATCTGTAGCGTAGGGATAAAGCATCGGATTAATAACAATCTGAAGATTGCGATTTCTATCTTCTACCCACTCTGATGGTGGCCATCCACAAATGATGTACGCTTGCTCAGGGGTAGAGGGGGTTCGTGAAACTGTGACAATTTGAGACAAGAGGGAGGTAAGGGTTGAAAAGAAGGGTAAGATCGTACATTTTGGTTGAAATCAGGCTGCGAATTGACAGGAGAGAGGGAGGGTGCCGGGGATCATCCCCGGCTGAAAAATGCAATATCCTTGTATAGAGAAGCATTAATTGATCCCTGCCAAGGATACTATTTATCTCCTGTTGGAGAAATGTTAAATTAGTCTCTGCCAAGTTCCCCAGTACCTAATAATTTTGTGAGAATATCGATTTTTGTTTTGTTTGTTAGACAAACAAGTTAATGTACGCCCATACCTATGGGCAGTATGGTGCCATCCCCACCCCCCTCTATTTGCTACATTACTTTTGCGATTTACGTATATCAGTGAGTGTCTGAATATCCCATGTTTGAGGAAAATATAAAGGACAGTTGCAAAACATCGTTTGCTTTTTCAATGAATAAAATAATTATTTTTTACTATTTTCTTTCTGCATTATATGCGTTCAACGAACATCTATTCAAGATTCCCAAGTAAACGGAAGATGTGAGCTTAAACTGTACACATCCTAGGGCTAGAGTTAGTTTGAAGTCGAAATGGAAGGACAAAGAAGTATGATCTTTAACGTAGTCCTTTGTTTCTGCTACCAGAATGTGTCTATATGTAACACAGCTTGACATGTGAGAGAGAGGGGAGAAAGGTATGGCGATGTGAAACACTTTGGGACAAAAGGGTTGGGGTGGGGGGATATTGAAAAAAGAGTGACACCATTTATGGGCAGCCTTGAAAACCGCATTGTTTACATGAGGTGCTAACACGTATCTAAAGTTCTCTCGGTGGTTCTCTCGTACAAACTTCCGAGCTTTTATTCAAAGGTTCACACCCATGTGATGAGGATCTAAATTGTGGCATGAATTTCGGAAAGACTGAAAAAGTTCTAAACGACATTTGCAAGTATGTTTCCAGAGAAAATAAACTGTGCTAACCACCTACAATTCGTTGTCACGAGATATTACATATTATTTTTTATTTATTTAATTTATTTTTTATAAGGTTCAGTTTGCCTTTCTTACAGTTTTGTAAGTAGACACCACTAAAATGGTTTAATGCCAAATTATGTACATCATTGTCTTATATAGTCTTTTTTTATTTACATTTGTGTAGGAGTTGTATATGGGTCGTAGAATACAAGTGTATTAGTGATCATGTAGAGAATCTCTTATATTCAATGCATTTGGAACGGTTTACCATTCTTGTTAATTATTTTAAGCATGCGTCTGAATAGATTGCTTAAAATTTATTGATTTTTCATCACCCTACCCACTTCTATTGATTTTATTTATCTTTTAAACTGTGCTAATGTGTATTACACCTTCGACCACGATCAACACGACAAATTCGCTCAATTCTTTTTGCAGTCAAATCCTTTTCTTGGTGAAAATTCCCATATGCGTGCTTAGCAATTGCAGTAACCCTACTAATTGTTTTCAAAATTAATGTCCTCTCATTCAGGGTACTATACAAGCTGCCCGAGCATTATGGATAATGCTCCATTTATCGCTTATTCCTTAACTAATGTATCACTGAAGCGCTCCTTCGCATTTCAGAGATCCGCTGCGTACCACCAGAAGTACCGAAGAATGCGACCGTGGTGTATGGTGGCAACGACCGAGCTTCTGCGGACTCTTTCCGGGTGGGATCCACTGTCCAGTACCGCTGCGTCCCCGGACATTTACCAGTCCGAGGTGAGCCTCTGAGGACGTGCTTACCCACTGGCGTCTGGTCTAACGAACCACCTCTCTGCATGTGTAAGTATTTTCCTTACCTGTGGATAGATGTAAGACTAATCACTATATAAGGATTTTTCAAGCAATGGGTCCAAAGGAGGGGGCCAATGGAGCGATCTCAACCTCCCTTATCCCCCGCAGCACACTTAAACCCCTACTAAATTCATGTTTAACCTGTTCGCTCTCATCACTAAAGAGACTCGACACAGAAGACGCTCATTCTTTGACCGATATATTACTCCCAAGAATGTTTTTTTTGATTGTTCCATCGAAACCCTACAATCGCTCAAGTGAAATACCGAGTTCCAGAGGAGCATTCAAAGAACCATCATGGAAAGCGTAAAAACAGTGGCCAAAAAAAGACAGTCTTCTCCATTGCGTTTTTTAATGATGAGATCGAACAGGCTGAAAACTAATTCAAGATTAAAAGTGGCCAGGTTAAAAATACACAAGACTGACTTTTCTCTGATAATAATGTATCGTCCTACTTATCCTCTACCCCTGACACTTTTCTAGATACTTCCACTGGTTTTTCCCAAACAAGACAACTCTACTTTTCTTCTCACATCCATTATTAATTGCCTCTTAATAAGAGCATTTTACAAAAACTCAGTTGACTTCTTTTTCTCGTCTTAACGGTGTTATTCGAAAAAATCATGTGATTTTGGTACATAATTACAAATAAACTAATTATGCCAGGCACTTCAAAATTTGAACACTATGTAAATAGAAAACCTTTTTTACATGTTAGTAGTAGTATAATGCTAATATGAACACTTTAAAATACGGCCCAGTAATCAAATTGAAACAACAGTATAATACTTTGAAATTGTCCATTTTTAAAAAAATAATAACAGTTTTATAAATAATATTTTTCTGTTTATTAATTTAATTAGGATGGGGGAGGGGATTTTATAATATATAAGAGATACACAAATGAATAGATATTTTTGGCATATGTCTGCAAAACTTATACAAAAACAAATATTTTCAATTCAAAGTCTGTTTTTTTTTAAATACAAAATTTTTCAAAATTAAAGAAATATTAGATTTTTTCTGATATGTGAAAGCCTGCAAAACTGATGCAAAAGAGTCAATCACTGAATATGCGTGTATTTATTGAATTAATATTTTTTTTTCCTTTATGCTTTTTTATGAAATTTTTTGTAGTACTGAAAAATGATACTGATACTGAAAAGACATTGATTTTTATGTAATTTTTTGTGGTACTCAGGTCCTTATTAAAGCATGGGCAAATCGGGACTTTGCCCAGGGTCCCCCAATTTCAAATCTTGTTCTGAAACATCCTTCTTTATATCAAAATTTTATGAAAAATAAAACAAATTTCATAGATGCCCCCCCCCCCAAATTCATCAATTCCTGGGGCCCTTGTTGATTATAATCAGGCTCTGGTGGTGCTGAAAAACGGCGTTAAATGTTTTTCTCTTTCCATATTTGTTTTTGTTTTTTGGTTTAACTAACCAACTTTAAGACTAAAGACAAAATAATAATAATAATAATAATAATAATAAATTAAATATAATAAGGGAAGAGCGGGTATATAAGAGGAATTTATAGCCTGAAAGAAGGCAGGGAATATTTTTTAATTTTTAGCGAATTGCTACCAAAAATATTTGTCAAAAACTGATCTATTATATCGTTCGCATGCAGTTTTAAAGAGAATTTATTTAAATTATTAATTAATTAACTCACGTTACATCGTTGTAACTAAGTAATATAGAAACAAAATTACTATATATGCATATTAATTATCCTATTTATTTATTCAAATGTTAGTGTATACTTCATGAAATTTCAGCATAAATGAATAAATCCCAATAGGAGAAGCATTAAATCGGAAATCGCGAGCGCGCAATGTTGTTTTTCGCTACCGTCAATAGATGGCGCAATCAATGGTAGCCGCAGTTTCGTCGGCAATTCTCACACTGCGTAGTTGGTCCAAGTTGGATAACAAGTCGATGTTTCTCCTCCCGAGCTTCATGGTTTTTGCTTCCATACTTCCCAGTGGGCACGAGTTGATGAATATACGAAGCACCCTCAATTAAAGATTATATTAGTTTAGTGCTGCCATCTAGTAAATGTACTAGTAAATTTTTTGCAGCATTCATTTAAACTACTAGATGGCAGCACTATTGAGAAAAGGTGTGCTGGTGTCAGAATAACAAATCTTTTGCAATGACAATTTAGTATAATCTCATAAACAATACATAAAAATTAATTTCCTATTTTACTAATTTTTGCAATTCAGAATTAATTTATATTTTTTTGTTCAAGGAATACTAAAATTCTTTTAATTCAAAGCACAGATAAACAATAATAAATATGATCCTGTGTACCTAAGACTTTTCCTTTTTTCTTTCTGATAGCTGACAATTTCTTTGATAAATATTTTAGACTTACTAAAGAACTTTTCATTCGATGTATATGGTCATCGCACTTGAAACATTATTTATTTTACGATGCGCTTATTGCTAATGATCATTTAGTGCCACTAATTAATAATTTTTCTTAATTTATCTGCTTACCAAATTTCCTTTATTCTTTAAATATTAATATTTTTTCCCTTTTAACACAAATTAAGATTTGATATACTCTTTTCTATCTTATGAGTGAAGAGGCGGCTAATGATGACGGTAAATAGGGCCGTGGCTATTGCAAAAGTTCTGTGTAAGTTATCTTCTACACTAGCAAAAACACATTCCTTTTAACATGCACGTTATAGATAAATGTGCATGCACTTACAAAAATTAATTTCTCTAATTTCACGACTAGTAGTAGATGCATAAAAACATTTTACAAAAAGGGCACTGTGATATATCACTTCAATTTGTTGCAGAAAATCAGCCGTTAATACTTTTTACTAATATTACACTAAAAGTTGGATACATTTTAACACTAACTTTATGCCTGTATGCATATGTTACAGCTAAATTAACCAATTTTTCACTTCTGCTTTAATTTTTTTTCCAGATATCGATTGCGGACTTCCTTTTCCTGTCCCTCATGGCCACTGGATGCTGCCTTCCAATACTACTCATTACGGAAGCCAGGTGGAATACGTATGTGACGCGAATTTTGAAATACACGGCCCGGGAAGAAGGATCTGTTTGGAGAACGCCACGTGGAGCAGCACCGAACCTTCCTGCCAAGGTATTACGGTGGCTTTTCATTGAGAGTATATTCCGATTGAAGGTGTTTATGCGAATGCCTTACCCTACAAATTGCCTTTTCCCGGGGCTTAATTGCTAACAAAGGAGCGCTGTTTTGTTGCATTGCAAACTACAGCATCAATTAGTCTTTCGCCGAAGATATATCTCATTTTGGCAGACGGCTCTAGTGTGCTTTGCTCTTATATATATAAAAAAAAAACACATTACCTTATTCATTATATATTTAAGTAAACATTTGCTTACTACTGTAATTGTATTTGATGTAATAAAATTAATATAAATAGAAACAACTTTAAAGGTCATTAAACTATGAAATTAATGTAAAAATTCACTAAAATAAAGAAATACAGGAGCTGAGCCCCAATTTAAATTAAACCTTGCCTTCCTCGAAAGTAATTTTTCAAATTTAAAACTACCTATATCCACAAATAAAATTCACAAAAAGTATTATTTTTGAAAATTAACTTGTGTCAAGTGGTTCCTGAACAGTTTTAAAAATAAAACAAATTTCAAAACGGACTCTATTGCCTCACCATGGCACAGTGGTTATATCACTTAAAATGGTAGAGGGCCGAAATGTGAAGGGTTCGGGTCCCATTGCGCGGCTGTCGATCTGACGGTCTGGAATTTTGTTAGGTTTTCTGCAGATGTGACGTGAATAGGCGTTAGAACCCCTTAGAAAAGTCCTCCTACCAAGGCAATCCCCCCCCCAGGAAGATCGCCGTGGTATAGCGTTGCCATGATCACACCAAACGGACTCTGTCCATTTAAACTTGCGGCATGATTTTTGAAATTTAAAAAAATACCGTGAAGTTCAATAACTGAAAGACGTATTGTAACTTTACTGTATGTGATAGTGCATAGCACAACTACTACAGAAACATGCAGGATGTTTTAGAGTTTTTTAAACTGCAAAAAAAGAGAACATTGTTCTGTTTCTTAAACTGTTCATAGATCACCTTTTTTTATTTTAAGGAGAAAGATTCTTCTAGATTTTATTTGAGCTTTATACAACAATTTTTCATAAGTTCTATTTCATCTAATCATATTTATTTAAGTAATATTTAACTAATCATATTTATTTCTGAAAGTAATTACCTTCTATTCAGTTGAGAGAGAGCATTATGGAAAGAAATTAAAATCTTCTCGACAACTCATGATAGGAAGAAGAGTGTTGAAATATGCTTAAAATAGTGTTTAATCAGTGGTCTGGGAGAAGCAGAACGCTGGGTCTTAACACGGCAGAAGAAAATGTACATATTTTTTTAAAAACTTCTTGGAGTGCGAAATAAGACAAAATATTAATTAAAGGAAAGAAAAATAATTATTATACAAAATGGGACAGTAAAGGACTTAATATAATATTTATATTTTTAATAACCTTCATGAACTTTTGAGTTAGGATAGTCAACAGTTGAAATCAAAAGTAATTTAGAATCATGAACTTTGTTCGATTATAGAAATAACATCAAAAACTGAAAAATAAGTTTCAGACACAATTTACAAGTTTAACTTATCATAAAAACTTTTCAACTTGGTTGGAAAATGTCAAAAAAGAAGAATTGCTTTTCTCCCTGCCCTGGAAAAATTCTTCGAATGCTACAAAGTTCGGACAGTTTTGAAAGGCCAAAATACAAACACTTGCGAATTTGAACTGTAATTAAAAACTATAATTTTTTTTTCAAGATTGAAAGTCGGCAAATAACTTATGATGTGTGCTTAGGAATGGTGAAAACTGGAGATCAGCGAATGGAATTTTACATCTCAATCGCACAGAGGGTCAAATTAAATTATTATAAAAACGGATAATTTTTCCTATGTTCATAGCGTATTATATATAAAAGTTGCGAAATCAATGTATTTAACGCCCTTTATCTTTTGGAATTTCCAGTCGTTTCTTGCGGCAAGCCGGATACTCGAGACGTTCAGACTAGAATCGACGGGGACAGCTACATCGTGGAGCATGCAGTTACTTACTCCTGCAGCCTGGGATACGAGCTGGTGGGCAATGCCACAAGGATTTGCCGCGGGAACGGAGAGTGGAGTGGTGAGACACCCTTCTGCAAGTGTAAGTACACGCAGTAAAAACTCTACTAACGAACACTCTCCCTAGAGCTAGCTGTTGGGGAGACATTCTTCTGCAATATTAAGTGCATCCAGTAAAACCTCTACTAACGAACAGGGCTGGCTATAATGTAATTTGACACTCCACAAATTTTGGTAGTCCAATGTGAACCTGCACAGAAAAATCACGTTGTACTGTCAAAACCAGAAATAATCATTCTACAGGGGTTTTCACAGTATCTTGTGCAATACAAACTTATATGTTTAAATCTTCTTGAAACAGGTGCGGTTAGTTGAATTAGCACTGCAACATGTTTCCTAAGATCTTATTACATGGTGCCTGAGACCGCTGTTTGTAATATTGCATTTTCGGGTGATTGCGAGTGATTTTGGTTCACTCTACCAATTGCAAGACGTTTAAACGTAAACTCTGATACAATTAGTAGAGACTATAGAAATAACGCCAAATCCTAACAATTAAGCTATAATGAAAATAGAAAGTTTTCGAAATATTATTGAGTCTAGTGATGAGTTTTAAAGCGCGTGTCAAGAAATGAATATGCAATTTAGAAGTTATAATAATACCTTTATTCGTCAAAGTAATCTCTATTATTTTCCAGCATCTTCCGCCCTCGGTCACGTAGTGAACGGGTGCCAGCAGAGTACAAGTATTAATTTTTTGATGCGATGAAGTCAACAATCGATTTTCGTACTTCGTCCACTGTGGGGAAGTGTGCAGAAGACTAGACATTGTTCATCGACCGGAGGAGATGATAGTCCAAAGGGGCTGTGACAGGGCTATAGGCGGGGTTTTTTTAAAAACTTCCAAACGTTACTAACTTGTCCTTGAGTGGTTTTGCAACATCAGGATTCGAATTGTCTGGTGGGATATGAAGGATGTGCTGTACTACGAACTGTCGGAGCCTGGTGAAAATAGAACTGTTCAGCAATGTAAACAACCATTGCTGCAAATGAAGCTGGAAATCGTTCATAAACGTCCATTTACTGGCAAAGGTTTTGTGGCCAGTCAAATTTCTCCATGCATTTCAATGCAAGGCCTCATATTGCAAAACCGATCAAGGACCGTTAGTAAAGTTTAGCTAGGAAGTTTTGAAACACCCGGCGTATAGCACTGACATAGTCCCATCGGGCTATCATCTAATTTGGTTAATGAATAAGGCTTCTTCTTCTGTACACTTCCCCACAGTGGACAAAGTACGAAAATCCATTGATGACTTCGATGCATCAAAAGAGCTTCTAAGCGGCTATCATCCTTGTATTAAGTAACCGCTTTCGGAAGGTGCTGGAAAGTAACGGAGATTACTTTGAGGAATAAAAGTATTGTTACTAATTGTAAATTCCCTATTCATTTCTTTGATATGCACTTTAAAACTTACTGTCAGACCCAATAGTTTTAAGTCAAAAGAAAATGCCGTTAATTTTCCCTCGTGCATCCCAAAAAGGTTGGCTCAAATTAATAAATGAAACTCTATTTGGTACAGGTTACCTCCATGCTACTACTATTGTTATCTGGAAGGTATTGCTACCGACACGCTGGGATGCGCCTTAACGGTGTTGTTCGAAAAAATCATGTGATTTTGGTACATAATTACAAATAAACTAATTATGCCAAGTACTTCAAAATTTTGAAACTATCTCTTTACAAGCTGTACTACATACTGCAATAAACAATCAATCTGTATCAGTTTCAAAACTTCTAGAAAAAATTCTTAAAAATCGGAAATTGTCGCAAAGCGTGTCACTCTTCGAAAAATCTTGCAGCTCACATCCATGTTTAAGAATTTTTTCTGAAAATTTCACAAACGCCACAGTATTTTCGCTTATTGCAGTGTGTAAAGCAGCTTATGAAGAAACATCTGGAGTTTTTTGGAGGCCATGGTGCTATTAGTTTATTTCAATTTGTGTACCAAGACTAAAAAAAGAGTTCTTTTTTTTTTGACATACACCCTTAAGTTTACACTGAGTGTTACTATTCCAAAACTGTTTGGCAAAAGTCTAATTCATACTTCTTCCATTGATTCCATTAATAACACACACTTGCTGGTTTAGAATATTTCTAGTTAAAATACTGAAGCTCTTAAGACACATTAACCTGTAGTTGGAGGGTACATTTATTCAGTCGGTAATTAATGTATATAAATAATTAAGTGCATTTATATTACAATTCTTTCATCAGATGCAATCAAAATACAGCACAGGAAAGTCTGATAGACTAGTCTTCAATATTATTTTTTAAATCTTTAGTGGTGGATTGTGGTACACCCTCAGCAATTGCCAATGGTCAAGGCTTCTTAGACAACGGCACAACTACCTACCTGAGTGTTGTCACCTACCGCTGCTTACCAGACTTTCAAATGATTGGAGAACCTTCTAGGACGTGCTTCGCCAATGGAGAGTGGAGCGGACTGGAGCCAAAATGCATCGGTAAGCCTGGACTAAGGATTGAGTAAATTTTTATTTTCATGAATTTTTTTTTCCAACCCAGGAAAAAGTTTAAGCACACAAAAGGAAAGTAGTGTCGATGAACAAACACATTAGATGCATTTGTTACCGGAAAGATTTCATTTAATGGAGAAGACAGTTTTAAATAAATATGAGAAACTTCCTGATATCCTTTCAGAAAAATTAATTATAAAATTTGATTCAAGATAATATTTATAACAATTTAGATGAGCTTAATTCTTTTAATAGCATAAATGAAGTGCTCAAAAATGAACATAATTGACCCATCTATAGAATGTTAGTGTGTTTAGTTTTACTTTAATTTAAAAATTATCTTATTTACTACTTATCTTACTTACATTGTTTTGAATTCACTGATGTATGAATTTTTGTAAAATTTATTACAAGTTAAAAGAAAACTGAAAATTTAATATGGCATATTTTTTTCCTTTTTTTAAAATACTTATTTGTCCATATTTTTTTTCTCTAGGACCAGAATGAAACATGAGTTATTGAATTAACTGATTGCGCAGAAAGTTTTCATCAAAACTCTTTGACTATTCATCTTACTTAAAGTAGATTCAATAAGACAGGGAGAGTAAATTGATGTAAATGAATATTATATTAAATAAAATCAATGAACTAAAATTCTCATAAAAAAATAGGAATAAATTTCAAACAGAAATTAAAATGTTATTTTTGGGCGATAAGATAAAATTGCCATGGTAACCTTTAACCCTGATATGTTCTTTAAGATTTAAATCATGTTTAAAAAAATCAATACTCTGGGATAGTATATGCGTAGATAGATTTATATAAAAGAATCCCTATACTTTTCTATACTTAATGTAAAATATTATTTTATAAATAAAGTTTTTTTTTATATATTATGTACAGAGGATTCAAAGTTAATGTGTTTCAAATATATGTGTTTGGAGTCCCGTTTCGTAGAGTAATTTATAATAACTACTTCTTTATATTTAATATAATAGTAGATAGATGTATGACAGCTAATACATAATGAAGAAAATGTACAATTTAGTATATGTATTTGTACAGAAAAACAGAAACTGTGTGTGTGGTATTGTAATATCATTAAATTTTGTCTCGTTTTTTTAGATATGATTCTAGAAATTGAAAACACAGCAGATGGCCATCGTAAGTAAATTTATCATGCAGATTTCATAGTAATTTAACTTCTTGAAAATATATACAGAGTGTCCTAAAAAGATAGCAACAGGCTTTAATTTTTTATCCGTTAAAGATAAGTGGTTAATGTAAAGTGAAAAAATGTTCAAAATGAGATAAAGTCTACTTTAAAGAAATACTTCCTTTCTCTAATTTTTACAAAGTGACACTTGACAATAGAGGCCATAGAGATAGATATCTCTGAACAAAGATGGTGAGGGACTATACATGAATTTATGAATTTTAATGCAAACGTTTATTGCTAGAGTGCAATATATATATATATATATATATATATATATATATATATATGTGTGTGTGTGTGTGTGTGTGTGTGTGTGTGTGTGTGTGTGTATGTTTTCGTAAATTCTGTACGATCCTTGAAATTCCGTTGTGATTTTTTCCTTTCGAGAGCCATTGAAAAGTGGCTTGAAAGTGAAAAGTGGTTGATTGTGTGTGCGTGTGTGTGGTTATCTCCATATATTTGACACTTTTAGGATAGATTTGTGTAATTTTGTGCACCGCCTTATTAGTGTATGGGGCACATTTTACTGATTGGGAAATTTTTGTACGAGGGTCGTGTACATATTTAAAACGTGTCACTTTCTTGAAAATTAAGAAGCGAAACGTTTTTCTTATAACGTGATCTTTTTTCCTACCTTATTTTAAACACTTTTTTTTTCAATTTACATTCCCCACTTATCTCGTGGATAAAAAATTAGAGCATTTTCACATATTTTTCTGACGACTTTGTCATAAAAAATTATTTTCCTACCTTCAAGGTTTAATTTCTAAGTAATATTATCCCTGGGCTTTATGCTTTCAAAACCGAGTTTCCTGCTCTCTTTTTAGATACTAGCCTCTCGATTTCTTTCTCATAAGATGTATTATTTGTAACTCTTCATAGCAGCACATAAAAACATATTCACATCCCCCCCAGGGTGTCCCAAAACCGCATAAACTCTGAACAACTAGATTCCTCTCTCATTAAAAAAATTGCACATTAGAATACATACATTAATGTATTTTAATGTATGCATTAAAAATACACTACTATAACATATTACATTAATGTATGCAGCATTAAAATAAATACATACTGAGTACATTAAAAAAATGTCCTAAGAGCCATACTCCTGCAACCCATAGTTTTGCATTTGTCTCTTTGGCGTAAAGTAACCATAATGCTATCGAACGGAATTTTAAAGATTCATAACTCACATTTTAAGTAGCCAATTTTCATGCAAAGAAATTCAAACTTCGACTGTTTAATTCTCAGAACATTGAATTTAGATTACATTAAACTCTTGAAGATCAGGTTCTCCCTCCACTTATTTTAATGCCAACTTACATACCAACAACCATACTTAAAACATCACCATGTTTCAAGTATTTAGCGGTTTAGAGCTTTTCTGACGAGACAGTCGTGTGCTATATCGCGCCAGATGTTGCTAAATTTATTTTTCGAGAAATATTTCCAAATTTTGCGCCTCAAACTGGGTTCAGTTTTACGCAGTCCTTAAAACTGAACCCAGCTATACGAGACTAAATTAAATCTTATAAGAGCAGATCTTTCGCTTAATTATTTAGCGATTTAAAGTTTAACCCATTAAGCGCCAAAGCTTCCGTTACGGGAACATCTATTATATATTTTTTTTCTTAAAATATTTTAACGCAATTTACGAAATACACATTTTATATAAACATTATATAAACCCATTAAGCGCCAAAGCTCCCGTTACGGGAACATCTATTATATATATTTTTTCTTAAAATATTTTAACGCAATTTACGAAATACACATTTTATATAAACATTTACACTATATAACACACCTTATAGTTGGTATAGCTTTGGCGCTTAATGGGTTAAGTCCCTTCCGAAAGTCCCATAAGAGTGTTTTTGAGCTTTTTGATTAGAGAAAGAATGCTATTTTCCCGGAGAGAAAAAAAACATTCACTCAGTTAATGTAAGATTTATTAAAACAGTTGTGCTGGAAATGAATCTATACATTTGAAATGATTCACCTTGATACAAATGAACAGTTTTTTTAACACTCTCAACGTAGAAATTCAATGATATTTTTATTATATTTACCTATGTTTACTTTTTTAGATGCCGATGGTCAAGATGTTGATGCATCAAAAACGATTGGTAAGTCTGCTTTTTAAAATACTAAAGTTTTGTGAATAATATTTTATATTCAACTACAAATGCACATTTTGTATATAGTTTTTTTAGAAAGAATTAATTTCACTGAACACAGATACGAATACGCATTTTGTATACGATGTTTTACGTAGAAACAACGAATATACTAATTTTGTACACAGTGTTTTACATAGAAATTTTTTAACTTGTTAAGATAATACTTAGTTCATGAAGAAAACAGGATTTTGTCTTTCTTGAAATTAGTTGTATTTCATGCCTGCGCAAAATAATTCATCAAAAGTTTTCAGATGTTTTTCGAATTCTTGTGCAATTAGTTTTACTTAATTTTGGTTCAATTTTCCCATAACTTTCCCTATCAAACTCAGCCGCTTATGAGTGTGTGACTTTTCCCTCACACCGCACTTCTAGCAGAAAATTATCTGTATTCCCTTTCATTTGAGCTTTAACGGTGTTATTCGAAAAAATCATGTGATTTTGGTGCATAAGTACGAATAAACTAATTATGCCAGGCACTTCAAAATTTTTAAACTGTCTCTTTACAAGCTGCACTACAAACTGAAATAAACAATAAATCTGTATCGGTTTCAAAACTTTTAGGAAAAATTCTTAAAAAAACGGAAATTTTCGCAAAGCGTGTCACTCTTCGAAAAATCTTGCAGCTTAGATCTATGTTTAAGAATTTTTTTCTGAAAATCTCACCAAAGCCACAGCTTTTTAGATTGTTGCAGTGTGTAAAGCAGCTTATGAAGAACCCTTCGAAATTTTTTGGAGACCACGGTACTATTAGTTTATTTCAATTTGTGTATCAAGACTAAAAGCAGAGTTTTTTTCTTCGACATTTAAATTTAAATAACTGAATCGTCACAGAATTTCTAAAAGCACATGGGCCTTGATAGAGATTTTAATTTTAAGTAACTCTTGAATCGGAACTTGGTGATTTCATTTATTAAAATTTTCTGAAAACTTTTAAATCGTTATTCAATTTGTGTCTTCAATGTTTGTTTTGCAGGTATTGCTATAGCCGTCGGCGCTGGTGCTCTGCTCATCATCATAATCATTGCGGCTGCCATTTGTGTGAAAACGTAAGTTAAGGATCTAACATTATTTGGGTCATTAAAAAAAGTGACTATTTCCATTTTAAATAACTGTTAAGAAAATTGGGTTTTCTTGAACTTTTAATTATGATTGCAAAAAAAGTATTTAATTTACCGAATTTTAACAAAAATCATACAATTTTTGCACCGTGAAAGACATAACACCGTGAAAGACATAATTGATTTTGTTATATTAAAAAAGATGACAGCGTTGTCCTCCCTCGGACATTAAATTGAAAAAAGAGAAATCGGATTCAAAATAAACATATAAGTTTTCCACATTATTTGGTAGGTAACAAATGTCCCATAACATTTGAATGAGTGCAGCTGTTCAATGAATTAACTATTAAGTAAATGCCCACTCTGTTAGCAGACCGTACATTTTGCCTTCATTTTTAAAAAATGATTGCTCTTTTACAAATGTTAGTTTATTGTACTCTTTGATACTAGAGGTTTTATGAAGCATCCATGTTTTTCAATGTATCAATAACAAGATTAAAACACAATTGGACCTTAGCCCCTTCCCTGTTTTGCCTGTATGCCGTACGGGCAAAACAGGGAAGGGGGACGCGGGACAGGAGATTCGCGGCTTTCGGGCCTTTGCTGAGTTGCCCGTACGCCGTACGGGCCCGTACGCCGTACGGGCAATCTGATTTCTAATTGACTTTCACTATTTCGCCCGTATCTTTTCTATTTTTAGTAACAAATTATTCGTGTACATAGCGATAGTTGTCCAGTAAATGATATTTTGTAGTCTATCATGTTTTCAATTCTGACTGGTTCAAAGCGCGTTTTTTTTTTTTTTCGTAATTTTACCTGTAAATGTGACTTTCTTGTTTGGCGTTTATGTAGGGAAAAAAAAACAACTTGCAGGGAAACTAGATTATTTTTATTAAAGTAAAAAAAGTTGTAATAAATGCTTAAAAATATTAGAAAAGTTAATTTTAATAACATATCTTTCCTTAAAAATGTAAAATGAACAAAAATATGCAATAAAAAAATGAAACATTTTTGGAACCGAATTCTGGAAAAAAATGAAACTGTTAAGGAGTTAATATAAGGTCACCCCTGAGACCTTTTGAAAATGACCTTATACCAATTTAGACGTTGGGGGAAGTTAGAGTACAATGAATCATACTGTATAAAATCAATAGGATTTGCCATAGAAAGTTGTAACTCGCACACCTATTATACAAATACATGTTCCAGTTACTGATGGGATTGAGACAATCATATTTTTACAAGAGCAAATGACAATTATTGGATTTTCAACACTAAAAGTTACTTTCATTGCAAAAAGTAACTTTTTGTAACTTTTTATTAAGTAAGTAAAATTTTGCTTTACCTACTTGTTCTCATGGGTATAATTATTATTTTTCTTATATTTTGATCCCTATGCTATGGTCTTCATACTCCTAAATCCAGAATTAAAAAAATAAATACTGCACAAATACAGTGAAAAATAATTAGTAAAAATTTATTTATTTTGCAGCCTCAAATTGGGGTACAGTTAAAAAGTGCTTTCGTGGCCATCGCTCGATTCAACTAACCATGGTTAGTTGAATCGAGCGATTCAGTCAGCCGCCTTGTTGCTGCAGCAACAAGGCAGCTGACTGAATCGCTAATTGCGAGCCACAGAGCCAAAGATCTTTTTACTGGTATTTGAATAGAGCGATGGCTTGGGCAATTTAACCAGTTGTTCTTATCTATCGACAAAAAGGTTCATATTTCTCTTGTTTCTACACAAAAAGTAAATTTCTTCAATTCGCGGAAATTTTGCACCAATCAGTGCTTCCGGAGTATTTCCGTTAATTGATGAATATCTGTTCCTTTTTTCTCCTGTCAGTTGAAGAAACTTCTTTAGAATTAACAAAATTTCTTCCTCTTCTTCAGATTTTCGGGAAAAATTCACGGAAATATTTCGTTTCCAAAGAGTACGGAAATTATTCGTTGAAAAATGAGGAATAAATTAGTGTATAAAGACGTACTCTCAAAAATTATTTCCTCAATTCACGGAAACTTTTCTGGCAGCAGTCCAGCCGGAATATTTCCTTTATTTGACGAATATCCTTTTCTTTTCTTCTCCTGTCAATTGAAACAACTTCGCCAGATTCAACGATTTTTTTGCCTTTTCTTCAAATTTCGGGCTGAAGAATTCACGGAAATTTTACGTTTCCATGGAGTACGGAAATTATTCGTTGAAAAATGAGGGGTGAATTAGTGACGAATTTTTCTGAGAGTGCATGTATTCTTATAACATCCTTATGCTTTCAGGCGAAAGGCAAAGGCCATCAAACACACTAGTCCCCTTCCGGTGTCTTCGACTCGCATCGAGCACAAGGATTCCTCCACACTCCGAGCCTACCCTACCATAGCGGCCATCACCGCATCGGACGCTCACAATGGCTCTTTCGGAAACGGAGCCGTTCGCAACCATCCCAACGGCTTGGTCACTTTCAGCAGTAATCCCCAGCCCATCTACGCGAACGTGGGGAACGGTGGACACCATGCGACCGAGCCGGACCTTGAAGACGATTTGAGCCAAGAACACACGGCCAACGGCGTCAGACAGCTGAGGAACGGTGTCATACAGAGCGAAAGTCTTTAAGAGTGGCTGAGTCGACTAATTTATTTATATGTTTTAGTCTGTGAATATCTCCTGTTCCTTTTTTCATACGTACCGTAGCCGAGGTGTGTTCTGCTACTGTTCTTAACATATCACTGTGGAATGCATGAGAGCCTCATCTTTGTGTGGAAGTTGATAGTGGATTACGATAAGGGATACATCTAAGCAGTTCTAAGGCGGATAGCTTCACCAGCAAATAACTTAAAGAATTTGAAATCACTGCGTACTTTTACTAAATTAAAAAGTGATTTTGTGCGTCATTTTTTAATTTTTGTCATCTTTTAAATTATCCACTGACTAATAATTTTCATGTGATACATGCTTTTTACATTAATTATTTTACAAAGCTTATTCCGGTGGGCAATATTGTACGTTTACTGGAATGATTTTTCAATGTTTCATCTCTTATTTTTTTAATCAAAATAATTTAATCATTTATCTATAAACAAAAATTCTGTAATATGCAAATGTAAACGAAAATTTGTTGCATGCGAATAAAGTGGCGAATACTTTAAAGTTAGATAACAGTGTTAAAAAAAAAGAACGATTTATCAAATGCCTTTTTACGAAAAGAAAATCTTCACGTTAAATAATGAAATGTACATAGGTAATATTTTTATATAGATTTTATGGTTAATTACTTGTTAAGTTAATTGTTATTAATTTATGAACATTTCAATTCGTTTGCTTAATCACATCTGGTTCCGAAAGCGTGGATTCTGAACTGATTTTTATCCTGCAGATTTATTAACCAGTTCATCCTGAGCTAGTTATTTTTAGTACCACATTATCGGCGTTATCTCCTGTTTTGTGAAACTGTATGCGGCATAAAACTGCTTGGATCTTACGAGGAAACATGTGTTATTCAGTTACACAGAGCTACGGTACTTAGGCTTTAGCGTAAATGGTGAAATCTAAGCTAATGGTGAAATCTAATTGTGAAATTTGATAGAAATGGTGATATCGATCTAAAGTAAAAAGCTCTTTCTGGAATTTACTGTGTGATATCAGTGACATTCAGTTAGTCCCATTTAATATTCTTAGGAGATAACTTTGGGAAAATCTTACTAAGTGGTGTCAAATTTCGAAAAATGAGTGTCAAGCGAGTTTCAAACTTACATGAAAAAACTTTATTGAAGATATAACTTGATACTCTTGCATAATGCTATGAAAATCTCTAAAATAAAATATGATAAATAATAGTTGTTGCTGTGTACTTTGAATTCAGTTTTTACTAATTTATAGAATTGAAACATTGTATTTTAGTCTTATTTTCCCTAAAAAGTTGCTCTCAAATCAAAAGATAATCATTAAAGTTGAGAGATATTTTATCTATTTCACATTTTAATGCTACCAAATTTACATAGATATATATTAACAGTCGTTAATGTATTTTGCATTGGTATTAGTCATAA
Organism: Cheiracanthium punctorium; assembly: GCA_038373885.1. Taxonomy (NCBI): domain Eukaryota; kingdom Metazoa; phylum Arthropoda; class Arachnida; order Araneae; family Cheiracanthiidae; genus Cheiracanthium; species Cheiracanthium punctorium. The sequence goes on from JAWZYV010009509.1 coordinate 536,726, forward strand.
TTTGAAAAATACACTGAATAAAAATTTTCTTTCTGATTTGCGAAAAATAGAATTGCTTTCGATTTGGGAGCTTCTTTTCTTTATTTATTGTAGTCGTATTCTAATTTTATTATCACATACATACTTATAAATATATGTTACTTAATTAAACGTCCTGTTCCTCCATAAGTGAATGTTTTAGTGAATGTATTTCAGATTTGTGATGTCTACACAATTGATTTTTTAAAATAATTAGAATGTGATCTCCTACGGACCTTCCAATACCTTTTAAAATATTTTACAAAACGTATAGATTATTATCTTCTTTTAAATGCTTTTGTAAAAAAAATATCATAGCAAAGAAGATATTTTACTTTTCATATATTTTGATTAAACAAACAATATAACACACACACACGCGCGCGCGCGCGAAACTTTTTTTTTTTAATGATTTGTATTAAAAATTCATTTTCGAAAAAGATTTCTTTTTCAGATATTTTGTATAGAAAATTGTGAGAAAAAAATAATGATCTCTTTTCCAAAAATTTTCATCAAAGTCATTGTCAAAAATGATATTCTTACATAAAAATATGTTGCTTAAAATCATTGCAAAGGACTTATTTTAAATTAAAATAAATCCATTTGTGTTGAATCCTATTTCTTCTTGAGACTATTGCTATCATGCAAATTTCTTTTGCTGCTTAAACTTTTAAAAATGCTCGTATTTGTTCTTTTCCTCTCATTTTATTTAATTTTGCGAACCTCGTAATGTACTTTGTGGTAAATAAGGAGCCTTCTCTGTCTCTCAATACACACACACAAAAAAAGATTAAAAATTATCTAATTTTTAATCCCTGTAATTCGCAACCATCCCTATCTAGGGATGATTACGAGATTAGATGAAACACAGATGTAGTTCGTATGCGGGATAAAACAGAGCTATTTCTTATCTCGCTGCCACGCCTAAAATCAGTATATTTACTATTAGATTACTAATTGTTCAACATATTAGGTATAATTTTTTTATGCGGCCTTTCTACATACATTTTTCTTGTACGTATCATCTCTAAGTTTTTAAATATTTAAAGAGGATGCCGTTTCCAAGGCTATCTAAGACTATCCTTCAATGTATATTAGTGAAAAGTGTGTCAAAACAGTTTATTTATTTAATCTTAGAAACAACTTATCGATTTTTAAAGTGTTTATATAGTAAATTACATTTATAAATATCTGTGTATATTTGTGTTTGTATATAAGATTATTATTTTTTTTTTTGCATTCGTGATGAATTGTGATATAAGGAACTTAATCACATCATGGCTGGACCACCGTATCTGTCTCAGAATTGTAACCAAATGATTGAAATAAAAGTGTTTCATGTTCTACTACAGTGACACGTTCATTTGTTAAATGTGACAACAGAAAGTTTGTTTTTTTTTAAACCAACACTATCATCTGTATATATTAAAGATCAAAGCCCAAAGCCAAAAAATTAAAACCAAAATCGATACGACTTGAGCATGTACGACTTTTGAACAATAATGTACAAGATTTATAGAAAGTTCAATGATGGAACTTAGCGAGATATCTGTTAATGCATTTGTCCAGCCATCGGTGAGTTCGATTCCCGGAGTGGAATCAATTTTTTACTAATCCAAAGATCACTGCTTTGATAGAATCTCGAGCTCACTTCCTGTTCAAGACAGATTATTTTTGTTCATAATAAAATTTAAAAAGTTGTATTTTCTTCTTTTCTTTCTTTCTAAATAGATATTTTTCAGGAAACTTGGAACAAATTTGCAATCACTAAAAACTATTTATTTTAAAAATTGTTTGAATTATCTTCCTTTAAATTTAAATTATGTGAGTGTAGCTTTGTCAGCGTAGATTCCAAAACCTTTAGGACTAACGGTTGCGAAAATAAAGGTCAGTACACGTCACGCGGATATGCTCTATATGCTGCTTGCATAATTGTTCAATGGCAAGGCTTTATTACCACCTCATGTTTACAAAAAAACGTATTTATAGTTGTAATTTAATTATTAAATCGGATGTAAAAACTGTTTTGTTAACTTATCTTGATAAAATAAAAATATAAACATGTCTTTGTAACAATTTAAGAAACATGCATTGATTTATTCAGACAAGTGTACAAGTGGTACCACTTGTGTACAAGTGGGCAATAGTAGAACAGTTTCTACATTTGAAAAAAATAGAAGTATTTGAACTTAAATGACATCTGCTATCAAAAATATTCTAGCACTTATTGACTCAAAAAAATGTTTGATAATGCTGTATGTTTTTCATACCACTATGTTCCAAAGAGCTAAGCAGGCAAAGAGAGACAATCATATAGAAAGATTGCGCATCAATGAGGATTTCTTTCTTTAGTTAATTCGTTGAGGATTACTTGTTGGGAGAAAATGACGTTCAAGTCACATCGATATCGTCCGCATTGGCCGCAATATGCTTGGTGGTGAACACCTTGAAAAGCAAGCCTATGGAGAAAAATCGTCCCTTATTAAACGGAGATTATTTTATTGCTTTCTCCCTCGAACAATGTGGTTCTCTTCGTGTGAGTGTTGAGAATTTCACTTTCCTACGCAATCGGCATGATCTCTGGTGGATGTATTTTCAAAGGAACTGTCCGGAATATGCTACACGAAGAAAGCCACCAAAACTCCGAACAGATGCTGCGGGGCCGAAAATGGATCTTTCAGCATTGCAGCAGTCGTCCAATATAAGCGGTGTCAGGAAGACACTCAGTTGCTGGTGAAGCTCATGTAATTTCTTTACCTTTAAAATTATTGAAAAGTTATAAAACTTTTTTTAAAGAATGATTTTAAATTAAATAACCGAAAAAACAAAAACGGAAGCTATATCGGCTACATTATTTGGGGTATTTTTTTCTGATTTAAATCTTCCTTTAAAATCAGTTTATGTTTATTCTGGTGATCGTTAACAGAACTAACGAGTTCTTATTCCATTTACATGTATTTGAAACGTTTAAAGGAAGCTTTTTGTAAATACTGTATCTTACTGTGACTGAGACCAGTTTTGCGACTCTTGCGATACTATATCACAGTCCCTTGCTCCATTCCAATGTGGAGCTTTTTACAAAATCGGTCAAGTAAACGCGATTTATATTGTCAGCTATTTATATTACAACATACAATGCATATTTATAAGTTTTATTCATACAGGTCGTTTAAAGTTTACAACAGAAAAAAATTTACCAAGTGAACATCATACCACTATCCTAATGGCACTGTGACGTTCCCTAGAGCTCGAGTGTCCTTCCGAGGCAAAGTCATAACATGACGTCACCTTTAAGTCAAAATGTAAATTATTGAGCGATGATATTCTGATGACATTGCGACGATCTGTCGTAGTGATGTCTGTGTGAAGAAAACAGTCACAAATAAGTCACACTGAGACTTCTGGTTAGTAAACTAAAAGTTAGTTAAAGTAGGCAAAGTTCCTCCAGTATAGGTCATAATAGTATCGTTCATGCTTTGCTCATGTCTTTTATGAAATAAACGCTGTTTTAACCCTTTGAGGCGCAACACTTTCCCAATGCTGAAAAAAGGGCAGCCGTTGCCATCGCTCGACTTAACTACCAGCAAGATGGTGGACGATCGAAACTTTCATCGCGTGCCACAGTTCTAGAGACCCTTTTTTGAAGCAGCACAGCCAGCTGTCGCCAAAAAAGGGTCTCTCGAACTGTGGCACGCGATGAATGACTCGATCGTCCAATATCTTGCTGGTAGTTAAGTCGAGCGATGGCAACGGCTGCCCTTTTTTCAGCATTGAGCAATCTATCCAGCTGTTCTCGCATTCTTCCATTTTTCAGCAGATGTCAGTGCTGTTAAAAATAATCGTGACAATTTTTTTACGGGAAATGACGTGCTAAAAAGTAAAGGATTCTCGAGGAGCTAGGTCACCCTTAACTATTTTTTATAGAAATCCAATCTATTCTTCGTGACTGGCAACAGTCAAAACGTCAGAGTTTGGTGTTCCCAGAGCGGGAACATTGCGCGTTAAAGGGTTAAGATGAGCCTGAATTGTCGCACTTGTCGAGAAAGAGGAACATTGTGGACTTTCCAATAGAATTTCTTTAATGTGAATTATAAATTATATTTACAATGAAAAGAAAAAAAAGAGCATTTTTTAATGCATTATCCATCAGGTGGATGTAGTTGTTCCGCTGGAAGACGTCCCGCCGGTGTAGGCCATGACAGTGTCTTTGGTGTTGTTTTCGGGCTGAAGCATGGCGACGTAGGCTTTCGGCAGGAACATGCAGGCAATCTGGACGGCCGCACTCAGGCTGAGGAGGAGACTCAGTGCTGTAGTCCGGACGTCGTTACCGCTGTGGAAGGTGAATATGGGCAAGAAAGCCAGCCAGATTATGCACGTCGTGTAATTAGTGAAAGTGATGTGCCTGCAAAGAGGAATTAGACAAGTGCAAGTTCACAATAAGAATACTTAAACTCCTACGGAAAAAAGAAGTATTGGAAAAGAAGTTGCCAAGAACGTTTTTATCCAAATTTTTTGCTTTGAAATTTAATTCAGAGTTAAATAATTTAAGCTTAAAACAGTTTAACTTAGCATTAGACCAGCTGTTTTACGTTGAAATTGACCTCTTCATAGCCTCTTTCATCACCTCCTAAAATATTTTACAAGACTTCTGAATCACTCTGTATAAAAGAAGTTCAGTTGGAACGTATTGTGCTGGAATACGCATTTTTTATTCATCGGTTTTTCATTCAGCTTAATTAGCCTTAGCTTGACTAGACTTAATTTTACGTATTAACATAACTTAACTTCTTCATTGAAGTATATGGTGAAAATAAAAAGAATATTGTTGACAGCTTTTTATGTAAATAATCGGTTTACCATACCTCGCATTTTACAAAGTTTATACAGGGTAAAGCTAACTTCTATTTTTCGAAATCATCTTTACGTGAAGAATTTTTTAGCTCTTGAAACTTTGTATGATAGAAATGTTAAAAACTGCAGATAATACTACGTAGCTCCGCCTTTTCATTAAATTCTTACAAATAAAAACTTTTTAGATATACAGGGTGATATTCAGCGTTCGTGTAAAATGCTTTAGGAGGTGATGGAAGAGCGTACGTCAAGCACAATTCAACATAACTCCTGGTCATCTCCAAGTGTTTTCATGCTACCACGCGGATAGAATGAAAAATTTCTAAAGCTTGGTGAATCCCTCCTTTGTGAAGATTCTAAACAAGTTACACTGAAAAAAATGCTCTGTTGAATCAACAAAAATTTTGTTAGATCAAGGAAATTTTCTGGTTGATATAGTGCCAATGAAATTTTTGTTAAATATACAAAACAATTTTGCTAAAATTATATCGGTATTTCAACAAAACATTTTGTCAGTTTAATCAAACAATTTAGTTAAAATAAACAACTGTTTTGTGTTAATTCTACCAAACTCTCTGTTTAAATTATTTATTTGGTTAAAATGAAATAAATTATTTGCTATCAACAAAATTTCTTTGTTAATTTTTTGTGTTCATGGCTCATTTAACAAAATTATTTTGTTGATTTTACTGTTATTTTTTGAAACCACCTAATGGTTGGTTGAAAGCTTTCAGAGGTAAAACTGATTTGAAGAAATTCTAGTCACTTTATTTTATTTTTTATTTTTTTCGTACGACAACTAAGACACCCAGAATCTCTTTTGGGCTCATGGCAATAGGTATGTTTAATTCTAAATAATACACAAGACACATGTACTTTTAAAAAAAGTGTTAAACAAAGCTTACTTCTTAACGTTATTTTTTTATGGAGTTATCTCGTTTTCATTCCATGTATGGAGATACATCAAATTCCGCATGATTTCAGATTTAGATTCAATACTACAAGTAAAAGTTTACCATCGCAATCGATAGGAAAAGCCAAATATTTAGGCATCCTTCTCTTTCTCCCAGTCTCTTCCATACTCTAGTCTTCAATCTCGAAAAGGGTGTTTGTGTTTATATAGTCCAAGCGCAGAAGACTAATTAATTTACATCTACTTTTTTTCCCTTTAACATTCCGAATCCTTAAGAGTCGTTATAAAAGTTTCAGTAAAAATACTGAGATATTTTATCAAGGCACGTACGTCGTTCTAGTTGTTTTAATAAATTTGCCTTTCGGTCAAAACACGATTTGCCTTAAACTAATCTTTATAAAAACACTACATTTTAATGAATAGATAAAGTAATTAGACTTACCTTTGAAAGTTTCAATTAACTCAGAAAAGTTCCAGTTAAGTAGTTTTGTATTTGATATCACCCATTCTTAAATACATTTGCAGACAAGTGTAAATACATTGTTTTCATCGAATGAACAGAGTTCGAAAAAACCCATTCGCCCAAGCAACTAAAAAGTATCCCTTGAAACTAGCTCTTTCCTTTCATTAATATAATTCAATTAAAAATGCTTTCTGGCTCCTAAGATTTTGCAACTTTTGTCGATTCTTGCTCATGAAAATGGACGTTCTCGTCTCTCCTCGCCCTCTGGTTTGGCGGTATCCTACGCATGTCCTTGACGCATGCGGAAATTGACTGTTCAACGATTTTAAATGCCATTGGCTTTGAGTTTCAACTAAAAGGCGTTGTTGATTTAAAAATACATTTTGTTAAATCTATTTGGTTGAATCAAACAAACTTTCGTTGAATCAACTAAATGAAGCGACTAAACTGTTTAACAGAAGACGTTTCGTTAAATTCAATAAAACCCTTTTTAGCATGCAGACAAAAATTAAGTACATACTTCGAAAGGGTAGAAAACGTGCTGCAAAATAGCGTCAACTGTTATACATTATTTAAATTTGATGACGAGTTACAAGCGCTGAAACAATGAAAAAATGCAAATTGGTCTACCAACTGCCATGTACGACCGAAAGAAAGAATGGTTATTTTGATTCGTGTTCTTTGTGTGAAGTAAAATTTTATTTTCGGCGGGACATCCACTTATTAACACAAAGCTTCGAAAATCCAATGACTACCCTTTTTTTTTCACTTCAAACATGAATTCCGATTCTGTATGGAAACTTCATTGATTTTAATGCAATAAATGAATCCCAAAACCCTTTTTTTTTCAATGGGCAGGCACTTTCTCATCAAACATTTTGCCTCTACTAAGGCCGGAACTACTGTCCAGTTTATTATGGGAGCACGCAGTGGGTGGCCAGCGTTACCTCCTATTAAAAACAATAAGTTAACATGCATGCCCAAGCCGGGAATCGAACCCGGACCCAAAGCCTGATAGAATGGTTCTTAGGTCACTACACTACCTGAACGGCCCCAAACCCAAAGATACCCACTTTTTTTTCTATTATGCAATTTTGCTTATGCAATTTGCATAATCAAAATAATTGCATAAATAATGGCATTTAATAATTTCATAAGCAAAATAATTGCATTTGCTTATGCAATTATTTTGCTGATGCAATTTCCTTATGCTAATTAAGAAATCCTATTTCAGAAAGTCGTACATAAGATTCGAAACATACAGTTGTATTTTTTCGTTACAATCAGCTGAAAATCCTTTTAAATAAACGTCGATTACATAAACATTGTGTACAATTTCCAAAAGTTTATTTAATTCATTTAAAACATATGTTCACAGGATTTGTGTTACATTCTAACTCTTCGTTTTGAAATTTTCATTTTTAAAAAAATATCTAAATATTGACATAATCCTCAATCGTTCACCAGTGTAACTTGTCACAGAACTGAGATGGCATGTTTGGTACAAACGAAGATCGAGAAATCAACTGAGCGTGATTTCAGATGAGAACTCAAATTTAAGACAAAAGTACGGCTTTTCGAAACATTAACTACAGACACACATGATTAACAACAGACTTAAATAGCTTTTTATAGAGATCTAGATTACAATCAGAGCTTTAGTGACAATCAATGGAAGATATCACTTACGTTCAGACTTTATCCGACACACTACGTACAACCTGTTCTCAGTTCGTAAAACAAGAAGAGAAATAAAGTCATCAAGGCTGCTCTTATGGGAAATCATGAAACTTTTGAACACATTTTATAATTGCGTTAGAGACTCGGCAGAGCTTGCGTTAGAAAAATGTAGAATGTCTTTTACAAGTTCTACTGTGAATTAATACAAACAATAAACCTATAGGACTTACAAAACACGCAGGAAAAAATGCTAAACAGTAGAGGTCTGCGCCGCACGGAAATTCGCGGCGGCGGCGGAGTAAAGACATCAGAAACCCGGCGGCACGGCGCGGCCTGGGAAATTTTTTGAATAAGAGCATAATGAAAATGGGTGTTGCGTACACACACACACATATGCATAAATTGGTACTTAAAAGAGATATTTTTAAGACTAGAATGAAGACTAGAATTTTTATGAATACTAATATTGAGTATGATGGTGTGTGATTGTGACGAGCTACACGTGGGCTCAGGCGGGCTCGTGTCTTTAATTTGCACAAACGGCAAAATTTGTGATATTCTATCATAATTTGGGCTCGGGCTCCGACTTGAGTAATATTGTTCGGGCAGCCTCGAATTAAAAGTCCTCGGGATCGTTTTAAAAGATGAGCCCGAACTCACCTCTAGTGGGGGCCTTTCTAAGGGGTCCTATCCCGTATCTACGCTAAGTTTCGGAGGAAACCACGGAAAACTACGAACGGTTAGGTTTGCAGACGCGACCTTGTTTTGAATCAGGCACCTTCCGTCTTCCAGTTCAAAGCGCTGTGCGCCCGGCCACTGGTGGAGCTCCTGAGTATGAGCTTGCCGTTGCGGTACACTTTTAAAATATTTCTACTGCGAAATTGAAACAATAGATTTTATCAAAATCGGATACGTTTATGTTGTTTATATAGCACACTCACCAGACATTTAGTTATCAATATACGACTGATACATTATTTGATTTTAAGCTTTTTTTTCTTTTTTTGCACAATCTTCTCATGAACCATTCCAAATCTATAATGTTCTTTTGAGGTATAATTAAAGGTTTAAACAGTTTTTAAAACAATCAAAGGACGCCGTTAACTCAAAAAAATTAATTGTATCTTTACTAGTAACTAGCGTTAAGAAGTATCTAGAAAAAAAAGGGCCGTTGAAAGTTAAGGTACAATTTTTTAAAAAGTTGTGTAGCCGATTGTACGCCGCGGTGTGAAATCAGCATTAACCCTTTGAGGCGCAACCTTTTCCCAATGTTGAAAAAAGGGTAGGCGTTGCCATCGCTCGACTTAACTACCAGCAAGATGGCGGACGATCGAAACGTTCATCGCGTGCCACAGATCTAGAGACCCTTTTTTGACGACAGCTGGCTGTGCCGGGCACAGCCAGCTGCGTTAATCGCCGGCGCGCCAGTCTATACCTCGGCGGAGGCGGCGTGGTAAAAATACTCGGCAACGGCGGCGGCGCAGACCTCTACTAACCAGACAGAATTTTGAAATACTTCCGTAAACAGGTAACTCCTCTGCCCATTTTTTAACGCAATTTTTGTGCTTATGAATTATTTCTGAAAGCTGCCTGAGACACACAGCTTTACTGCTAGTATTAGTCCATAGTGTTAGTATTAGTCCATAGTGTCCTGTGAAGAGCAGAATTAATTTTTTCGGGTGTTTACCGTCATTGGTTTGTTTTTAAAGCGGTTCAAAAGTCCTGTGATGACGAACATTCATTCTTCAGGTGAAACACCCTTAACTGAAAAGAATAGAGCAGATATGAACGTTGTTTCAATAAACTCAAAATATTTTTACCTGGCTTCATTAAATCCAGCTGGACATTTTCTCGTTTTGAATGCGTAGACAGTGCACAGAACCATTAAGTGGAAAGGATATAACAGTCCCAGGAGATACGATGCTGTATCGGAACCTTTACATATCAAAATGTTTGCTTCCTTCGTGGGATACAGGTGATCTGTCGCCGGGTTATCATACATCAGCCATATTGCATTGATGACGGCTGCAAAGTACAAAATATAAAAGTGAAATTACAGCCAAATTATCAAATGCTCATTTCCCTAGTTTTATCAAGTTCAAACAAGTTCGGGGGGTTGCGTACATAAAACTGTTGTAAAAGTCACAATTTTTTAAGAAAAAAATCTCTCTTTCTCTGTTCACCCACACACACATATACGTTATAAATTTATTTATTCTTCTCAGACCCAGAATCAATATAACATATCAAATTAAAGAAAAATCTCATATTTTTTAAAACAAATCTATTACATTTAAAAACCATAAGTGAAGTAGGAGAAAGTGGCCCGAAATGATCGCCTTAAAGGGAAAAATTGTATTATTTAACAAATGTTAAACAAAACTTTGGCCCTTTGCCACAATATTTTAAGCTATGTTTTGCATCATGAGCATATTTTAATAATATTTTGAACCCAAACTGAGTAACGAAGAAAATAGAATTTTGAAAAAAAATATCCAAAGCATCATTTTACCCTCACTCAAGGACAAAATGGACCGTCATTCAAAAATAACTGTAAATTGTTTTTTGTCGGCAAAATTTAATATGTAAATGTAATTATGACTATACATAAAGAAATAAAATAAGTTTTACAATCATATAGCATGCATAATTTATTTTATGAAAATTTTAAAATAAAAAAGTGTCACAAACAATAAAATGGAACATTCCAAAGTTATAATTCAAAAATTATGTCCTACAATAAATGCAGAAATAAATGAAATAATGTAATGGGGATTCACGCATTTTGAGAACGTCTGAAGGGCTACCATGATGACTAGGACCCGGAACTGGAGTTTCTTCAGTCGATGGATCATTTGACTCGGCAGTACGGCTGCCCACTTAAGGTCATATTACTGGAACATTTGGAAAACATAACTAACTAAACAAGTGTAATTCACATCTAAAAATATATTCAGTAAACCAAGTCGTATTTCTGTACAGAAAGGATTGTATTTCTAAATAAATAAGAAAGTTAATGCTTACCTTATAAGAGATATGATAAAACCTTTCTATTCAGAAAAGTTCTACTCAGACATGTAATACACCGATCGCTTAAATATCGCCGTTGCTTTTTCTTCTTGGCACAACTAGCTTACTACCTAGATAATAGCGCTGCCTGTCTGAAAGTAAACATGTGTATCGTTTTGCCCGCTAGGATCATTTTGGGGCACCTTCCCCTACGTATTTTTAAATAATTTTTCAATAAAAACCTGATTCCCAATCTCATTTCCATTAGTAAAGAATTGATACCGTTCGTAAATGAAGATTGCCAAGATACTTTTAAATGTAAGTGATGCCCTAAAAGTTTTTTTCGGCTATATGATTTTTTTTTTTAAATGCAAAACTTCAACATAGGAAATGTCGCTAACAATTATTTATTTATTTATTTTGTGTGTGTGTGACAGCAAACAGAAATAAAATGCAGATCTAGGGAGGGCAATGTTGATACCCCTGTCTGGAAAAAATATGGGCAAAATTTTCACATTCACATGAGTTAAAATTATTTTATTCAAAATTAAAAAAAAAAAAAATCAATTAAAGCCAATAGAATCATTTGCAACTCGAAAAGGAATAGCGACTTATAATAATTCTCAAAGTTTATATACTGTAAAAGGAAAAGGATAATAGTCACTCCTAAAGTGTAAAGTAACCAAAGCAAGAAAATACCCAATTTAAGAAGTTAGGCGGCGGCAATTAATAATAACCTTAAGCGATTATTCGTTTTTTGCAAAATAATTTGTTTAAAAGGAGTGAAGTTTTTGACCATAGATTCCTAACGCGGGCCGTATCGCAGCTGAAGCTTTCCATGGCGCGCTAGTAAATCCGGAGACAAGTAGAGGGCGTTGAGGCTGTAAAGAGGGACGGCTGTGATGTACCTATATATTTAAGAAAACTGTGTAACAAAATACTTTGAAAATGACTGCTTTCATGAATAAATATGTTGTCTAAATATATAAATTATCTTATTATTATCACGAAAATCATCATTTTTTAAATTAGAATTAAGTATATGTCCTACCTAATTGGGTTTAGTTTAGAATACCTTGAATGCCACAAGTTTTTTTAATTTGTTAGGCAAACATTCATTGACAACTTGCTAAAATTTCAGCCTGAATCATCTCTTTATTTTTCATTGTCATTAATTTTGTGTTTATCTCAATACTTTTTTTAATAATTTATTGATTTTGTGTTTATTTTTTAAAATTTAATAAACAATTTTATAGTATACTAGCTGAAGTACCCGTCCTTCGTACGGGAATAAATCGAAGTGAAGAAAATCAAAATTTCATTATTTTGTATTATTCCAGAAACTTTAAATAATTAATTCATCTAACAAAATAACATTACGTTGCAACAAACTTTTACTTTTAAAACAAGTTAAAAAGTTATTTGACTCATTATATCGCTTGCATGCAAGAAAAGAGACAAAACTAAAAAATAATAAAATTTTAAGGAGAGACAATTCAGGCAGGGGAAAAAAAAGCTACCAGGTTGTTCCTCGTCAAATCAATCAAACGAACAAACAAACAAACAAACAAAATGGAAAAACTCCACCACACCATTCAGATTTTCTTTAAATGTTTAGAGATGATTTATAGGCTAAGATAACCTCAAAACACAATTCTGAAAGTTCTATGATAATTAAATTCTGAGAAAATAACTATTATAATTTAAAAATTTCAGCATAAAATTCGCCATTTTTTTCTTATTTTCTTGAATAACATCTTACCTATAAATTTTAAGGAAGTGAAAATTTGTTTACAGGGATAACTTTTCAAGCTGATTCTAAAAATGTAATCAAAATTTGAGTATCTTCTTTAGATTCTGCTTAAACATTGCATTTTTTAAGAAACATCATGAATTTTTTTTTACACATTTGATTGGAAACACATATTTTAAATTTTTATATGTTGTTAAGATGGTGCACCAACTACATTCCAAAAATTTTCATCTGGTCTTTTATCTCAGGAGCTGAGGAAAAAAAATTAAATATTTTCTTGTGACTTGTACAATATATATCCTGCTAATATTATAAATCTGAAAAATTGCATGTTTGTGGGTGAAATTTGGAATGAAGATAGTTTATACCCTCAGGATTAATGCATAGGCTACATTTCTTGCATATAGTTCATTTGAGACACTCAAAAAAATTTTTGTAGCATTACGTTCTGTGGACATCTTTGTAACTTCTCAATAGATTCTAGAGATTTTTTCACCAATACAAATCTAAACTATTTATGAGTAACATAGGTAACAATTCATGCAGCATAAATAGTACTTATATGAAGACATTCGAAAAACTCTTCTGTAGGCACCTCTCTAACTACTGAACCGACTCTAAAACTTCTTTTCACCGATAGAAAACTATACTATCCCGGTATAATATAGGATATCTTTCAAGCATATATCATAAGTTAGTTCTTTTGCAGGAAAACTCGCAAGTATTACATTATACTCCGTGGGTATCTCTGTGATATAAGAAATGTGTCAAAAACACTTACCTTAAAACAAAAAAGATAAGCATCTTAGCATAACCTATTCCATTTAATAATTCATGGCATAATAATATATTTTGAATATCTAATAAAACTCTTTATTCGCTCAAAACACTTTGTTTTTTATTTTTCTATACGATAACCAACTTAACCCTTTAACGCGCAGTGGCCCCGCTCTGGGATCACCAAACTCTGACGTTTTGACTGTTGCCAGTCAAGAAGAATAGATTTGATTCCTATAAAAATAGTTGCGGGTCACATAGTTCCACGAGGATCCTTTACTTTTTAGCACGTCCTTTCCCGTAAAAAAATGGTCACGATTATTTTTAGCAGCACAGCCAGCTGGCGTCAAAAAAGGGTCTCTAGATCTGTGGCACGCGATGAACGTTTCGATCATCCGCCATCTTGCTGGTAGTTAAGTCGAGCGATGGTAACGGCTGCCCTTTTTTCAGCATTGGTAGAGGGTTGCGCCTCAAAGGGTTAACTGCAGACGATTTTATTCACTCATCCTAATATGCAGAAGATGTATCTTGCTGAAAATTCAGATCCCGAAAATCACGTAAAAAAAAGCTACTTTAATATGTAACAGCAGACACATTAATTAACAGACGATTTTAAATTCTTATGTTTTGGCTCAGCTAATAGATTTGTGTTCGTAAAACTCCTTTTTCTGCATCTACAGTGTATTCACATAAATTTTTATATCCATGGTTCACGAACACAAAATAAATAAATAAATAAAAAGACTCTTTCTTGTCAATCTGAATCTGATGTCGCAGTTTTCAATGAATGAGTTTTGGGAGCAATTTCAAACATGTAACATCAAAATGACGTCGATCAAATTTGGGACTTGAATTCGTAAAAACATCTTATGTTCTTAGGCGTTTGTTTTTATTTTAGAAAAAAAGTCAATCTGTGTAATCCAACTAATCGAAAGAACAAAAACAAAAAATCACAGTTATTTCGTTCGTGACGTGTTTTTTGACATCAATGTGGCGTAGATTTCTCTTGTAAATCTCACCGTATTTACTACACAGTCAGGTATCAGAAAGCCTCTCTGCGTGGAAAACATTAAAAAAAAAATCTCTTAAAATCCGGGAACTGGTGGACTTTCAAAGTTTTAAAGTGGACTATGATTTATTCTATATTATTTTATCCATCTATGCAAAATTTCAGGCTGATAGGTCCATTTTTGTGGATTTGTATACGATCTAAACAAACACACAAACAGAATTTCATTTTTATTTATAAGGATTTGGTTATCATTTTATTAATTTATACATTTATTTTTTTAAAGATAAATTAAGTGCATATAAAATACAACAATGTTTTTAATATTTCATATAAAATTAACTATTATGAACTAGAGTTTTTTTTTCTTTCAAAGGGGGCGTGGTCCTGAAAAGGTTCGGAACCTCTGTGTAAGACTTTCAGTAAATGAATATATTCGCACGTTTAGAGGTGGATTTATTTGGCTGAAATCCCACTTTATTCATCTTAAAATACAAGACACTATCATGAAATTAATTTTTATATAAAATTTCTCCAACTTAAGAATTTCAGTATTCTTAAGAGAGGTGAAATGCATCGTAAAGTATATGATTCAAAATCGCAGCTTTTTAAAATACATAACTAAAGATTATAAATACATTTGCATTTTCATACAGTTTCAGTAAAATGTAAAAGAAACAACAATATTTGTTGAAAATATCTGAACGAAATTTTCAAACATTTCCACCAATTCAAAAATACTTACATTAAAACTTTATTTAACAGTATTTTGAAAAAATGCTTAGTTTATTATTTGCTGTGTCCTTTTTTTAACACATAAATAATAATTAAATTAATTTTTCAATCTAGTCATTAGTTCTACGTAACCATTAAGATAAATCCATGTTAAGGATCATTCACTTAATATGTCACAATCTTCTGGACCAGCTCATTCAGAAATTTACTTCGTTTAAAACCTTAAAAGTTTGTAACTGGGTGCGAAAATGACCATTTAGTAAAATGACGTAATTTAAAAACCCGAAAATAGTGTCTAATATATTTTATTTTAAATTTGAAATCCTTCCATAATTTCCTTGTTCTCAAGATGGTGCCACTTCATAATCGGAGGATTTCAGATGTAAAACAAAATGCATTTGAGAGTTTTTAATTTTTGCCATTTTATTAATTGATCATTTTTGTACTTGCTCACCGAATTGCTCCAGAAGATTGCAACATAGTGAGTACAGGAAATGATCCTTACTAGGAATTCCTCTTAAACAGGAAAGAATCGCTCTACCTTCGACAGACATGAGTGCTGCAGCAATCATCAACTGCGACTGCGGACTGGTGTACTTGGGTTTCTGTCGCCGACCTCTCCTCTCAAAGATCCGAGCGATGCGACGTGTCTTGGTGACTATCGCTGCGTAAGAGACGGTGTAGTTGAATCCCAGGAAGAAGCGAACGATTCCACAAGTCGCCTTTGTCGGTTTAGCAACTATTGCGAAAGTAAGTAGGAAGGACAGGAAGATACCTGCAAGATATAAATATATTATTAACAAAAGTACTAAAGTGCTAGTAATGTTTTCATTTATATATATATACAGGGTGGTCATAAAATAAATTACCCGATATATGGACCTCCAGCCGCCGTTCAACTAGTCGAGATGAGATTGTTGATATAGTTATACAGAGGTATGTGCTGAGATTGGGATTGTTTTAAAGAACAGAGCTCACACGGTTACTGATGCAGTGAAAAAATTTCGAAATTTCCATTGGCAACACCCAGGGTTTTTTTCCAGCGAAAGTTGGTCAGTGTATTGAAAAACCATAACTGGCGTTGGATCGATACACGTATGAAGAAAATTCGCGGGGTAAACTATTTGCAAAGAAAAGAATTGTAAACGAACCATTGACAGCCCATCACAGGAATGAAAAATTGTTTTTATTGGAATTAACAGTTTTCAAATTCCCAACCGTTAATTTAATATTTTGACTGTCTATACCAGTGAAATAATGCGACTCATACATTTCTTTTCCCTTGTTGGCCTCATGAACTCATCTTTCCTATTTGCACTTCCAAAGCCCAAATTTAGTACATGCTTCTAAATATACAAGTTAAATTTGCCTTCATGAGTATCATACTAAAGACAGCCAGTTAAACTTTATCGAAATCGTTCCTTTTCTATTGCATGACATGTTTTTTTCCAACGCGACGGCACGTCACTAGCAATCAAGCTTTCACCGGTGGCTCGTTGAAAGTGGCAGCTATTTGGTACTACAGAGCCATATCCTTATTAAGGCATCACCGATACCCAAGCCGGGAATCGCACCAAGACCTAAACTGAGGTAGAAAGTTCGTTAACCACTGCACCACCTAGGCGGCTATCGCATTGCTTTGATGTTTGTTATTACTAATTTCTTTTCATATTTCGCACACTACATATCTTCTCCGTAAAAAGTTGACATCCGAATTGCAATATTTACCAGCATTGTGTTCGGACGTAAGGTGAATATCATATGTTCAGTTGCTGAATTTGCTTTCCACAGTACATTAATCAAGCTCTTAACTTTCTCTGTAATAATAATAATAATAATAATAAATAAATAAATAAAATAAAACAAGTCAACTCAACTTACCCAAAAGCAACAACGCGCTCAACTCTCTGGCGGATGCCTTGATTATTGGGGTGTCCCAGTGTTTCCAGAATATCACTGTCACAGCCAAAGTAACCGCGATTCCGACCACGGCGAAAGCGATGCTACCCACCGCCCATGGATTGGCGTAATTCATGGAAGTCTGGGGTATTTCCACGCAGTGAGTCTTGTTCCGGCCGGGCAGATGCCCCTTCTCGCACTCCCTGCATCCACCTTCGTGGCTTATGTACTGGTAGTCCGTGCAGTTGAAGCAACTCCAGCAGCATTTGTTGCTATCAAGTAGCACCTTCGTCTCTCCAGGCAGGCAAGGCTTGCTGCACACCGACTCCGGCAAGGCTTTTTGGAAGTGCTTGAATTTCAGAGCGTCTTCGTTCAAGTTGAGTTTTGCTGGAGAGTCTCCGTCCTCTGCAGACGCGTGAAAAGAAAAAGTTAATAACAATGTTTTTCAGATTATTATAATAAACTATAGTCAAAGTTACACTGAGAGAAAGGAAGAATGCTTGCAAGTGAAAGTGTCTTAACCCTTGACTCCTATAAATGAATAATTTCGACTCAGAACCATATAATCAGAAGACCAGAACTTTAAAGAAACATGAGTTTTGATCTTTGGAACTACAAAGCTGAAAGGAGTAGTGTCGTCCTTGAGACATCTTATGCACTGGTAATCTAGGTGTACGTTAACATGATCGGGGGAATTTTCAGTCAGTGTCAGGCAGACAATTTAGAGAGCCTCCATTTCTTCATTTCTGATTTTTTTTATTTTTTTAGCACTTGTTTGCTATTAATTTTAGACAATGATTTCTGTCTACCCGGCAAAATGGCATATCACTTTTCAAGGGTTATCATATTGCGGCGGGGTAATAAAATGTCAAAAGTCGCCAAAGATTGACATTTTATGCGATTTACCGACATGTTTGGAGTCAAAAATAAGTCCACAGGTTGGAGATATTTTCTATATTTAGCGAGAAATTGCCATGTTTATTTAATGGAAATATTAATTACCCTAACGTCACAGACAGTCACAAAACAATCACTATGATGTCACAAAGGATAACAGTGGTCACCTAACGTTACAAACTAGTCGTGTCGTAAATGTTAAGGGACATGACTTCGCTGTGTGGTCACAATGACACTTTCTTTGTGACTGGTCATCAGATGGCGTCGCTGCGAAGTCACAATGTGACTGCTAATTCTTGGGACTCTAAAGGATGTCACAATGACAGATTTTACGACTTTTAATTCCGATGCATTTGATATGTATTTTAACGAGTAATTTTAGTTATAGTATAAAGAAAGCATGATGAAATCATTTTATAGAAAAACCTTTTTACATTATGTTTTATGTAATTTGAAAGAAAATACATTTTTTAAATTTAAGAATTCGAAAATAAACCTGTGTACGTCATGTATCAAATCTCGTAAAAGTACCATATTTTATAAGTTTACTTCTTAACAGTAAAAACGCATCAATTCCAAAGGAATATTTTATGGTATTATGATGACAAATGCGGCATACTCACTGATTGTGAAACACTTTCCAACTTAATGAAACAAGGAAGACAAATAGGGACGATTATGACCACATAGCAACCTAGAGCGTATTTAAAGTAGGAAAGTGTTTCAGATTTTACTTCTTTTCTTTATTTTTTTGCAGCAGATGCAACTTGTATAATGTAAATTTAAGATTTTTTAAATGGCATGCAACTACTTATTCAATAGTAAGTAAAAATATAAATTACTAAATTAAATTAGCAAATATTATTTTTTTATTCACAACAAATGAAACAGAGAACGTGAGGGGGAGATCAAAGAATATTCGAAAAACTTTATTTACTCATGCTGTCAGAGAGGAAAAAATGGTTAAATTTACCTATCATATAAAAGGAAGGAGGGAGGAATATCGGTTGAAGTTAATAAAAAATCTTTGAAACTTACGACAGTTGGACATTTTTTTTAAATTAGCAAATAGTACTAAAAGTGGTGAACCATTTAACACATTGAAATTATCTTTGAAAAACTTGCAGTAAAGTTAATTCGTCAGCTGAGGAGTCGATTAAGGTAAATTCGTTACTCCAACACTCATGCAAGTCTTCCAAAACATTTAATAGGCGTCTTCGTATTACTCACTGATATAAGTTCCAACAGGTCTCCAATAATAGTGATCGTAATTTTCATCTTTCTGGTAATTCGCAATACTATAACGCGGCGGAGCATCACCAAATGAATCAAACTGGAAGAGATTTCCATTATCATCTGTTGTAAAAGAATTAAAAAATAGGTGATTATTTTATGTTCGATAAATTTAATTATTTAATAGAGGCGAAGCATTTTTCAAAAATAACTTTTACCTCAAAAATACATCTAAAGCATTTAATGAACTGACAAATGTATATTAACTAATATTGAAAAATTATTTTGTATATTTTTTTTGTTTTATAGTACCATTTTTTGTAAAATAAACATATCTAATCTAGCCTATTGAATTTCACTTTTAAACAAATGCCATTTAAATAAATGCATATAAATATAAATATAATGCTCATTACATTTTCCCTTTTTTATTTTTTATTTTTACAATTAGCATTGCAATATATCACAAGTTCTTTTCGTTTGGCACAAGGCACAAACTAATAAAAACGTGTAAAGCCGAATTCCGGACAAAGGAGATCTTTAGAAATTAATAAAAATGATCTTGTTCAATCCATATTTTCCATCAGGAAACAGCTTTGCTGATTTTGGAAGCATTTATTCTTTAAATGACTCTTACTAACAATTTTCATTCCAATTTACATTTTTAACAAGCTAGGACTCCACCAATGAATGAGTTCAGATATTTTCTAATGCAAAATTCATCATAACACAACACATGAAATAATTTTTTTGAACACTTAGACCATTTGAGGCTATATTTCCAGTTATAAGTTACAGTTTATTTTACTATTTCATTAAAAACAAGGGGTCAAAATTAGGCAAAGGTAAAAGAAGTGCATTCAGGAATGCGTACAGCGCCAACAGTAAGAAACAGAATAATTATATTAAAGTTTGTTAGCAATATAGTTAAATATAAATGAGAAAAAAAAGATCCGAAAATCCACTTACCATTAAACTTGACTTGTAGTAGGTACCGTCTGATCAGACTTCCGTCTAGGTCGTTCATCGCGTCACACCAACCCCGCTTACCACCACACTTGTCTTGCTGTATGTCGTCAATGGCCGTCGCAATAGAGTGGACAGCATCTCTAACAAGCTGCGCGGAGGGCATTTTCTGCATATAGGCCTCCTCGGGGATACTTCCGGTGCAGTTCACAGTGTAATCTTTGTTGTAGGGAGTCTCTGGAAAGCTCGGAAGCCTGGGGGGAAGAGATATCTCAATGCAGTAAATACTAAGTCCAAAATCCGGCGTATCTGGACATCGGTGATTTCGAAATTTATATCATCAGCAAGTCTTCACCCACAACTGCCAGAAGCAGTCTAGGGAATAAGACTCAATGTAATTATTCTTATAATCTAATTCCAAGGCGAGCACAAGTAAGCGGTACAACCTAATGCTATTTCTGCCCGCTTCAAGAGCAGTGGTTGATTGCAGAGCTACTTGAAACACTGTAGGAAAACGTACGCGCAAGGCATTCTTAACATCTGGAGATGCCCCAAGCGACTTTCGCTGTGTATAGCGATGAAACGGGGAAAGGAATTAAACTTTTGACCAACTATTCCTTCGTTGAGGAAGAAAGAACTCACATGTCTACTAGAATTCATTCGTGAGCGACAGGAGCAATTTTATTTTTAAAATTACCTAATTGAGAAACCATTAAATTTCGCTATTTTAACTATGATAGCAAAGAATGCTATATAAAACATATGTTACAAGATATGATTAATTTTATATAGAGACAAAAAACGCAATAATAAAAAACAGTTGTTTTTAATAGGTTTAATAAACTATATAAATTCTAAACACGCATATGTAAATCTTACAAAAAACTAATAAATTTAATGGTAAATATTTAACTGTAAAATAAACTGTGACAAAAATATAAATAATGCTTAGAGAAGTTTGAGAGAGCTACTGGTATGCAACATTGTGCAATTTACAGTGCATTAATGGATTTTTCTTAAAGTTTTCACTATCGACTTTGAGATTTGAAAACTTGCGATTTCATTTCCATAGAGGTGGTGCAACGCACTTGTTTCTTTTAGCCTTATTTGGCACATTAGTACTGGTGTCCTGTTGATTGAAAGAGCACCAAGAAATAAAAAGTTGTCTCGCATACCTGCATTGTTTCTTCCTCTCCCACAACTCGTAAAACCAGGGATTCGTCTCCCGCGTGTTTTCCGGATCCAGGCTCCTGAAGTGCTGGAAAAAACCGGGAGGGGGGTTGATGATGTACGCGACGCACAGCGCCCCCTCTGCATACTCCTCCTGTCCCTTGACCGCGTAGTCTCGGCTGCCCCAGGCTTCGCTCCCCAACCACACGAATCTGTCGTGAATTTTCTTTCTTTTGGCTGCCCTCAGGATGTTCTTCGCCAGGAGTTGTTCGCCGAACACAACGACAGCTGAAATTATCATGAGCTAGATAAAACACCCATTAATTCTACAAGAAATGGAATAAACTTTAAGAATAAACAAGTATAGAGTGCGAAGATAAATATTTTAAAACTCACAGATCTGCCCGACAATATCGGACGTCACTGCCTCTGCTAGCGATAAACACGTAGAGAGCGTGTGCAGCTCAGGGTAATGTGAGAGATAGGTCGCCGTATATGCAAAGGAAATCGGCATAAAATGCAAAATAACTGCAACAGGGATTAAAATCTAGACTTTTTAATCGACAGCAAGTTAATGTTCTACTTGTTTCATTTTCCAAAATTTTTATTTTTCAAGTCTAAGAACGCTAACAAATTATTTCAGTTTCCATTTAATTGTTGAATTTAAGAGCTTCGGTGACAGTAGTGGATTCTGTAACTTTTATAACTATAATGTTAGAAAAAAATTAGTTCCTTATTTCTATGTACAAAAATAAATATATTGTATTATTGTAGCTTTCGTCAGTACGGGGGAAGGGAAATTATTGCCAGAAAAATCATTTTTTACTGTGGTGATATTCAAACATGAATATAAATTAATTAAATAGCATACAGCGGGGAAAATGAACACATCAAAAATATTCCTAGCAGAAAAAGCTCCCTCTGATGTCGGATGAAATCAGGAGGTATTGCTAATACCATGATGCATATCCTTGAGTTTTAGTTCATATATACGATAATGAAATTTACTTTAACACCTAACGCAAATGAAAAAAAAAAGAAAATTAAGATATATTCTTAGAACGCATCATGAAAGGGCGGCAGCGATACCCTATCATCGGTTCTCGGATGCATTTTTCTAAACCCTCAAGTGTTCACGCACTTGCCTGCAAAACTCGTTTTCCTGTAAAAGGAGTTAAAATGCGGTGAAATGAAAAAACATTTCCTTTCCCAACCAAATCGTGTTAGCTAATATTTTTAGGTTAATTTTGAAAAGAAAAGCTTTTCTCTTTAGACTGCTTTTTGACTTTCCATCAGAAAAATTGATTTTAAAAGTTGAGATTTTTTAAACATTCATTGAAATTGAAGATATTTCATAAGCTTTTCTTGACTCTAAAACTGTCATTCAGTTCAAAAATACATGATGCAGTGAAATATACTGCAGTCACCGTTGTCTTTCTAAGGATATCGCAACCACTTTTTATGTTTCTAAAATAATCCTTCTCAAATAATCCTCCCAAATATTCCTTTTTAGATAGTTGCCTTTAGTTCAAGCGAATGATGGCAATTTTATAATCTACGATTCGACTTGATGTATGTTTTTACTTGTCGTATGCATTAACTTGTCGTTACTTTATGTGTGTGATTAAATGTCTTTTTATGAACTCTAATCTTTACTTATTAGTAAAAATAAATTTCCTTCATAAAAGTTTTATGCACTGAAAAATATATAGTTCTTATTTTCGTATTGTTTTACGAGAGATGTAAATTTTCTTTTTATATTTACTAGCACAAACAAGATTTTCTCTTGTGAATTTTAATCGAATTTATACGTTTACAAATATTTAACTTTAATCCTATGAATAATTACAGTTTTACTATCGATAATTAGGCTAGAAATTACTTTATACTATACTTTATACAGTATCAAAATGTTTCATGAACGATCTTTCATTGCCTGTAAAATTAGTTTTACTGCTTGAAGCGTTATGAAGCAGTGAAATGTAAACAGTGACTGTTCTCGAACAAATGATATTCAAGTTTGCTGGCACAGACAAATAATTTACTGCTTTCGTGTTATTTTAAACTATAGTTAGTTTTCATATCTATAAGCGTATGCTATTAGAAAAACTGCAGTGATTAGGTATGTTTAATTTTTAAAAAATTAAATCTGAAAAACACTCATGAGATTTTCAAGTAAAACTACATTCGACAATAAAGTACTGTAAGCTTGAATCAAGGTAATGTGATTTTAAGTTTCCGCAACTAAGTTGTAAAGGTGGGTGGGACAGCACACCTACTTTAATTATAATAAAAAAATTCTGATGTGGACAAGACACCACATGTCCACCTTGTACGTCTATGAAATTATATAAATTTTTGATGCACTTCATTTTCAAGTTTATTTAATTTGAAATTGAGATACGATAATTCTTTGGTATTAAGTTTTTGAGATTTATCTCCAAATAGAAAAGATATTGCCATGCTGGATTCAGTTTCAGAAACTTATTTTTGGCAACAAATTTGGTGATACAGTAGAGTCTCGAGAGTTCGAGTTTCCCCATAAATCCGAGTTAGAGAAAAAACCAGTTTAGCTCACAAATAATGACCAAACGCACGAAAGAATTTTTTTTTTTTTTTTTTTTGTGCAAAATTCAAGTACCTGGCTCACCCGGAAGCCACATTAGAAATCTTCCTCCCAAAGGTAATGGGTCTATTCTTCCTATAGATGTCCTTACAGACATTTCTGTGCAGTGTTGACTCGCTGCTTTGACGATGGTGCTATATTGTTGCACGAAAACGGATCAACGTATTAATATAAAAACAATTGATTATTATTTTCCGATATAACTAACCTGTTGTAATCATCAGTAATGTAAAAGTATCTAAGTAGATTTTTTATTTAACTAAGCAGTCATGTTACAAAAATTGCTTTATTTCCATTTATTTGTTTATTAAATTTTATGATTTCGATAATTTGAGTTTTCAATAATTCAAGGCAAGCCCGGTCCCGTCCACCTCGAATTATCGCGATTCTACTGTATTTCGCTTACACAATAGCTCACACAATGAATCTGCATACACTGTTCAGATATTGAAGCTTTCCATAGGCATTAATGCATTGAAAGTCTTTTGGGTGACGCTGTAAATAAATTTTTTATGCACTTACATGTAATTCAAACTTATTTTACTTGAAACTGAGGTACGAAACTTCAATAATATTAAGGTTTGGAGATTATTTCGCTAATATAAGTGATCGCCAAGCTAGATTAAGGTTTTTTAAAAATTTGGTACCAAATGTAGGAACATTTCCCAAAAACTCTCGAAAGAAGGGCGACGGTTGGGGATATTTTGGGTCTGACCTAAATAATGAATGTCTACAAACATGTGTGATCGTAATGTATTTAGGTTCTCCATAGACTTTAACGTATTGAAAGTCTTTTCGGTGACCCTATAAATAAAATACTCTGTCGTTTGAAGTCAAAAAGAAAGCTACACAGCTAGATGTTACAACAGTTCTAAATATATAATGTCAACATTCTACGCCTAGTTGTTTTTGAGTTATGATAGTAACATACATACGTGCATCAAGAAAAAAAATGAAAAATGGCAAGCGGTTTTTGAAAATAGATCGTGGGTACATACGTATGTACAGCTGCAGAAAAAAAAGTTCCACTTGCTCTTTATTTCGCCGTCGTTCGTCATACAGGAAAGTTATATATACCATTCGTTTGCAAATAACGCATACTTGAATTTGCTATTAATTTAATCTGAATAAGGTGCCGTCTTCATATTTAATTCTGTATCAACTTCGTTTTTCTCAATGGCAATACTGTATTTTGACTTAACGAATTTTGATTAAACGAAAGAAGACTTTCAAATTACCCTGAATATAAATTTTTACCAATTTTCTACGATAATTTCCGGAGATATTGCGAATCATTTTTTGCGCGTTTTTAAGGGACTTTCTGCAAATTGAAACACGCTATTTGTAGGTTCCGAACTTTTCGCCTTTCATTCATTTCGCTCAAGAGAGTTAAAAGAAATAAACATTATTTTCAATGATTAGAATATTTAGTCAGTGGTCCAAATGACCCGTGAGTTCATAAGTTCCTTGGTTCGTACACATGATTTAAAGGAAAAATGCAAAACGACTGCTCACGATTTTTAAAATCTTTCTAATTTTGAAATTTTTATTGAGTATTTCCCTTGAAGGTTCGCTTAGACAGGATAAATGTTGGCAGGAGTGAGAGGCTGCTCTCTGCTCTTGTGACTACGAGCATGGATGTTATTCAGCTACGGTCGAACTAGAAGAATGGTTTCATGATTGAAAATTTATTTGTTTGAATTTCATGTAAAAAACGCAATTACTTTTTTGCCGACCCAATATTAGCACTGTGTTTGTTATTTCACTTTCTTCATTTAATATTATCGTCTGCAAAGTGCAATATTCTTATAAGACTTTTGGCGGAATTTTAATTTATATTCAAATGAATATTTAGACAGAAAAACGTGATTTTATATATATATATATATATATATATATATATATATATATTTGAATGTTCGATAAAGTATGGGGAAGTCCAAAGACCCAATGTTTCCAACATTAAAAAAGGTAAAATTCCTGCCTCGAATATTGAGGATGTTAGTTTTTCAGAAATAGGGCGTTGTATTAGAAGACATACATCTACTGCATCTAATTCTATACCTGGAAAATATTTTATTTGGGGGAATATGGTAGCGGACGCAACAATAGACGTTTTATAGAATCACCATCAAACTGTAAAAACCTCTAATTTATTTGCTTCAAAATTTGATATTTTTTAATACCGCTATCTTTTACTGTGTTTTTGCACAAAATATAATTTACTTTTATTTTAAGCAATTTAAAAAAAAATTGTCACTTAATAAATTTATATAGGGTTCCTTAACTCATGAAAATAACCTATTTAATTTAATATAAATTAAACTACCGAACGTAAAAAATTGAAATTTTGCACAGCCATGCAATATTACTTTCTGCATCTATTTTCATCGAAATTTGGCTATGTTTATATTCATAATTTTTTGAATATTAATTTAATAATTAATAATTCATATTAATATTTTATTTAAAATCATAATAACATTAAATTATGTTTGGGTCGTTTAGTTCTAATAGTACGAATAAAAATCAGCTTCTTATTATCAATATTATATGAGATATGATTTAAAGTATGTAAAAATATTTTAACATAGGAGGAGGGGGATTTTGGGTGCTCATAACTCACGCATTTTCTGTCCAAATATATTGAAAATGGGTGTCCGGGATTAAAATGAGCTAAATTTTTGAAATATGAAGTGAAATCTAGGGTTAGCTATTGGGAAAAAAAAGTTGGTGTGAATTTTAATACGTAGATGACCCCTTATGCAATTTTTATGCATAGCAAATTAAAGTGTACGTCAATCGAAACGATCGGTATCTGTAACTTTGCTGTACGACGATCGACGGCCGAAAAAAGTACAAGTGGAACTTTTTTTTTTTCCCCGCAGCTGAACATATATAATTGCTTACGCTGAGACGCCATGCAAAAAATTTATCAAAGTAAATTTAGAGATGGTCAAAATCGACTTTTTCATCCTAATATGAATACGGGAATTTTCGCAATCCATATACTTCCTCTTAATTCGTATAATGAAGAGGAAAGCATAATTGTTCGTGTTCACCTAATTTGCAGACATTATATTGCCTCTAGCATATCATTTTTCCGCAGAAACAATGTTACAGGATACAATATTACTAATATAGCAGGATGATTTATTTGCAATGCATTAATTTGGCCAAATTAATTATTTATGCACAAAATATTCATTTTTTAAATATTTATTTGTTTATTTTATCCATTCTAATCTTGTTGATTTCTCCTTTAAATATCTGCTGAGTATCATGGGGAAAATGCTGGCTTTTCGTCAATTTATCTTAATGTTACTAACTAACTTATTATTTGTATAAATAGCCGAATAGCCATGCATAGCCGAAAGTTGACTAACCTGACAAGCAGAGACCAAAATTTACACAATTTTAGAAAAAGCTGAAACGAATCTTTGTTTCATTTTTAATTTCATTCACACAGCCGTTTACAGGCGATGCACGAACAAAGTTCGCATAATTTTCCAAGCTATCTCGAAACCTTTTGCAAGGATTATTATGTGTGCTCCTGCAGAAGAACTATATATTTTACAGATACTACTTTGGTAGATAATATGCCTTAATAACATAAAATAATATTATTTATTTAAAATACAGTATGTACATAAAGGAATACCCCAGCTTTGCAGTGCTACAATCACAGCTAAATGAGTTACAGCATTTTAGGGTAAGTTAAATGAAAAATAACATTCTACAATGTCATGCATTTTTAACACTCCGATTAACTCCGATTTAAAATTGAGACCTTAGACCAAGATGAAAATGTGTACAAATCAACCCTTTCCCTAGAAAAAATTACATACCTATTTATTTAAAAAAAAAAAAAAACTCCAAAATAGTTTACATATTTGACTGAGGAAGTGCAACCTTTCAAATCTGGGGTACATTTTCCTGAAGTATGATCACATTGAACGTGTATGATTTTATAAACATATATTTTTATAAATCCAAAGTGTTAGTTTTCATTTGATTTGTCCAAAAAGGTATTATTATCTTTATCTTCGTAATTGTTGCCTTGCAAACTGGTACAACACACTGCGCATTAACGCCTCTAAAACTATTGTTACAGAAACACAAAAAATACCATATAATGTTCAGGACAAATTTGTATATTCCTATAAAAAAACGAATAATGCTGAATAACCATTTTTGGTGCAGTACTTGATACAGAACATAAAAATAACGTGAGAAGACTGAATAGCAATCGCAGCGTATTTACGAACGCACAATCAAACAGATCTCGTGAACACTTTCCAACTTCGTCAGCAAGAATCTAAAATCTCACTTGAGCATTATACCTCTGGCTTTTTCTTTGAGCAACGCATCCAGCACGTCATCATACTGCGCATCATTAAAGGTTTCGACATTGATCCTTTGCAGTGTGGCGAAGCAGATTCGTGCTCTTCCAGCTGACACTTGCAAGCTTTCGAAGCCAGTGTTGCCATAATCAGAATCGGAATAAACAACAGAAATGTACGTCCAATTAAAATGCCTACATTAAAACAACAAAACAACTGATGAAAACACACAGATGAAAGCTGTTTAGATGTTATTTTCTAATATAATAATGAAAAAGAAGTGCATGCCAAAAACGATTACAAATGAAATACTTAAGAAAAATATTTTTTTGAGCGGACAGCTTACGAATCTTACATATCGAAAATAATTTATAAAAATATTTAAGTAATAGCAATTTTTCAGATAGGCCAAGTGACACCGATAGACTGGAACCAAAATTTATATTATTTTAATATTTTTTTAATTACACTATTTCTAAAGTGAAAGAAAAAAGTTGATGCATATTTTACGTTTGAATTTTTTTTTATTGAAGACACACACAAAGTCATTGAAAATTTTTGAATAAAATGTTATCTTTATCCTCAAAATTTTGTAAATCATTTTTTAAAACAAAAATCTAATGAAAGAATTCGCGGTTTAGGAAGTGATGCTTTGAGGATAAAATTTACCTGAAAATATGGGATGGCCCAATTAATATTTTAATTTCTTTACAAATGGTGGATGGTTTTAAATAGTAAAATAGGAAATATAGAGGGCGTTCTTGATCTTCCGAAATTTGAGTTCTGATTAGAAAACTCCTTAACTCTCGAGTTGTCTTCGTATAGACCAAAAGTTTGAAGTTGCTTTTACTCCACAGTAAGTCAAGCAAATTGCGTTGAGTTAGATTGCTATTGAACCATCTTTAACCTGTTTATTCCTATCATTAAAATCACACGTGGTAAAGATTTCCCTTCTGTGCTCCGTGTTACGTCATAAATTGGGTCTTCAAGTAACCCTCTGGTTCTCTACATTTTTACCTTCATCCCTGAATTAGAAGAAAAAAACACAAAAATGAAGTTCAAATAATTCTAAAAATCTTTTTAATATATAAAAGCAACTTTACACGAAACATGCTTACAATGATACTTTCAGATTCAAGATACAAAATGCCCTTTAATGCAAGTGTATTGCATTAAATGCTGAAAGTCAGTGCAACGATTTGTAGTCGTAACCATCCTACTATATAGTTAATCCCTGGGTCACTCTAACAGTTCCGAACAACGACTTCAAAATAAAATTTTTATCACAATTACTCCAAGAAGATTAAAAAGTTCAAAAAGATTAAAAAGCACCAAAAACGCAGTAGCATCTACACCGTTTGTACGATCCGCTTGAAATTTTTCGTAATCATGTATAAAAATGTAGAAAACAATATTCGCTACTTTAAAAAATCTAAAAATCCACCTGTTACCTCATTTGTTTTAGCGAATTTTCGATCGATCTTTTCAGCTCCATTTTATTTCCGAGAGTAAAAAAGAATCATTTTCGTGACAAAATTAGCCGTTTCAAGTAAAAATGACGTCATACAATTGGGATTCCAATTCATTTAAAATAAGCTAATACAGCTCACTTTTTTTTTCATTAAAATGGTCGTCTGCTTGATGCATTGATAGAGAAAAGGCCTCATACACAAAACGAAATCTTTCGAATGCGAAAAGTTTCCGCGCATTTCCAGAAGAGAATTAAATTCGGTTTGGTTTATAATAAAAATTGAATATGAAGTTATTTATGTGAACGAAAATTAAAGATATTGAGTGTAGACATACTTTCGTCCAATGTTTTTTCTAGCGCCAGTTGTAATTACCTCCTCAACGAGCTTTGACTTCTACTTTACAGATATGAGGCATTGATAGAGAAAAGGCCTCATACACAAAGCGAGGATGCGAAAAGTTTCCGCGCATTTCCATAAGAGAATTAAATTCGGTTTGGGTTTATAATAAAAATTGAATATGAAGTTATTTATGTGGACGAAAATTAAAGATATTGAGTGTAGACATACTTTCGTCCAATGTTTTTTCTAGCGCCAGTTGTAATTACCTCCTCAACGAGCTTTGACTTCTACTTTACAGATATGAGAAAACGAATAATACATAATTATAAGAACACAAAATTATGCACATCACTAACTCGCGGACGGATTCTGTAACGCTGTAAGATAGCTCTAGTATCGCATACACAGCAGGAAAAATTGAAGGCGTTCGAAAGCTAATCAAGTGAAGCTCTATGGTCCGGTTAACTAACCGAGCGGTTTAAGACGTCAGAATAATGGTCTCACTCTAGTTCTGGTATATGTTTCATAGGTAATTATCATTTGCACAATACTAAAATAAATGGGATGTTAATAAATATTTCGTGTGTATTCAATGAAAGAGGTTGTTATATTCCAACTGAATGTTAAATTCCAACACAATTCCAACTGAATGAAAATTTCAAAAACTTATTCTCTTCTCAGGTGTATTCAGCAGACTAAGAAATTACGATAAATTGCGCCAAGCGTTAGAATCATCTCCTCAAAATCGCACATACACCATTTTATTTTTCGATAAATTAAAAAGTTGCACATTTTAGTCTCGGAAAATTTCCAAATCCTATTTTACTTTTGAGTATAAAACATTTCATTCCTGCTCTGATTTCGCATGCACACGATATTTTAATTAAAAAACGATCTTACAACTAATATAAATAAAAAAAAACGTTATTCTTTTATTTTTACTTCAAGAGTCTGAATTATTTAATAAACATGCCAAATATGGCAATCTAGATATGCTTAAATTCTCATTCATTCCACTGCGGGATTACAATTTCGAAATGGCGAGACGAAAAAATGAGTCTTTTGCGACACGTTTTTTATCGATATCTCCTAAAATAACTCGAATTTCGGAAAAATCGCTTAAAGGTATGTCGGGACCCGTCCTGGAGAATTTCCATACAAAATTTGGTAGGTCTAGGATCACCCGTCTAGGAGCTAGGCGAGACACAGACAAACTAGCTAACTAACTAACGGACAGTTTACACATTGTTTTATTTATATAGATTTCTCCATGGACATCTTAGGCCATTATAACTAACTATTAGAGGATATTTAAAGTAAAATGTTCCTTTTATTTATTTTTTTTTCTTTGCATTAAAATTAACGAAAATGCATGCCATTTATGATCGCATTTATTCCTTTATTTTCTTTTATTTCTTTGTCTTTTTTTCTATCATAATTTCTTGTTTTTCTTTTATCGTAAATATCTCTAGAACAACTCTATTTTGTTTCTGGTGTTGCAAAATAGTAAAAATGTAATGTGTTGTAAAAAAGTAGTCATAATGACATTACTTTATTATTTCCAGCAAAGCTTCAACTTGGTGATTGATTGGAGCAACGGTGCGGAAAAAGTATTCGTACAGATTGATGTTGCTTAAAGAGGGTGCATTTGATTTGAAACTCACCTAAAAAATAACAAGCAGCATAAAAAATTAAGTCAATTGTATAGCTGATAACTATATTCTTTATCCAAATTTCAATACATATTTTAAATGACTTTAAAATTAACTACATGACAGAAGAGTTTTAGAATATTTATTCTCATTTTTTTATTAAAAATTTTCTACGGAAAATAAATAGACATTTGTCTGAGATATCGTAAGTATAGGACTCAGTAAAGAAAAATATCTTTACTCCAATCAGAAAAGTTTGTCATGTCTTCCCCCTATTACATATTTTTTTAATAAACTGACCGATGAGCGAGCCCATTTGTTTGATACCATTCTTTACCTTCTGAAATGTTTTGTTCTTTTTACTTATACAACTATTTTTATACTTCTAGATTTCCAGGTTCTTCAAAACAAACCTCTCCAAACTACTTCAATCCTTAATCAAAATGCTAAAAATCAAATTTGAAAGTGAAATATTTTGGTTTTTGCTTAAAATACGATTTAAAAAAGGAAGAAAACTGTAATTGTTCTGTTTAAATAACTTTTTCTCCTGAGTTTTATCATATATAAAGATGCAATATTTATACAATTCTTTACAGGAAGTATATCGATTTAGAATTCTCACATATGTAACAATTAAACAATTTTAACAATTAAAGTATATACCAGTGACTAATATGCAAAGAGAAGGTTTGTTTAGTGGCTGATTGGTTACTAGGCCAATTATTGCAGTTCAGTTTCTATTTTTTTTCCAGCAGCAATTATAATACAAAAGGAAAATTCTATCTTTTAAAGTAGCTCAATTTTTAGATACGAATACATTTTCAGATATGTATTTTGATTGACTGAGTCGGGTGATAAGTTAAGCACCTCTTCACATAAATCTGCCGTGAAATGCTACAAAATCATTTTAAAATCTTTTACATTTTAAAATCTTTATAATGTTATGAATCTCTTACCCAGCAATACATATGTTAAGGCAAATAGAGATAATCTGGTGATAATGCATAATCACTTGTGTCTTTTGGTCAATATGATGAGTGATTTAATATTTATTAAATTAACCGATTTTTTAGGTAAGCAAAGGACCACTAGTAATGGATTTTCGAGCCCTCACTTAGCGGTGACCATTGACTTTATAATGCCCCCTACCATGACCTGGTTATAATATTCAGACCACTGACGTTAATTAGGTCAGATTTTCGAGGAAGCTACCCGTTGTGTGATCCTTCCTCAAACATCCTTTAACAGTATTTCTTTGTAAATCTATATTTTAAAAAAAATCAGAGTATCTCTCCGCACATACGTGTATCTGTGGGTTCGAAAATACGTTGCCAGTAGTTCTTTACTGACCTAAAAAAAAAAAAAAAAAAAAAAAAAAAAAACATCAATAGGTCCGGCTTCTACTGTGGTGCGTGTTTATGACTGGGATGTCCCTCAAAAATCTGCTAGCAGTGGTTTTTCCCTAATCCTTATCAAATATAAATGGGTCTAGCCACTAATGCTATTGTAAGTACTTCGTATTTAATTTCCCGGCATGTATGTCCACAGATCTTTCAAACGGAGACGTACTATGTTTTAGCAACAGCAGATGCAGTTACATTTAGTTTTGTTGTTTCAAATTAGAGTAAACTCTTTAACGTCCGGTGAGGACACGAAATTCTGACTTTCTGACTGTTGTCAACCACGAAGAATAAATTTTATTCTTATAAAAATACTTGATAATAGTTGAATGAGAATGCTTTACTTATCAGCACATCATTTCCCATAAAAATTGTCGATTATTTGTAAAATTGTCAGGATTCTTTTTAACAGCACCGGCATCTTCTGAAAACTGAAGAATACGATGGAAATATGTTCGTATAAAAGAGCAACTGGACAGACTGCCCAATGCCGAAAAAGGGAGCCGCGGTTGACATCGCTCGATTTAACTATGAACAACATGGCGGTCTATCGAATCGTTCATCGTGTGCCACAGATCTGCAGACCATTTTTTGACATAGCTGGCTGTGCGCCGCGTAGCTAAATTGAGCGATGGCAACAGTGGCCCTTTTTCAGTATTGGGAAACGGTTACACTTCAAAGGGTTAAATGGTACGTGCCCTTAAATTTTAATTCGTGGACTCATACCTGTGGCACTTTGAACACCCTCAACAAATTGGCAAGTTGTATCGACACCCTGGAAGACCTCCCGCCGATGACACCCACCAGCCTGCTCAGGTTACCGTGATACACGAGGTCTTCGCCGTTACCGCATTTCAGCTGCCGACTGAGGTCTCTGTTGGAAGCGATGAAGCCATCCATAAAGTCCATGGCCACTTCGAGCACGTGAGCGGACGAGTCGCAGCCGTCCAATCCAAGCACGCCCAGTTTGATGCCGGGCAAGATATCGTCGTTCTCGTTGATTTTGTTGACGGTGTACAGGAACGTTTCGAGCTGCTGAAGTCCTTCTTCCTGTGAATCATAATAACGCACACTTAATTCAGTCGGTACTCATTATAGAAGAAAAATAAAGTAACTGTAAATAATATTATTTATCATTTACAAATGCCAGGCATTTGTCAACTAAGCCATTAGACTTCTAGATTCCCAATATTTTTGAACAAGAGAAGTTAAACAACAATATGCCCTGCACGGATCGTTCATCGGTCGTCCAGAGTTACATAAAATACAGTTAAGGATGTTGCTGCATCGCGGGCGACTGCCGTGGACCACAGGGGTTAGAAGCAGTAGCGTAGCACGGATTTTATTTCAGGGGAGGGGGGGAGCTATGTATCAAATTGTAAGCTAAGTTTCGATTATAAGCTAAGTAAAGGGTCAGATTTCGGGGTGGGGGGCGAGCTACAGCCTCCTCAG
The DNA here is from genome assembly GCA_038373885.1 of Cheiracanthium punctorium. NCBI lineage: Eukaryota > Metazoa > Arthropoda > Arachnida > Araneae > Cheiracanthiidae > Cheiracanthium > Cheiracanthium punctorium. The sequence continues at coordinate 571,383 of JAWZYV010009509.1, forward strand.
CACTGGGTGGAACGGTATTTGTGGGAATAAACACTGCTTATTATTATCCATGGACGTCATGTGATGTTTTCTCCTCGTGATTATCAAAGCTAAATGTGTAATAGAACTGCTTTTATAGCTGTATATATAAGAATTGAAAATGGCAAGCGTTAAGTTGGATGTATACTGATGACATTTTATGTAAATGTAAGTTGTGTTAATTAAATGTTTGTTTCGTCACTTAAGTCTCATTACTGCGTGTCTCTACTAACCACAGTATTCATATCGCGAATTTACGACCTTTTAATGACCAGATCCATCGACAAAAGCTAATGCGTGAAAGCCACACGCATTAGCAACCCCTCCCCCCACATCATGGAGAGTTCAACAGCAGATTTTCCTCCGCCAGCGTCAATTTCAATTGTACAATTGTTTCGAATGTACATTGATTACCCCTATAATCCCGACCGTTGCCCACAACTCAGCAACAGTGTTTAGGGGAATCACTAAGTCTTAATCTAAACAAATGTGTTCTAAGGCAGTCATGTCCAATATAAAGACGGAGCATAGCAACAGCAGAAGAATGAGTAAAATGAGGTAAAAGTAGGTAAATGAGACATCGGTCAGTTTACACGTAGGAACACGAGGTAATACTAAATGTAAAATGTTCGATCAATACTTTCTGAGATGGTGAGCGTCACCTCCTGTGGCGATTCGGGACGCCTCCCCCTCCCCATTCCTATATTTTCTGAATAAATGGGCAGTAGAAAAATTACTTTTACAGTTTTGTTTGCTTGAAACTATTTGCTAGTTCGTCATCGTTGAAAAGACGTGGCAGCACAGATGCCTTTCTGCGGCCTGCTTCCCAGTGCTATAACCCAATGTTTCGCTTGCGCATTCGCTGGAGACACAGAGTTATTTAAAAGTCCCATGTCCCACAGAAAGAGGATCCCTCTCGTTGCGCCTTTGAAACGAAAGGAGCTAACAGATTACTATTTTTTATATACATAGGAGCAAATAAGACTTCGTAGGAAAATCTTTTATGATGGGTATGATTTATAGAATTAAGTTCAATGAATCCTAACTCTAGAAACAAAAATCTCCTTCCAGACCTCTCCCAATGATTAGTAAGGGATGTCACTTTCACCTGAAAACAGAACAAAACAGTTGAAAGCTTTCCTGCAAAAAGGAGGTATTTCTAACTATTCCATTTTCCGGGAAAATTTAAAAACGCTTGAAAATTCAACACAAACTAACGAGAGTGGCAGCTTCAACTGTTGAATAACACCAGAACTAAGAATTGAAGATACATCCTTTCTCTACCAAACGAAAGCGATTTCTTTTTCGCTGCAACATAGTGCATGAAACTCCAAATTCCCGTAAGGTGAAGCTACCTCCTTTTTGCAGCAAACTCTTCAGTTTTCAATTGCATTGTTTTCTCTGCAACAAAATACAAGGTTAGCAAAGGTAGGTTATATATATTATAATTTCCCCTTATTTTGTCTATTTGTAATTAATTTTTAAATATTTGCATTTACTTTTCTTTTCTCTTTTGCATTTGCTTACTCTTGCTTTCAAAATCTCTTTATGCAAAATGTGTGTGATTTCCAAGTGTTTTACGTTCTTAATGCTTACCATTCCATATTGCTCTAAAAACAACAAATGAATCTAGAGTGTTTGCGTGTGCGATTTTATCAACACTAGAAATAGAGCCCATATTAACCTCTTCTGGTAAGATTTAATAATAAAACATTGTGAACGAAATGACCCCTTAATTTTTATTCGGAAAAACTTGTTTTATTGGCATTTGAAAATACATTATGTTTAAAAAGAGTTCCAATAAACTTTAAGAGGAGGTAGGGCATTATAAGGGTTCAGAATCACAAAGCAATGTGGGGTTAAAAACGCCGTTTTCACTTACCTGTTAACAATCACTTCAATAACCAATTAAATAATCAATTCTGTAATCAATATTGTTGCGGAATTACTCTGCTACTCCTGGGGTTCGTCGTTCTAAAGTCCAGTTGGTGTAAAAAGTTCAAGTAAAAAGTCACTTGTCAGGATGGAACACAAACGTTATTTCTTCTAGAACTTCGTAGAACAATCAGCTGCACACAATTCACAAGCACAATCTAGCAGTAACGTGCTTTTAACAATCCGCTTGGATCAGAAGCTCTCACAAATGCTGTATTTCTCACACAAAATAAGTCACTTTTACAGGCTAAAATTCCGTGGAAATATTCAAGGGATATAGTACACTATCCCTTAAGACACAGCAATGAAGAATTTACACACAGCACTTTAAAAACAGCTTCACAAAGCAAGCTAAAACACAGCTTCTATAGCACTATCAGTTCACACAAAACAAGCGTACTCAGAGCTCTTCACACATTGAATGTTCAACTCGCAACTGACTGACTTCGGGGCGATGCCCGCTTCTATAAATAGCCGACGCAGGAGGTACAAGAGGTTTCCAGAAAAATCAATTTCTCGAGGGTTCTACATAAAGCGTGAATTTTGATTACGTCATAGAAGAGAAATGTTAGGTTATTATGCGTTTTTAATGCAGGAAAAACAACTTCCAGGCCCCATTGGGAAAATCGCGCCAAATGACCAAAAAGTCGCCAAGCTTGGCGACTTTGGTGAAATATCGCCAAATTTGGCGCCAAAAATAAGTCCTCAAAAGTGAAGAGATCTAAGCTCTAGGACTAATATTTCTCGAGTTTTCTAGAAATCCCATATAATTGAATGGGAAACCAAAACCTCCGTATCTCCGGTTCTAATTGGCCGATTTTGATGCAACACAAAGCAAAATTTATCTATTTGAAGCGTAGAATACGAATTTTAAACCATTTTAAGCCCCAGAGCAGCGGGTTGCCCCGAAAATTCGTAACATTGCCCCCTTCCCAAGGACTGCACGTCCCGGGCAGTACAATCCCCAGTTAGGAGGTCTCACAAATATCTGCTGTATATAACCATTATCAGGATCTTAACAACATAATTCAAGCAAATAATCAATAAATACAGTAAGCAAATGCACTCTAATAAATAAATAAAATACATAATAAACAATTACACTAATAAGTAATCAATGTAATAAACAAATACACATTAGTAAAAACCAATATATTACAATATGTACACTAAACATGGCGTAAGTAGTGAGAGAAAGAGAGTTGAAGAAAGAGGAAGAGAAGAGAAAGACAGGAAAGGAATGAGAGATGAAAGAAAAGAGGAATTACGCCATAGTGACCATAGTCTGAGCTAATTACAACCGCGGTAGATGGCTAGCCGATCGTAATGTACAACTCTTGGCTTCGAGTTTGGTGACTTACGAATCCGTACGATGACGTCATTCAGCCGGTTTAGGACTGTGTAAGGACCGTCCCACGGCGATTGCAGCTTGGGAGACAGGCCTTTCCGTCGAGTAGGATTCCATAGCCAAACTTTGTCACCTGCGTTGAACTCGTGTCCCGTAGCCTTCGTGTCGTAGCGAGTCTTCATCTTTTCCGTGTTCAGGTTGATCCGCTCCCGAGCAAAATGATGTACATCTTCAAACCGTGCCCGAAGGTTTTCCACGTACTCCTCTGGCGATGAAGGCGCATCTGGAGGGCGGCCGAACACTAGATCGGCGGGAAGACGAAGATCTCTGCCGAACAGCATCTGGGAAGGTGTGAAGCCGGTAGTCTCATGGACGGCACTCCTATAGGCCAGCAGGAACAGGGGGAGTTTCTTATCCCAGTCCTCTTGATTCCTAGATACCAGGAGCGAGAGGTTGTTCAAAATTGTACGATTGAACCTCTCCACCATGCCGTCGGATTGTGGGTGTAAAGGCGTAGTCTGGGTTTTGTCCATTCCGAGAAGTTGGCATAGTCCTTTAAAGACTGCAGAGGTAAAGTTCGTTCCTTGGTCGGAATGAAGTTGCAGAGGGGTTCCATATCTGGAAATCCATTCTTGCACCAGTACCTCTGCTACGGTCGTAGCTTCTTGATCGGGAATAGGAAACGCCTCGGGCCATTTAGAGAAGTAGTCAATGACAACTAGGATGTATTTGTTGCCATCCGAAGTTCGCGAAAGAGGTCCCAGGATGTCGAGGGCAATCCTCTCAAAAGGCGCTCCTACATTATAACGATGTAGTCTTCCACGGCTTCGTTTCTTCGGGCCTTTACGGGCGGCACAGGCGTCACAAGCTTGACACCACTTTTCGACGTCGCCTCGAGCCCTAACCCAGTAGAAGCGCTCGCGAACTTTCTGCAGGGTCTTCATCACGCCAAAATGGCCTCCAGTGTAGCCATTATGAAGTTCTTCTAGAACCTTCGGAATCCTCGAGCGAGGGAGTACTAACTGCCATCGGAGCATCTTGCCGTCGTCCGACTCCCATTTACGATACAGGACTCCATTCCTCAGGCGAAGCGAATCCCATAAAGCCCAGTACTGTTTTGTTGCCGGACTGTAAGATGATATTTCTTGCCAACTGGGCTTAGCGCTGGATTTTTCCATAAATTCCACAATAGGTTTGATGTCGCTGTCTGCTAATTGGTCCGCCCGAACATTTTCGTCACTCCAGGGATCTTGGGATGGTGTCGATGATGTAACTTGGCGGACAACGGGATGTTTCAGATGGTAATTTTTCTCTGCCCTGGAGCAATAGCGACAGCTGTCTATACAGGGCCTTCTTGACAAAGCATCTGCATTTCCATGAGATGCCCCTTTCCGATGACGTATCTCGATGTCATATTCTTGTAATCGCTGTATCCACCTGGCTATTTGGCCCTCTGGATTCCTGAAATTTAGAAGCCAGCTTAAAGAGGCATGGTCCGTTCGGAGCAGGAACTTTCGGCCGTACAGGTAATGATGGAAGTGCTCCACGGCTTTAATGATAGCAAGAAGTTCCTTTCTCGTAACACAATAGTTACGTTCTGCCTTTGAAAGGCATTTGCTCCAGTAAGCAATGGCGTGTTCTTGGCCATCTATCTCCTGGGACAAAACTGCTCCAACACTCTCCTTACTTGCGTCTGTGTCCAGGATAAATGGCTTGTCAGGGTGAGGATACGACAGAATCGGCGAAGATGTTAAAGCCGTCTTCAGTTCGTTGAATGCGTCCTCACATTCCTCAGTCCATAGAAATTTCTGTCCAGTCTCGGTCAATTTGTGAAGAGGTCTTGCAATTTGAGAAAAGCCCTTCACGAATTTTCGATAGTAAGTACACAGACCGAGAAAACTTCTTAAGTCATGGATATTCTCGGGACGACTCCAGTTCTGGACTGCGGACGTCTTTTCGGGATCGGTCCGGACTCCGTGGGCGGATATTATGTGCCCGAGGTAACGTACTTCCCGACGGAACAAGTTGCACTTCGACGGACTTAGTTTCAAGTTTGCCTCTTTTAATTTCTGCAGTACCTTTCGAATGTTCTCGAGATGCTCTTCGAAAGTCCTTCCGACGATGATGATATCGTCCAAATAAACGAGACATGCTTCGTAGGAAAGTCCTCTCAACACTGTCTCCATTAGACGCTCGAATGTAGCCGGTGCGTTGCAGAGTCCAAAAGGCATAACTTTGAACTGCCACAATCCTTGTCCCGTGGTGAACGCAGTCTTTTCACGGTCATCGGGATGGATTTCTACTTGCCAGTAGCCACTCTTGAGATCCAGAGTGGAGAACCATTCATTTCCCGATAAAGTGTCCAATGTGTCGTCTTTCCTGGGAAGAGGGTAGCTGTCTTTCTTGGTAATGTCATTCAGACGTCTATAGTCAACGCAGAACCGGGTGGAACCATCTTTCTTTCGGACCAAAACAATCGGCGAGGCCCACGGACTAGTCGATGGCTCGATGACGTCATCACGCTGCATCTCATCTAAAAGTCTGCTCACCTCTTCTTGCTTAGCAAACGGCAGCCGCCTAGGATGTTGCTTGATGGGAGAATGGCTGCCTGTATCTATCCTATGTTGAGTTAAGCTCGTACGGCCAAAGTCACCCGAAGTTCGGGAGAAGAGGTCTTCAAATTCAGCTATTACTTTCTCCGCAGCGCTTCTCTGTTCTGCCGTTAACTCCACGTCTTGTATTAATTCCTTCGTCAGGCACTCGGAAGATTTAGCTGTCGTTTGGCTGATGTTCTTATTAATGCAAGTAACAGGAGTGCATGTCGCCAACACTTCATTTTTCTTTATCACCTTTGACTTGTCCGTCACATTTACTACTCTAACTGGAATTTCTGTTCTCGACAAGTCCACAAGTGTTGCTCCCACAAGTACTCCTCTGACGGAATCACTATTGTTTGGGTGTTCGATTAATCCAAAACGGAATTTATTGCTTTCTTTTACTGTTCCAGAAATTATTGAATCAGTTCTGGGAGGTAGAGTGATATCAGTCTGGGCTATTATTTGCTGAACAGGCAAAACAGTTTCATTTCTAATATCGAACGCAGCTATTTCTTCTGAGTCTGAACGAAGCTCATTATTCTTAAAGTCCAAATTAAATTTGTGCGATTTTAAAAAGTCGAGTCCGAGAATAAAAGAGTCTGTAATATTGGCGACATATACCACATGGTCGTATCTGGCATTTCCAAACGTGATTTCTACTTGCGCTTTTCCGCCCACTTCGATCTTGTCACCTGTCACAGTCTGGAGGGTCAGCGAGGATGGAGTCCAGATAATCTTCAAATTTAATTTCTTAGCCAGATCCGTCCTTATGATGGTTACGTTCGCTCCAGTATCAATCACCATGTGGCATGGGGAACCATTAACGTATCCCTGTACGAAGAGTCCATTACTGCCACCATTCACTGATGAAATCTGCAAGACTTTTAAGTGGGGCTTTTGACTATATGGCAACCTCCGCCCCGCGAGATGGCCACCTCCTAGTTTCCCTCTTTCATGTTCTTAGATTTCTCTTGCTGGTCATAAGACTTTCGACCACAATGCTTTTGTACATGGCCTTCAACGCCACACTTCCAGCATTTCACTTTCTTTCGGCCATCTCTCGTTCTATCGGATCTTAATTTTCGTTCTATGAGATCTTCAATTCTCTTCAACCTGTTCTCGACGCTCTCTGTGTCTTTGTCAGCTGCCTCTTGGACCGTGACAGCTCTAACAGCATGCCGATCTTTCCTGACGGCCCGCTGAGCCGCTTCTAGCTTCATTGCGAAGACGAGAGCAGATTTCAAATCCTGATAATCCTCCAACATGAGTGCCTTTTGGGTTTCTGGATCACGGATGGCTTCAATAAAATGACGCACCGCCATTTCCTCTCGGACATTATCAAGGTGGTCCATGTAGGCTAGATGACACAGCCTATCTATGTCCGAAGCCAGCTCTTGAAGGGTCTCGCCAGATCTCTGCATCCTTGACTTAAGTTGGATTCTACTATATTCTTTCTGGCACTTCTCTCCGAATTTCATCTCCAAGGCACTGGCAAGGGCGTCAAAATCTCCTATCTTCGTCGCTCCGATAGTTTGCAATACATTAATTGCATCTCCGCTAAGGGAAGCGGCCAGTTGATTAGCTTTCTCGGACTCGCTCCAACCATTGGCTCTGGCGACGATTGAAAATTGGGTCTTGTAAGCCTCCCAGGGAGTCTTTCCGTCATAAGGCGTTAGTTTCACTGCTGGGTGGCGTGACGACAACCTGATGTTTTCTGGTACCTTTCCCAGCTTTACTAAACTGTCCAGTTTTTCTTCTAGCTTGTGATCGATCTTTTCCTCAATCCTTTCCTCGCATCTCGCTTGAATTTCTTCCAGGAGTGATACTCTTTTCTCTACTTCCTCTAACCCGGTTTTCATCTCTTCGTGAGTGGTTTTTAACTCATCTAATCCGGTTTCTATTTTTCTTTGTCCATCTTCCACTTTCTTCTCTAGTCCGACCAATCCGGCTTCAATTTTCTTTTCTAAATCGGTCTGTCCGGCTTCAATTTTCTTCTCTAAATCCGCCTTCATCTGTTCTTGTGCGGCTTTCATCTCGTCTTGTCCGGCTTTCATCTGTTCTTGTGCGGCTTTCATCTCGTCTTGTCCGGCTTTCATCTGTTCTTGTGCGGCTTTCATCTCGTCTTGTCCGGCTTTCATCTCGTCTTGTCCGGCTTTCATCTGTTCTTGTGCGGCTTTCATCTCGTCTTGTCCGGCTTTCATCTCGTCTTGTCCGGCTTTCATCTCGTCTTGTCCGGCTTTCATTTCTTGCATCATATTCATGAGCTTTTGAAGTTGTTCTTCCATTTTTTGTCTAGTCAAAACCATAAACTGGAAAATTAAAGTCTTTCTTTAGAATCCCACTTCTGACACCAAATGTTGCGGAATTACTCTGCTACTCCTGGGGTTCGTCGTTCTAAAGTCCAGTTGGTGTAAAACGTTCAAGTAAAAAGTCACTTGTCAGGATGGAACACTAACTTTATTTCTTCTAGAACTTCGTAGAACAATCAGCTGCACACAATTCACAAGCACAATCTAGCAGTAACGTGCTTTTAACAATCCGCTTGGATCAGAAGCTCTCACAAATGCTGTATTTCTCACACAAAATAAGTCACTTTTACAGGCTAAAATTCCGTGGAAATATTCAAGGGATATAGTACACTATCCCTTAAGACACAGCAATGAAGAATTTACACACAGCACTTTAAAAACAGCTTCACAAAGCAAGCTAAAACACAGCTTCTATAGCACTATCAGTTCACACAAAACAAGCGTACTCAGAGCTCTTCACACATTGAATGTTCAACTCGCAACTGACTGACTTCGGGGCGATGCCCGCTTCTATAAATAGCCGACGCAGGAGGTACAAGAGGTTTCCAGAAAAATCAATTTCTCGAGGGTTCTACATAAAGCGTGAATTTTGATTACGTCATAGAAGAGAAATGTTAGGTTATTATGCGTTTTTAATGCAGGAAAAACAACTTCCAGGCCCCATTGGGAAAATCGCGCCAAATGACCAAAAAGTCGCTAAGCTTAGCTTCTTTTGGCGAAATATCGCCAAATTCGGCGCCAAAAATAAGTCCTCAAAAGTGAAGAGATCTAAGCTCTAGGACTAATATTTCTCGAGTTTTCTAGAAATCCCATATATTTGAATGGGAAACCGAAACCTCCGTATCTCCGGTTCTAATTGGCCGATTTTGATGCAACAAAAAGCAAAATTTATCTATTTGAAGCGTAGAATACGAATTTTAAACCATTTTAAGCCCTAGAGCAGCGGGTTGCCCCGAAAATTCGTAACATTATGTAATCCCTATGCATCAATATATATAATGACAAAAATTAAAAAGAATTTCAAAGAAAAGGGAGAAAATAGTTCTCAGGAATGTGCACACCTATTTGTATTTCAAATATGATATCTGTGAAAGCTATCATTTTCTGTTAAACGAAATATATAGGGACACACCACACCACACACAGTGGCTAACGATTTTGGTTAATTGTCACAAAATATGTTTTGTTGACGCTATTTAAATCAAGTAATTTTGTTGGATCGGTTTCAGTTTCATGGAGAAGTTCATGCTCAACCAACCTACCATAATTAGTTTTCGGTTTCGAGAAATGGGTACGCCGAAACAACTAACCTTTACTAGCCAAACTCCAAACGATCGAGCCAAATTTTGCTGAATCAGCAAAATTTTTGTTGATATTTAGTTGAGTAACAAAATTTTTGATAAATAGAATATCCTGTACATTCTATGAAATTCTTTTGACTCAATAAAATTATTCAGTTAAGTAATGCCAACAAATTTTTGGTCCAACCAAACAATTTTTTACACGTATTGATCTTAGAGTTGTGTTCGTTAACTACATTTCATATACAACTAGTTGCAGTTGTTATTAAATTAATTGTTAAATGCAAGGGATGCCTTTTAAGTTTCTACAAAACGTAGGAAGAAAAATAATTTTGGGGGAACAAACTGTTTTATTGCTTTTCAAAATATTTCCCTTTAAGATTTATTCACTTTTCCACCTGTTCAAACCTATTCTTGAAACATTTTTTCCACTCTGAAGTTGATATCTCGAAACCTGGTTTTGGAAGGCATCAACAGCTTCCTCAGGTGGTTAAATTACTGCCCACGCATTTTTTGTTTGACTTAAGGGAACAAGAAAAAGTCATCTGGCGTCAAATCAGGAGAACACAAGCAATGATATTAATTTGATATTTTTATCCTTCGAATAATCAATTGTTTCACGTGCTGTGTGGGAGCTGGCTTGTCGTGATAAAGAATGATGCTTCGATTTTTGTTGTTTTTCCTGATTTCATTGATGACTTTTGGCAAACAAATTTCTGTTTACCATTTAGCGTTAACAGTTTTTCGATCCTCTAAAGGAATGCTTGCGGTATATCCTGTACGGCCGAAGAAACAAGCAAGCATTTTCTTGGAAGTGCTTGATGAACAAACAACTTTCGTAGGATTCGGTTCATCTGGAAACACCCAAACAGTGTATTATTGTTTAGTTTCCAGCTCATAGGAATATATCCAACTTTCGTCGCCTGTGACGATGGGATATACGGATTTTGCAGCTCCCAATTTGAGTTTTTTTAACATTTCCTTACGCCAGTTTGCACGAGCCTCCTTTTGAACTTCTGTCGAATTGTGCGGAATCCATCTGGAACAAATTTTTTTAACAGCTAAATGTTCAAATGTATTGCAGTCTGTGATATGCCAAGGGATGCTTCTATCTCACGATATGTGACATGCCGATCTTCTTCAATCACCTCGCGCATTTCATCGATGTTGTCTGGAATCACTACCGATTTTGATTGTCCTTCACGAGATTCATCACTGTCTGACGCACGACCACGATGAAATTCTGCAAACCAATTGTAAACAGTCTTTTCTGATGGTGCTCCATTACCAAAAGTTTCACGAAGTGATACTAAGCACTCTTGCCGAGTGAGGCCTTTCTTAAAATCATAAAAAAATCATCCAACCAAAACCTTTACGATTTATTTCCATTTTTTTCATTCACTGGCTTGTTTATAACACTCGTGTAAACAAAATACGCAAGCAATTTCTATAATGCCACTGATTCCAAGATAAAAAAAAAATGTGAATTTTACGTATATTCTGAAGACAAGTTTCAGTAGCGCCTCCTAATAGTCGTTTGTAAAAACACAAAAGGCAACCTACCTAACTGTAATTCTAGTTAAATATATATTTTTACAAAGTATTTGTAATTGCGACTGACCGCTTTTTTTATGCAAAAGTTTTACCTGTAATTTGTTACAAAAAGAAAATATTTTATTACTAGAGGTCTAAGTAAGTCTAAGTAAGGGAATAGTATAACTCTCGTGAAGGTAATCGACCGCATAACAAAGAGCACCAAAATGCTTCGGAATCTCAAGGTTTGTCCTTAATCGCTTAACATAAATAGTGTCAATATTTGTTGATTCATTATAACAAGATGCAAAACGGGGACACATTCAAACACTTACACTAAATGTTCCAATGCCAGTACTTACATCTATTTTCCCGCATACGAGTTCGTGGTCGATTTCGTGAATGGGGAAAAAGCCTGCCAAGTAAAGATCGCCTTCGATGACGCTGACTCGTTTATTGGGCCATTTGATGACACCGGACACAAACGGCAGCAATAAACAGAGAGAGAGAATTATTTCCATCTCTAAGTTTAATTACCTGGAAGAAACAAGAAAAATAAATCATGCCGAAACCATCGAATATAAAGCACTTTCTAACGTGCAAGTACTTCTATCCTTACTTAGTCATTTTCCCCCAATAGCTGGTATTTATGCACAAGCATTCGCCGCAACAAAGACCGGGAGTGTTTGCCACTTTATTATGGGGACGCCAACCTTGCTTCATAAGAAACAGACGTACCTCGATGTCTCCGAATTTTAAACCAATTCCAGTTGGAAAACTTTCACTTCGATTGGCATCAACAGGAGCATCGTTTCAATATGGAGGACATTAGAGCCATGGCAGATTTTACATGCACCAGCTCCTTTTAGCATACACGGTCCTACAGCAGTCCAGTTGAAGTAGGTTGTCACCCACCCAAGAGCTGACAAAGGTCCCAGCTGACTCTCCGCTATGTGTGTTCTAATGGGAATTGAACTTCTACAGACTGGGTCATTACGATACTAACCCATTATCTTTTTTTTTTGCTATAAGCTTTTAAGTATTTAATCACGGCCATAGAATCAACATTCGAAATATTTCAGCAAATTTTAGTTTCAATGTACCATGACAGCTTGCTTGATTATTTTTTCTCTCTATTCCAAAAAAAAAAGTAACGGCCGCTGCCGCCTCCACCGCTGACAACAGCTTGTTCTGCTATCTCCTCCGAAACCGTGGGGATTTGAGTTTCGACGAAGGTGTCTCCGGATTCGGAAGATTCCGGGGAAACCGATAGGCTGACTTAAATTTTAAAATTCGAATTATTTTAAAAGATATTAATAAAAAACTAAAAAAATAAGCATAATGGTTGCCAGGTTTGGAAAATTTCGCCAGCATAAAATCATTCATGCCTTTGCAACAAAGCAATTCCAAGTACGTACGATCGCTTGAAATTGACAAACATGCAGTAGAATTACACCAATTTTACGCCAAATTAAAAAATATGTGAAATAAATAAGTGTGTTACACAAAGTTGTCGATTTTTAAATAGTAAGTTCTCTTAGATAACAGGAGTTTAGAATTACCGATTATTCGTTTTTCCAAAGCAGAATAACTAATTGTAACTGATTTTAAAAGCGCCATTCTGGCATCAGGTACGATCTGACAAAAGGCTATCTCTCCAAGCAGGGTGAATCTAAACCGCGTGATCTTGAAAATGAAAAATAATTAAGCCGCAGATTATACTAAAGCCGGTTAGGTTCAGCTTGGGTTTTAGCTACCAGTAGAAATATTTGGCGTCGTTAACTATGCCATTACAGCAGCTATAATGCAGCTTAGATATTTGCCAACGCGGCGAGATGGTATATTTCGTGGTGCTAAATACGCCAATCTGCAAAGGATTATGTATATGAATACATGGATAGCGGTTTTCCCGGTAACCTTACATGAGCAGTAATTGTCAGTTAAGAGCATGTGTAAATCGCCAAATAATGAAAAGTAGCCATTGTTGGCAAATTTATTTCTTTATTGTTATTGTTTTTTCTGGAACTAATTATTAATATTAACTATATATATATATATATATACGTAAGTCATCAAATTATGAAAAATCGCCATGGGTGGCAAATATGCTGATCAAATAAGATGTTCCGTAGGTTGTACATAATTAAAAATAGTGGGAGGTTTAAATTTTTTATGTTCCAAGGAACATGCATGAACCAAGCAATATGTAGCTCGGTAACATCCTATCTTATCCAATCTTTGTGTTTTGCTTTTTTTACGAATAAGCCTTATTAGACGGCGAATGCCTCATACAAAAACCGAGCGTAGCACGTCTAGGAGCCTTGGCCCCTAATATTCCGAACAAAAGATCTGCATGACGGTATTCGGAATATGGTAAAGTCTAAAGGTTCTACTTTTCACTTTTTTTGTATTTGAAGAGTAATCTTAAGGATAATGTCAAGGACAGCACAATAGTATTTTGAGAAACTCTGTGGATTATGGAACACAATAAAAAGAAATAATTTTATTTTCATAATGAATGGGTATGTATAGATACGTTCTGTAGTGGCTTCATTTTTCTCTCGTACAGGACTTTAAGATTCAATTTAATATTTATTTCTTTATTGTTATTGTTTTTTCTGGAAATGGCAACGAAAAAGATATTCCGCTTTTGTTATCTTTCTATTCTAAAAAAAAGTAAAGGTCGCTGTCACCGCTGTCAAAGGTGGTTGGGCTAACTACTCCTAAACCGTGGGGATTTGAGTTTTGACTAGGGTGCTCACAGATTCGAAAAATTCCGAGGAACCTGATAAAAAACTGAAAAAATAAAACATAATGGTTGCCAGATTTGGCATAAAATCATTCATTACTTTGCAACAAAGCAATTACAAGTACTTAGAATCGCGAGAAATTGACAAACATGAAGTAGAATGACACCCATTTTACGCCAAATTAAAAAGTATATGAAATAAATAACTCAAAGTGCGTTACACAAAGTTGGAAGCCAGCGACATTTCGAAGATTTATAAACACAGTTCTTTCTGGTCTAAATTTCGTTTTTCCCTTCCTAGATGACATTCTGATTGCATCTGCTAGTGAAGAACAACACCGAATCCATTTGAAATTAGTATTTGACAAATTAAATGACTATGGACTTCGCATTAGTGTTTCCAAATCCATTTTTGGTGCACAAGAAATAGAATTATTGGTTTATTTAATTACTCCTCAAGGCTCGCGACTTTTACCAGACAAAGTTCAAACAATTGTTAATTACAAACTTCCAACAACCATTCACGAGCTCGGAACATTCTTAGGTCTTATTAATCGTCATATTTTTATGGACGATATTTAAAGAATGCATAAAAAAAAATCGGTGTCACCTTCATCATTACCTTAACGGAGCACGGAAAAAAGATAAACGAAAAATTAATTGGTCAGATGAAGCTAAGGAACAATTTCAACAATGCAATGATGATTTAGACAATGCCTGAAATGTGTATTCACAAATATGGAATATAATAACATGACGTAGTATTTTTTAAATCTTAATTTGGAGTCTGGACCAACATATTCCACGATGCTTACTTGCCTATCGTCAAAGAGTGATCGTCAAGGGCATGAAGGAGGGGAGGGGGGTGTAAATGTACAACAAGGGGTTGGTAAAGTCATTTATTTGCATGATTGCAACCTTGGAAGCTAGGCATGGAGTTGTCCGAGTTTAAGCGATTATTTCCTTTACCTTTGTACTTTGAGGCAGGTGTTTCTAATGCCCGCTATTAAAAAGCAATAAGGATAAAAATGAAGGCAACTGAACGAGAGGACGAACAGGATATGCTCCTTCATCCCACGAAACGAAAACTTCTAACAAAGCAGCATAGAAGCAAATGCCACAGTCAAATGGCTTTGAGATAAGAATGCAGTAAACGGAAGGTTAAGGCTTAGATAAGTGAGAACCATCGTTGATCGAGAAATTTTCAAAAATCATTAAAAAAAAAAAGTTTGAGCTTTCATGTGGGATTTCGGAAAATACATTTTCAAGAAACTTAAATTTTTCGAAAATTCAGTTACAGATCGATGTAAAAACAAATATTTCATCATTTAAAGTGGTATCATTGGTTGTTTGGTTATATATAATTTGTTACAATCATAACTGTCATGTACATCCTTTTGAAATAGATATAAATACTAAAGGGATGATTCGATTTTATTGAATAGTCAGTGATAATTTAAAATAAAAAAGACTTCCATATTTTTAAACTTACCTTCTTCCTTGAGTGAAAAGTGTATAAGGTTAGAACAATTTTTTTAAAACTTCCTAAGGTTTTGCAATTTTTGACTGATTTTCAAGTTTGGCACCAAAAAATAAGTCCCCGAAACTGAACCTAAGCATTGCGATATCTTCAGTATTTGGCGAAAAAATCTCAAAAGCTCCAGTTTATTACAAAGGAGAAGTATAATTATAATATGCCTAACAAAGATTGTGAAACAGCTTTATTCGATTTTAATACAGATTTCAATTCTGAAAAAATGTTTTGTGAAACAGGAAAGATAAACACGGCACACTCAGGGATTACGATGCACATTCAAAACACAATATTTATAAAGGCGAAGTGCATTTAGAATATGCTTGAAGATTGTAAAACAGTTTTGGAAGGTGATTTTTATATAGCTTTCGTTTCCAAAGAAGTGTTTTATGGAACAAGGAAGAAAAATACGGCACACTCATGAATTTATAGGGAATGTTTAATTATAATAACTCTGTATTAGCCCTTCCCAAAAATGTTTACAATGCTTTAGCGTAACATTTTGTTTTCTTTGAAAAAAAAAATTGAACCCTCTCCCCCCCCCCCATCCAAAAAAAAAGGAGAAAGTATAATTTTATATTGCATGTTTTACACTGTGGTCTATATCACGGAAAATATCTTCGGGCATCCTGTTTTTTTTTAATTTAACAAAAATAAAAACACATAAAATAATGCACATCAACGATATGGTTATCAAACAGGCAATCATGATTTTTTTAAGAAAACCAATTATAAAATTCTTCACCGCAAAGAAACGCATTATTCCGAACCGAAACAGCTCGGATACTTTCCACCAATGGCGACTTTTAATTCTTTGGGGATTTGCGCAAGCACATAATCGATATTCATTTCCAATTAAGATTTCAATTAAGACAGCTCTATACCGATTGTTTCAAAATAGATTTTAAAGTGATTATCTTTTAAACCGTTATTGATAGAAACATACTTTCAATTAGACAAGTTCGTCAAATAGAGTAGATTTCAGATCAAGTTTTTTACTAGGGGCTGTATACAGATTACAATAAGAAATTTAATTTTTATACGTTCCCTCCTTTCCTATCATTTATGTTTAAAAAATGTTGCTCCTTTTCTAAGAATTTTTTTTTAAATCCTGTGTCTCTAAGTGAAATAGTTGGCGAAAAAATTAATTTTGAAAACGATGACTCACACCACATTACCTACTGTGTTGGCGTCAGTTTTCAGGTGAAAAAATGCTTACTTTAGGGGACCAACTATGAGTTGATAAAAGATAAAGATCCCATTGTTGGGAAAAGCAGTTAAACGCGTTCAAATGTGGGAAATTAACAGGTACAGTTTTACCTAAAATGATCAGTACTCCTTTATGAAATTAGCGATAATTTAGTTTTTTAGGGGGGTGATCCACTAATTACATCAAGCTTCTAGAGAAGGAATTTTAAAGTGTAAAAGAGAAGGGCAAAATAACGGTGTAGGTTACTATGGTGTGGTAACTTTCACTAGAAACTGGCAAAAATGCATTGCAGGAAAACACTAGCTAAATTAGGATTTGAGTCAACTAAGTCTATTGAGTGACTATTAACATAAATTAACGTCAGTTTGGAGAGTAATTACATTTTTCTCACTTTTGAAAAATCCCCTTAGTGCTTGGCGACAAATGCCAAATTTTGCAAATATCAGTATCTCGGAAACTATTCCATTAGAGACACGGGATTTTTTTTTTCTTTAAAAAAGAGCGAGATTTTTCTAAAGATAAGTGATAGCAAACTAGGAGGGACCGTATAAAAATTTCGTATTTTAATACGTATGCAGGCCTAGTAAATAACTTGGCATATCTGAAATATACTCTTTATTTGGTTAACTTTTATAATTGAAAGTATGTTTCTATCCCTTAATTGTAATTGCTTTAACATCTATTTTGAAAAACTTGGTATGTATATATTGCATCGCAAAGTATTTCATCTCGCCCTGTGGCAAATATCCAAGCTATGCCATTATTCTGATTGTAAAATAGCAATGTTTGGCGATTTCTTGCCCAATGTAGAAGATATCGCGGAGAGAAGTTTAGTTTTCGGAGTTCATTTTTGACTCCAATCTTGGCGTTAAATCGTCAAGAGTAGTACCCTACCGACTTTTGACATTATGACGAGCGCCGTTATTGGCATCCCTTTAACCAATAGTTTAAAATCACGGTTTTCTCCAATTTTCTTAACGAGAATATGAACAGACCAAATCAATACATAATAAACGGTTTAAAAAGTTCTTCCTTCTTTTTGAAGTGATTAATAACCAGAACTACCACCCCCATAACCCCGATCGGTTTGATTGCGGAGAAAACCACACTTTCTTTTATGATATATCATTTCCTCTTAGTCCGTCGGTGCTGTCTTTTGAATCCCTGTTTTAAATGCTAGAATTACGTATCCAAATCCTTGTACATATAATTCCAACAGGAAACCTCCTTCATGGATGAAGAGTTGGAGGAGGGTGAAAGATCTGCATATAACCCAAACTAGGCTGCTCTGGTTTTTTGTGGAGTTCTAGCGACACGCATAGTAAATATTTTTTAATTAAATAAGTTGATTAGGTTTAATTTCAGACTCGGACTCGAATAATATCTGTCGGTCATGAGCTTTAAAAATTGAATCTGAACTCATGGCTATTATGACTATGTTCACTTTCTGAGAATGTAAAATATGGTTTAGTTTAGCTATACTTAGTTGAACAGATTTGCTTTATGAAGGTGTAATTTTCCAAAATTACTTTATAGTAAACTAAATACTTCCTATTTTAGAAATTAAGTAAAAGAATTACAGCCATTCAAAAAACAAGTAAATTAAAAAAAAAACTCACGTACCGACATAACAACAGCACAGGTAAATTCATTATTGCGTCACCTATAAACTCCTTGGTAGTCGCAATCCTTGTATATCTTATAGGCAGGCTCTTTTTCCTTTTTCTCATCCAGACATCAAGGTAAAAACGAGCTTGAACAGCCTCACTGATTCCGGATATCCTCACGGAAGAGGTCCGCATAGCGTTTACTAAGACCGGCAATGTTCCTTCCGGTTTTCAGGATTTCGTAGTACCTATCCCCGCACAGCAACCTGTGTGTATCTTTTATCTTCAGCTCAGAAGATACTGATGCATCAGTCGCAATATATAAACCGTTAGCTAATTACTTTATTTCCAGAAAGGGAGGGATATGAATGGGATGAAAGGATATACGCGTAACAATGAATGGGAATTTTGCAAGACGTACAAAAATAGTATTTTCTTTAACACAATCAAACCTGAAAATTGCTCACTATATATTGACTTCCTTGTTTGTCTTCCCTCTTTCTAACTGTTTTAAATATGCATCAGAAGAAAATTTTGCACATGTTACGATATGTGTGGCAAACCAAGGTCCAAATTCAGTACAGGATGGCACAAAAGTTCAATACATTTATTAGAGAATAAATAATAGCAAGCTATAAGCAATCATTTCTTATAATATATTATTGTTTACAATATAATTGCTTGCATTTTAGATATGCTAATGCATTTCAACAAAGACACAATATTACATATTAGGTGACGGTCATTATCGAACCGGCTGATTAATTTTTCTATACGCTAAGTTATGAACTACCATTTGTAAAATTTTTGAACGTCCAGAAATGACTTTATTTTTTCACATGTTCCGCATTCTCCCTAACCTCCACATAGTCAGCTAGCAATCTACTTTCTGATAATCAGGTGATATGAAAATCATCTTTCTTGAATGACTTTTTGAAAAGTGAGATTACTTTTCGGAATATTATTTATTTAAGCATCAACAGAGAATGGAATGACAGTCCCAAGCTCAAATTCAAGCTTGACAAAGTGCGAAGGAAGTTTCAGTTATACTTTTTATGACTATAAAATAAAAATTGGTAATAAGTGAAATTTAAAAAATGCTTTTTAATAAAAACGTAGAAAATATTTTAATACATTTCAATTTTCCAAGGATATTATTTTATTCTTGTTCGAAACTTATTTATAGATACGAATCATACAATACTAGCCAACTGAATTATATCCACTGTATTATAATAAATTTTGAAATCCCCTTGAAGTGTTACAACATTTGAAAACACTACAGCACACACTACATCTTCCATTTGTGTAAATTTCAGTTCTTAATTAAAAATCATAAGAACGTTATGTAAGAGAAATGCAATACACCCTTATTCGCTACTTCCTTTCGAAACAACTACCTATTTGTGCAATGGTAGACAGTAAGACAGTCGGCTTTCTAAAATAGGAGGTATTGAACAAACATAATTGAACCAGTGTTAATGATGAATACACAGACATACCTGAAAAGTGGTGTCCCGTGAAATAGACATCAGTGCAATATTTTTATAATGGGCATCCATCTTAATTTACACTGTTTCTCATACACTGCCTTTTTTTAACAAACCTCTTCTTCTGGTTTATTATCGGTAAGCAATAATAGCCTGAATTGGAGTCACTTTTACTGTCTCGGTAATCAGTCCCCGGATTTGATTTTGAGTAACTTCCAACTTATTCATTATCACTTTACTACATGATATAAGGCTCCCACAGCAATATTTTAAAATAGGTCTAATATACATTTTAAACGTTAAATTAAGAGTACCTCTGTTGCAACCCCAACTTGCACCATTGAGTCTTTTATAAATCCTTGATTTATCTTTCACCTTTGAGGAAACTTCCTCAACCTGAATCTTCTAAGTTAGCTTTTTATCGAATGCAACACCCAGATACTTAGTGTATGTGACTCTTTTACCATTGGTATTCTTAAATACAATATTCATTCCAGTTGGTTGCCAATTAAGCGTAAAGGTGTTATATGCGGACTTTTCTGTTTGATCTCCATCTCGTTTTCATCACACCAATGAAAGAATTTTAATTGCATTATTAACTTTACCCAACATCTGATTTCGTTTCTCCTTGGGAGTCGACGTCCAGAAAACCAAATCGTCAGCAATAAAGAGCTATCTATTCCCTCCAAAACTTTTAGGAGATCATTAATATACATAAAAGGGTGGTACTTGTAACCCCTCCATGCTGTAAAACAGCGCATGCTTAAATTTCTCTACACAAAATTTCCCCAGACCAAAGCGCTGTTGAGTAAAATTTCGCAGCAATAATAGCATCGTTTCCACAGATACCAGTATCTTGTAATTTTTGATCAACATTAAATTTCATACTATATCGTGGGCTATTTAAAGTCAACAAACACTGTAACACGGGTCTTTAGTTTTTAAGAAAGAAAATTAATCTTTCATTTTCATTCCCTCCTTAAACATGACGGTAGTCAAAGATTTAGGTCTATAACTTTCTACATCCGAAAGAGATTTATTTTTCTTACAGCTGGTATAATAATTGTTTTTCTCCATTCTGCAGGAAGCATGGTTTTCAGACAGATTATATAACTGCAATAATGCCACAAGAGCTTATAGAGCCCAAGTGCTTAAGAAATTCAACATACATTTCACTTGGTCCTGGACATTTCCCAAGTTTCTATAGATGAATTGCCCCCTTTAGCTCCTGCATAGTGAAATCTTGGAAAGTAGAAATGAAGTAGAAAGAATAGAAATGTAATCAACCACAGAGGTACTATTACATCTCATCAGTAATTCCGCTTGTCTCTCTTAGTTTTTCATATTACTTGACTTTGTTGCTGAGCAAAAAAGGTAATAAAAGCTCTTGCAATATACTTATTTTCAGTATCCCAACTAATATTATAAATGTGAAAGTGAGTTCGTTTGTTTGTGTGTTTGTTACGCTTTCACGGCTAAACCGCAGAATCGATTATGATGAATTATGGTATAGAGATAGATGGGACCCTGGAGACTACTACAGGCTGCTTACAATTTTAGATTTTTAATTACTTTTTTATTTATTTATTAAAAACCGGTTTTACGTTGCCATGGTTGGCGAGTTTCACCCATAACAAATGATTTATGTTTTGAGCGAACAGAAATGCTATTACTTCAATGAAAAATCGCGTGCATTTAAAAAATATGAAATACCACGGAAATTATGCCAGTTTTACGCCAAATCTTGTCTATCCATAAGAATAAAAATGAATATTCTGCAGACAAAGCTACAGTACGCAGAGCTTTGAAAATTTGAGCATATGACTTCAATAATGCGCACCTGAGGTTCAGAATTTTGAAATTTTAATTACTTTTTAGACTATTAATTAAAAACCGTTTTTAGGTGGTTATATTTGATGAGTTTTGCCCGCAACAAATGATTTATGCTTTTAAAATAAAGCAGAAATTCTATTTGCAGAAAATGCGTGCATTTGAAAAAAAGTTAGGATCCAGAAAATGCGTGCATGAAATGGCATGGAAATTATGTTAGTTTTATACCAAATTAAAAAGCATAAGAAAGAAAAGTCCAAAGGTTTTTCTTAAAAGTTCATAAATTTTCAAATCCTGCCAATAATATCAATATGTAGGTTTGTGTGTTTGGGACTGAATCACACAAAAATGGCTGAAAGGATTTGGATAAAATTTGGAATGAATATAGCTTTTACCCTTGATTAACATACAGGCAATCTTTCATACACATAGCGCATAAATAATTCTTTTACAAAGACACTCAAAATAATGCTAATGCATTACTCTCTATGTTCAGTAGCTACTGAACCGATTCTAGAACTTTTTTCACTGATTGTGTTACACTATTCCTGAGTATCATTGTTTGTGGATTAAGGCCGATGGACTGCACCAGGGTCCTAGGCCTATATGGGGAATGCTCTCTATGGGAGATTTTCTAAGGGATCCTAGCACGTATTTACACGAGGCTTCGGAGAAAACCACGGAAAACTTCTAACGGCTAGGTCGAAAGACGCGACTGGGGTTTGAACCTGGCACCTCCCGCCTTCCAATTTCGAGAGCAGAACCTCTCATCCACTGGTGGGACTCTGAGGATTATAGACTACCTTTAATGCATTTATCACAGGTAGTTCTCTTACAGGGATACTCATAAGAATTACATTACGCTCTCTGTGTATCTATAACTACTAAACCTATTCCAGAACTTTTTTCACTGATAGAAAGCCAGAGTCGGGAATAGGCGTGGGCGGTGTGGCCTCGCATCACATAGTTCTCAGGAAGGGATCTTGGAAGGGTCTCGGACCTAAATATTTTTACCTAAGGAGTAGAACTTAGAATCAGAAAACTAATCATTTGAAATCTGATTTCACCATAATAATATGTGAATGTTCCTTAACACATTTCTTCGAGTAAATACAGGTTAAGACCCCCTAGAAAGTCCCCCATGGAGGGCATTCCCACCCCTCGGCCTAGGGCCCTCGCGTAGCTAATCGGCCGTAATCCCACAAACCAAACCAAACCTTAGCACATTTTAAAAGAAAAATCATACAGATCGTCCCTCCTCTCGGAAATACCTTTTGGTTACGCGCTTGTATCTCGGACATAGTAACTGTGTAGTTCGAAGAAAAAACACTACTTTCGGTCGTGGTACACAAATTTAAATAAACTATGGATTCAAAAAAATTCAGAATGAGTCTTCATAGGCTGCATTGCACGCAATGATTAATGAAAAACTGTACCTTTTTATGAAATATTTAAAAAAAATTCTTAATCATGGAATTGTACAGCAAAACTTTTCGAAAAGTCGTACATTTTGCAAAATGTTTGATTTTTAGTAGCTTACTTTAATTTAGCAATCACAATCTGACATTCAAGGAAAGTAGTGCATAAAAAATGATCACACATTATTGTTGTTTTACAGCGAAACATAATAAATAGTAGTTTGACATCAGAACAGAAACTAATTTCAAACATGTCTCTATAGACAACTTCCTACAGTATTGAAGGTTTATGGATGTGTAAACGAGGCAGCATATTTTGATACTCTAGAGTTTTCAACAGTACGTATAGTGGTTTCTCTTTGGGGGGGGGGGGGTGATCGGGTATTTTAAACCCTTTATTGCTCTAGAGTTAATATTTTTAATAGCTTTTTTTTAATAATTGCTTTACATTTTCGAAGTGGGTCCAGGCCCCCTTGACCCCCCTCCCCTTAAATAAGACATGGGTTGTCAATACAAGAGATTCCTGTAACTTAGTTCACCTTTATTTCGAATTTGGAGAAATCCTGGTTATAATATGAAGCTTTAATGAAAAGAGGATATGAATTTTGCTAACTGGATACTTAATTTATATTTTAAAGAGTATAGGAAGATAGAGATAAATAACTATGTTATTGAAATTGATTCATTCTACAGTTGATTTACTTTTTAGCTGGATGTACTCTCTATTATTGTTATTAATATTATTATACTATAGCAAGGATTTCTCACGAAAAGGAAGACCGCATACATCAAAAGCCTATATTCGCATTTCTCTATTTTAAATTTTGATGAATTTTTTTAAAATGTTGATTAGATTATATTTTGCGAAATCGTATCCAAATGAGTAAATTTTTTCGCGCATCACGAAACAACGACTAAAGCAAATGAAATGAAATTTGGTGACATCATAGGTTGTCACCCAAATTAAAATATAGGCGTCGAATTTTTAAAATTTTTTTTTAGATTTTGAGATTTTGCGGAAATTGTATCAAAATGCGTAAATCTTTGTTCGCGCACGGAATAACGACTAAAGCAAATTAAATGAAATTTGGTGACAGGATAAGTGGTTACTCAACTTAAACTACTGGCGTCAATTTTTTTTAATTAATTTTTATTAGATTTTCAGATTTTGCGAAAATCGTTTCAAACTGCGCGAATATGGGAAATTTGCATTACGTACTAACCCGTCAACGACGGGTACTTCATTTAGTTTAGCCTATAAGCGGCAAATTTGTAAATCTGTATCTGCGGCTTTGTGGTTAAAAATATCAAAATGAGTCTCAAATGTAATTTTGTCTAAACTGTCTAAACTAATCTAAGCTGTCTTCATGGTTTCTAGCAATACATGAAATATATAATTTTTTTAAAAACATAATTTACCATTCATTCACTTCGAAGATATTTCAATATTTATGCTGGATTTAAGCTCGGTTCTTAGATTTCACGTACAGCGAAATTAATATTAACGAAAGTGCATCCAGAGGTTATCGGAGGTGGATATTGTGGATACAAATTAACAAATTAGAGAACTAACAGAATTCAGAATCAAACTTCTATTTTTTTCTGCTTCTATTTCACCTGAAAATTAGATATTTTGAAAAAAATGGCTTTTATAAGGAAATATGTATTTTTAAGATATGGTAGCAGTCATTCTAACATAATTTTGCATTAATTCTTAAAATGGACTAAGCCATTTTGCATTAAAACTTAAAGCTGCTCAGCTGAATGTTCTTACAAAAACCGATTTTTATCGCGATATTTTGCGAAAATCGTATCCAAATGAGTAATTTTTTTCGCGCATCACGGAACAACGACTAAAGCAAATGAAATGAAATTTGGTGACATCATAGGTGGTCACCCAAATTAAAATATTGGCGTCGAATTTTTAAAATTTTTGTTTAGATTTCGAGGAAATTGTATCAAAATGCGTAAATCTTTGTTCGCGCACGGAATAACGACTAAAGCAAATTAAATGAAATTTGGTGACAGGATAAGTGGTTACTCAACTTAAACTATTAGCGTCAATTTTTTTTATTAATTTTGATTAGATTTTGAGATTTTGCGGAAATTTTTTCAAACTGTGCGGATATTTTTGTTCATGCATCCCTTAATACGTCTAAAGTGAATACAATAAAATTTGGTGACATGATAAGTGGTCATTGAATAAACTACAGCTGTCGAATTTTTTGAAAATTTCGATTTGATTTTTAGATTTTGCGAAAATCGCTTCAAACTGTGCATATTTATATTCGCTCATTACTTAAAGATGACTGAAGCGAATGAAATGAAATTAGGGGGCATGATAGGTGGTTGCTCAACTTGTACTATAAACGCCAATTAAGAAAAGTATTTTTATTAGATTTTGAAATTTTGCAAAAACCGCTTCAAAATGAGTAAATTTTTGTTCGAGCATCACGTAGTAAAGACTACAGTGAATGAAAGGAAATTTAGCGACATGATAGGTGGTCAATCAATTTAAACTATAGGCGTCGAATGTTTGAAAAAATTTGATTAGATTTTGAGATTTTGCGAAAATTATTTTAAAATGCATAAATATTCGTTCGCGCATCACATATTAATTAAACATTACATTGTTGTATTGAATAATGTCAGAAGGAAAATTGCAATGTCTGTTGTTGAATATTCTCATTTAAGGTCGGAATGAAATTCATCAATCCAGGCATCTCCATGGCTGCATTGATGCCTCACCTTCACCATGGCACAGTGGTTATGTCACTAAAAATGGTAGACAGCCGAAGTGTGAAGGTCCCAGGCTGGGGTCCCATCGCGCGGCTGTCGATCTGTCTGGAGTTGGTAGGTTTTCTCCAGATGTAACGTGAATACGCGTTAGAACCTCTTAGAAAGTCCTCCTACCAAGACACTCCCACTCTTCGCAGATAGCCCTAGTGTAGCGTTGACATAATCACTCACACTCACTCACTCACATATTAACGACTAAAGCGAAGGAAATAAAATTTGGTGACATGATACAGTGGCGTAGCTACAGTAGGTGACACCTGGGGCGATATAAGTGGTGTCACCCCCCCATACATGCGATATTTTTGGAATTTTTGCTGTACAAGCCATCGGATGTCACCTCTTTGAAGATGACACCCGGGGCGGACCGCCCTCCCCCGCCCCCGTCTTGCTACGCCACTGACATGATAGATGGTCGCTACACTAAAACTATAGTTAACGAATTTTTTGAAAATTTTGATTAGATTTTGAGATTTTGCAAAAATTATTCAAAATGTATAAATATTTACTGATTACGTATAAACCACTGAATCGAATGAAATAAAATTTAGTATCACTGGTGGTCCACTGGTAACTCTAGGCGTCAAATATTTTATTAGCACTTGAGAAAGCTATTTCTTTCAATCACGGGTTTTTTGTCTACGCGAGTGCGTCGAGTCACTTTTCAATTTTAAACTCGCATATCTCAAAAACTATTAGGCGTAGAATGTTGAAACTTTATATTTAGGATTGTTGTAACATCTAGTTGTGCACCTCCCCTTTCGGTTCAATTCGACTGGTTAGTTTATCTACAGGACCACCCAAAATATTCGAAATACATTACGCTCTATGGGCCGAAATTCATCAAACGTATATTTTAGAGGTATTGGGCTATTTCAAACGACTCAGAAGTGATATATGCTGTTAAGAGTTAGAAAATGAATTTCTCCATTAAAGGAAGTGTCTTTATCATTTATAGTTCTGCTACAGGAACACTCAAAAGATTTCCAATACATTACGGTCAATGGCAATTTTAGGGGCATTTATCCATTTCAAGCACAATACCGTCCTACCATATAAGTTAGGTAATGGTCCGACCACGGTCACGTGCCTGCCTCAAGAACTACGTCAAAAGTCGCCAAGCTTGGCGACTTTTGTTTTACGTGTGTATGTATTTAACTCTCAAATCTCAAAACCTTTTAGTCGTAGAATGTTAAATTTCATACATAAGATTGTTGTAACATGTAGTTGTGCATCTGGATTTTTGGTTCCAATCTACTGGAGAGTTTATTTACAGGACCACCGAAAAAAAAATTCAAAACTTTAATGTCTATGGACATCTTCAATATAATTTAACTGTAGACAGTCATTATTTGGTCCATGCCAACTGTCGCCGTCTATCGTCGACCTTGGCGAGTTTTTCCAAAATATCGTCAAATTTGGCGATATTCAGTCATTGGGCCCATGCCCAAAATGTCGCCATTGGTCATCGTTCTGGGCGAGTTTTGGCGATAGTCTGACGGTGGCGGTGGTTTCAGTTAGGTTGACAGACGCACGATAAGACCAAGGAGGTTATATAGATAAGACCTGCTTCACGCTTCGCCTGCCTATTATTTGCAAGGACATAACCACTGTGCCATGTTAAAGCATACTTCATACTTGGAACCGACATATAAAATCTTGGTTGCTTCGTGTGTGTGTGAGAGAGAGTAAAAGCACACTCAAGTGCGTAAATAAAATCTGGAAGAATTTCAGATTTTTCCAAGGACATAACCACTGTGCCATGTGCCATGAAGCCACTGTGCCACTGTGCCATGAAGCATACTTCATACTTGGAATCGACATATAAAATCTTGGTGTATGTGTGAGAGAGTAAAAGCACACTCAAGTGCGTAAATAAAATCTGGAAGAATTTCAGATTTTTTTATTTATTTTTCTTTAGTTCTTTTCGCACTCCCGTTGTGCGAGAACAGGTTTACCAACATAGCCACTTTGTAGCTAAATCACAAATTTTCGAAAAAGTTACTTGTAGCTGTTTTGTCCATATTTTTTTGTAGATTTTGTGAAAATTTAGTACATGCTTGTTCTATTCCTCAAAAATGATAAAGAAGTAGATTAAAATTTGGAATTATATTAGATACAAGTTAATTTGAATCAAATGTAACATGCCGAAAGAGGTTTAAATATTTATAGATTTGGGAATTTTGTGAAAATCGCATAAATGTTTGCTCCGGCATACTTTAAAAATGTAATTTAGAGAAAACAATGAAGTTTATCAATATGATCAGCAACGGCTAAAGCAGCAAATGCAGAATTTTTTGGAAAAATTTGAATTAAATTTTAAAATCTTTATTTGCTTTTTTTAATTTTGTGAAAATTGCGCAATTTTTTAAAAGTATAATGTTAAAATACCTACAGAGAATCAAAAAAAAATTGTTATAGATTAGGAATTACCTCTTAACTTGAAAAAATCACTCAACCAGAATAAACCATAGTATTTTAAAAGAAAGAAGTTATCTATTGTCAAATTTACTGATCACTTTGTTATTCTCAAACCTGTAATCTTAACAGTACACAGAAGTTATAATTTTGATTTCTATACATTTGCTAATATACTCATTCCATTCTTTATGCACCTACAATGCTGACGAAGATTCAAGCTTTTTGGAAATTTGCATTACGTACTGACCCGTCAACGACGGGTTAGTACGTAATGCAAATTTAGTTTAGCCTATAAGCGGCAAATTTGTAAATCTGTATCTGCGGTTCCGGTTATGTGGTTAAAAATATCAAAATGAGTCTCAAATGTAATTTTGTCTAAACTGTCTAAACTAATCTAAGCTGTCTTCATGGTTTCTAACACACAATACATGAAATATATAATTTTTTAAAACATAATTTACCTACCATTCATTCACTTCGAAGATATTTCAATATTTATTCTGGATTTAAGCTCGGTTCTTA